>MASP02000242.1:0-321496 GCA_001693025.2 Colletotrichum lindemuthianum | reverse complement strand
AAACAGCGTAAAACTCAAGAATAGCGTAAAATGTAAAAATAGTATAAGACGTAAAAAAAGCGTAAAAACGTAAAAACCTAACTACTAGTTATATATATCTTTTTAGATACACTAAAAACTACTTAAATACTGAAAATAGTATTTACTTATAAAAGTACGCCTTTTAATTATTACTATTTAGATACCTTAAGGCCTTCCTATAGTAATACTCTCTGTTTACCCTCTTTATCCTTATATCCTCCTTTTATTACTCTCTGTGGCCCTTATAACCTATTCTTCTATCCTTATAACTACTTTATTTATAATAATAAACACTTTAAGGACTTAGTTATTAGATACTTTAGTTATACTATTAGTAAGGTTATTTTTGCCGTTAATCTATTAGATCTTAAAGATCTTCCTTCTTTAATATAATTATTATAAAGCTATCATATTAATTATAAGATACTTCTTTTTAGGGGTATTTAACTTAATAAGGTATTTAGAGAGGAAGTAGATATTAATATAAACTACTATTAGTATTATTTGTATTTTAAGGTATTTAGTTACTTAGCTGAAGATAGTGGATATTGTATATTATATATTAACTTTCGCAGTTATACTATAAACTTTAGATACTAATATATTATATATAACTCTCTTTAACTTGATAGCGGAGAAATAGATAATATTACCTCTAAGCTTAAAGGTATTATTATCCTTACGAATCTTTTTTTCTTTTAGAATAATAATAAACTCCAGCTGAAATATTATATTACTATTATTAGTGAAGGATCTATCAATAAGAATATATAGCTTTATTATTTTAATATTAGTGGGGATAAATACTAGGCTTCTCTTGGGGTTATTTATTTACCACGTTAGATATTTATTAAGCCTCTTAATATCTTCTACTATTAGATTCTAATATTAGGCTGTAATAGAGAGGTTAAAATTTACCTCCAGTTAGTATATAGAGGCTATATATATTCCTTATACCTATTATTCAATATATATTAACTTTATAGTTTTAAATATATAGTTAATAAGCTTAATCTTCTTACTTTATCCTTTTTAGGTAAGAATAATATTACTATTATCCTTCAGGGTAATTACGCATCTATTAAATATAAGGGAATTCTAAAACTTAGGATACTATAAATCCCTTTGCCGCAGAAGTCTGGCGAATCTTATAATAAAGGTATTTAATAAATATACTTATATAAAATATCCTTAGTATCTCTTCTGTAAGTCAATTTTAAGTATAGGTAGGTATCTAGCTAACGAAATTGAGATATATTAGCATAATTATGAAAGAAATATTACTTCACCTTAAGTTAGGTAAGAGGTTATCATTAAAAATATCTAAATAGATTAAGAGATTAGTAGCTTTACCTTAAGTTAAGTTTAATAGTCTTCTATTACTATTTCTGCCTAAATAAGGCTTACTAACCTACAGTACGTAGTAATAGTAAAGTTAACTACTAATTAATATTAGTTTCACTAGGGGAAGATATATTATATATATTATTATATATAATATACTAATAGGGTTAAAGATATTAATATTTATAGTATATAGTCTATAGGCTATATATAGGCTAGATCTAGATACTTTAGGTAATTAGTTACTAATTACCTAGCGGCTGGTAATAACTAGTAGCTAGTTATTACTAGTAGCGGTAGTCTCCACTACTAGGCTACGCTATATAGTTAGTATGCTATAGGGCCTTAATAGCTTTATAGCTCTTACGCTACCGATAAATATTATCTACTTCTTTTTTATTAAGTTAAAGAAAATTATATATAGTATATTAATATATAAAGTCTATAGTATAACTATAGAAGTTAATATAGAATATATAATATCTACTACTATTAGGTAAGTAACTAAATATCTTAAAATACTAATAATATTAATAGTAGTCTATAGTAACTTCTACTTCCTTTATAATTATCTTTTTAAACTGGATATAATAAAAGAGAAGTAATTTGTAATTAATATTATAATATTATAATAATTATATAAAAGAAGAAAGATCTTTAAAATTCGATGACTTAATAGTAAGAATAATCTTATAGATAACATAATTAAGGTATCTAATAACTAAGCTCTTAAAGTATTTATTACTATAAATAAAGTAATTATAGGGATAGATGGATAGATTATAAAAGCTATAGAGGCTAATAAGAGGGAAATATAAGGATAAAAAGGGTAGATAGAGGATATTACTACTAGAGGGCTTTAAGGTATTTAAGTAATAATAATTAAAAAGTATATTTTTATAAGTAAATACTGCTTACAGCATTTATACAGTTTTTAGTATACCCAAAAAGATATATATAACTGGTAGCTAGTTTTTATATTTAACGTTATTTTTAAATTTTACGCTATGTTTACGTTTTACGCTATTGTTTATACTTTATACTATCTTTATATTTTACGTTGTTTTTGCATTTTACGTTATTTTTATATTTTAAACTATTTTTGCATTTTATCTTATTTTTACGTTTTATACTGCTTTTGCTCTTTATGCTATTTTTGCGTTTTACGTTATTTTGGGTTTTTGCTATAAAAGAGAGTACTGCTGGTGTTAGGTTAACTGGATATCAATATAGTAAAAGCTATAGCGGTGGGTAACTTACCAGTTACCCTACTTAATTTAACTAATTAGATAAGAGGGATTATTATATAGATTAATTCCAACGGAATATAGTATATATATATATGCCGTTATATAGTTTTAGATATAATAAAAACAGAATTATCAGTTATAACCTAGTTATAAATAATTAACTAATTACTATATTTACCAGTTGTAAACTAACAGTTATTAAACTTACTAATTTTATTGGAACTTTATATAATTGGCAAGTAGGTTAGCAATATAGTATAGTTATATTCTTTCAATCTATATTTCCCTATTAAGCAATAATCTAAAGTTAAGCTTTTGTAACTAAAAGCTTTTATTAAAGTATATTTTACTAAGTTTCCCAACCTTTAAGAATCTTAGTCTAGTTTATTCATACCTAACTTACCTAATATATCTAAATGTAATAATATATAAAGTATTATTATTTAGAAGTTAGCTATCTTAATTAAGAAGTTAGCTACTTTCATTATTATTAAGTATTATTATAGTAATCCTAAGAAAGTATAAGTAATTACCTTTCCTACTGATAATAAGGCAAGTTAATTTACCAGTAATTCTTTAGTTAAGAAATTAAATAAGAAGCCTAATTCTATTAAAGAGAATATTAATAAAGTTAGATAACCTAAAAAGGAAGAAGAAAATAAGGTTAAAGAGGTTATTAAATATCCTAAGAAGTATTGCAAAAGTATACTTATATCTATAAGAGAGTTTACTTATATTAAGAATTAGAAAGTATCTTCCAAAATTAAGAATCTAAAATACCATCTTAAAAGTATGAAGTGTTAATGAGCTAATCCCAATAAGTTTGCTAATTCTAAGAAGTTTATATCTACTAAGAAGGGTGAGTTAAAACTTAAGATTTTAGAAGAATATAAAACTTACTTAGTTAAAGGTGAGATAATTAGAGAAACTTAGTCTCTAAACTATTTCTCATACTATTTATATTTCAAGTTTTATACTTAATTATAGCCTCTTTTTACAATTTATTAAAATTAAGAGTAGTAATATTTCTACTAAATATTATTACTAACATATAAGTAGCTTCCAAAAAGTCTTTATTTCTATATTTTGAAAACTCTATAATATATTTAAATACTTTATTAAAGCTATTAAGATATTTAACAATAACTCTATAAGTAGTTTAATATAAATTATAAGTTTAAAGCTAGTTCTTACATATAAAAGGTAAGTAAGTTAGTAATATAAAAACTATAATTCAACTTAAACTGAGTTGGAATTAGTAGAAGAAATTTAAATAAGCTTTTTCTAAGAGTAAAAGTATTTCTAGCTTTACTAGTTAGATATTAGTTACTTTAAAATATATTATAACTAAAATATTATTAGTTTTAATATCGGGAGGGGCTGATGGCTCGCTCTCTACTGCGACTATTAGTGGATATAATACCCCCTGAAGTATAACTTCAGCCCTCCCACCCCCCCTACTATAAGGTCTTTCTCCGCTATAGAGTTAAATACTATAACCGGAGGCATAGTTATCCACGATAATAGGTAATTTTATTACCGTTTAAACCACTTGTAAGCTAGTATTAGCATAAATACTGTTACTGGGTAAATTGTACAGTTAGAACTATATATAGGGTAAAGAGCTTAGATATCACTATAGATATAAAGCAAAAGTAACTAAATTAATTTTACTATCTATTTAACTATCTATTATTTTCTAAATCTTTAGTCTAACCATAAATAAAACTAAATTACCTTTTAGCTGGAATTCTATTTATTAGCTAGTTATTAGTAATTTTAGATATTATTAAAATAATTTAACTCTTAGCTTTAGTAGATACCCCCCTGCTTTAGGCTAAGATTGCCAGATTTTAATCTTAGTTTCAGTAGAATTTAATATATTTTCCATACCTCCTTAGTTTAACTTCTATATACTAGTTGCTGCAGCCTAAATATTATTCCAGCGTAATAAGTTTAAGTAATCTCTCTTAAGTAAGATATAAAGTGAGTTAGAAACCTTTATTTCTTATAAGAAATTTAATAAGTTCTGCTATTCCTTTATATTCTATATTAATATTATGAGAATCTTCCTTTGAAAGTGAGAACTTTACTTATTATTATTTAGGTTTTAGCTTTCAGGAAACTGTATAGTCTGATTCGGATAGTTTTAAAAATATTCTTAAAAATCCATCAGATTAAGAAATACTCTATTTATTTAAACATTATTTAAATTAAGGTATTTATAGATTTATCTAATAGTATTATATTTAGAGATATATAAATAATCTTAAAACTTCCTTTGAAGTATTTGTAATATAGTTATATTTATTGAATATTTATATATTAAGGTTTGGTAGATAGATACTTACTATCTAAAAATAATCAGTCTGATAATTTAGTGGTTATTATAATAAACCCTCTAAACATTCCCAGGATTTAACTTTATTTGTTAAAATAATCTCTTTAAAGTTATAGTCTCTTTTAAGATATATTCAAAACTAAGAACTTCTATCTTACTAGTTAATACTGTAATAGTATTTTATTGAGTAGCTTTCGCTTAAATTAATATTCTAAATAACATAATAATATAGTTATAACTTAATTATTAAGTATCTTTATTATCTATAGAAAAGGGATTTCCAGTAATTAAGAATATTTAAGTTTTTTTATTTACACCCCCTAAGCTTTCAAACTGAAATACTAGAGGTTTTATTTTATACAGATACTAAATTACGTAATTTATAGTATCTCAATATACTTAAAAAGATTTATAAGATATCTTAACAGAAGACAGTAGATATATAGAATATCCAGTTATATTATAATTAATATATAGAGACTGAAACTAACCTTAATTCAATATATATAAGCGTTTTCTAATATTACTTAACTAGAGTTTGCAATAAAGAATACCACCAGAAATAAAACTATTAATATTAGTTTATATTTAAGATTAATAGATTTAGCAATTTTGGCAATATATATATTATAAACTAAGTAAATCTTCCGATACTTATAATTTCTAACTATTTGGACTTCCAGAAAATACTCTACTAAACCTTTTTCCTTAAGCTTATAGGCTGACTTTATATTCATAATAATCTTAAATACTTCCTTTTTAGCTACCTTATAATATAAAAGAAAAGTATTATCTATATAAAAGAGAGTATAAATAGTTAAACTCTAGTTTTTCAATAGATAAAACTTCTTTAGGTAAGAAATAAAATCTAGAAACTTTAATATTATATAGAGAATCTTTTATTACAGAAGAAATATATCTTAAAGTCTATAAAAAGCGTATTCCAACTTTATATACCTTCCTGCAACCTTAACTCTATCTAGTAATTTAACTATTATTAAATAACTATTTAAATTCTCTATAATATTAAGAAATATATTGATAATATTAAACTAAAAACCTTCAGGGTTAAATTATACTGTAATTACTATAGCCACTTAAGAGACTTAAGTAGCTAATACGACTATATATATAATTTACAGTAGATTAACTAGTTATAAATCTCTCTATAAATAAATTCTTATCTTATATTATTTTAAGAAACTATTAGTATCTATCTTATAGATAAAAGCCTACTTTGAAGATAGAAACTTTAACTTTTCATTCTGTAAATCTATTTCTTACTAGATAACATTTTCCTTCAACTTTACAATTTTAGCTTTTACTATTTTAATAAAAGATATTTAGAGAAATTCTAATAAGCTAGTAATATCCTTCCAGATCTTAGAAGATACTATTAGTTAGTTATTATATATTTAAATCTATATAGTTAAATCCTTCTTTATTAGGGTTGTATTTTAAATTATAAGGAAAACTATTAAAAAGTCATAATTATTGCTATTAAGCTTCTACTGCTAATTAGGTAGATAGATACTAGCAAAACTATATTATTTATACTCTATAAGGTATAAGACCTTACTATTATATTCTTTCAAGAGTATTATATAGGTATTATTATTAATTCTAAACTTATATTGCTATTACTATCTACTTTCATATTATTTACCTAGCTTCTAGACTGTTAAGATTCTAGGGCTTGAAGGCTAAAAGTTATATTTTAGTTTACCTTAAGTTAGCTAAACTGGAAGTTTAATATAATCACCTTCAGCCTTTTAATTTAAAGTGATTTTACTCTTTTAGCTGGCTGAATTCTACATTTCAAGTATACTGTCTGATTCTTTAGTTATTAATATACTTTCTAAATTCTAATATTTAGACATTTATACTAATCTTATTAATTTAGAGGTTAGTTTATATATAATTAAATCTCTCTTATTAGTTTTTAAAGTTAAGCTAGAACTTAATTTAATTTTACCTTTAGTATTACTAGAAGTATTAGTAAAAAAGAGAATTCTTCATTAGATATTCTTTCCAGTTTAAACTTTCTAAATACCTCAAGAATAAAATCTTCTTCCTCCTCAGTAATTAGCGTAACTAGAGCTTTTATAACCTCTTTAATAAATACTTTATATAAATTTTATTTTAAGTAGAATGTTATCTTATTAAACTTCGTATTTTGGGTAATAATAAGCTTATAAAGGTAGGAAGTTTAAATTGTATAAAGATTATAGATATTTGGAGTATATTCCACCAGGTATTTCATATATTCCCTTACTTTAACCTTAAATAATCCTTTTGAAATATCTTAATTACAGTATTTCTTAAGTTAGTATACTTAATATGGATAAATATAAATTTATTTCTAATTGAGATATAAATTTTAATATAAACTTAAAGTATATTCTGAAATCTACCAATAAAATTACTATCTAAACTAGACTTCTTTAACTTTATATAGTAACTTCTAGTTATTTGAAGTATTTAGAGATATAGTATATAATTTTGCTGCTACTTAAATTCCTTCCATCTATAACTTAAACAGTAATTCCATAGCTTCTTATATCTTAATACCTTAGGTAATAAGTTTTTATCTTATACTTACTTACTCTAACTAACTCTTTCATCTATAAGGAAAATGGCTTAAAATTGATATCTTACTCTTTTGCCTAGATTTAATAACGTTTTTCTCTATTAACTATTATTATAACTTAGTTAATACTCTAGTGAGTTTTATAAATTAAGAAATCTCTCTAATACTTAACCTATTCTTTAAATATCATAAATACATAATAAACTAAAGTGGAAATCTTATTTATAAAAGTAAATATAAAGAGTAAATCTAGAAACTTATTTTTATTTATAAATATCGAGATATTATCTATATATACCCTAGGAAAATTGAATAGATTTCAGAATATTCTATAAAATAGATAAACTAAATATAATTCAAATAGGCTTTTAGAAATACCTTACTAAGTATAAGCTTTCAAATAGTAAGAATAATCTAATTACCTTACGCTTATAATCCTCACCCCCTAAATGTTTAGAATTAAATACTTAAATGCTTTAAGGTTAAAGTAACATATATAGAGATATTAAATTTGAATATTATTAAACTTATTATCCAATACAAATACTAAGAGTTAAAATTATAATAGTAGGATATAAGGTAACTTGAAAATTATATTACAAGTATTTAAATAAACTGTTTGTTAGTTTAATCGTTAGGATTATTGATACTATATATAATTATGTTATATGGATATAAACTGGTATTAGGTTTTGGTTGTTGTTATTACTATATTCTATAGCATATAGTATTATATAAGCTTTTAGATCTATAGTATGGTAATTGCTTACTAATTGCTACGCTATTAGGCTATAGCTGGCGCTAGATGCTAAGTATCTATAGCCAGTAGGTTATAGAGGGTATGCTGCTATATATATAGCAGCATATATAGTTACTATATACCCTACGGTATAATATAAATAATATAGGCTATTTTCCTTTTTATTATATATCCTAATACCTATCTATTTATATAACAGATAGTGCCTTTTGCAAACTATATTCTTTAACCTTAATAATATTTAAATACTTATTTATTTACTTTACTTAAATTACCTATTTCTTTATGTAAATAGTTATATAGTTTAAATTAATAAATCTCTTGAAGATATAGTTTGGAATACTCTTTATAAAGATAATAGTAATATTATTATCTCCGTTAACTTACTATATCTTATGGAGCTTATAGTATTTAGATAACTGCTTTAGTATTATAATATTAACTATTAGATACTTCTTCTTGGTAATATTTAGCTTTATAAGGAATTTATAAAGTATGTATAAGTTAGTATATATAATAGTTGGAATTTGTAGAACCTTTTAGTATTTAAGGATCTTCTTAAGTAATATAGCTATAGTATAGGTAAAGTTTATGCTAGCTATTATAGTATAGATTTTTAAGGTAATTAAACTTCTAGTAATTCTCTTACTTTTGGTGGATAAGTAGTATATAAGGTTACTATAGAGGTTAAACTAGCTATTACTAGTTATATTCTTTTAGCCTAGAATTATTATAAATTCCAATTAAAATAAGAGGTTAGTATTATAAGTAAAAAGCTATTAATAAAAGTGTAAAGATATACTCTAGAGAGATTAAGTAGTATAAAGTTAAGATTTTAGTTAAGATACTGTAATAAATAAAATGGCATAGCATATAGTCTGGATATAGGTTGTTGAAAGGTATAATTTATTCAAACTAGAATAAACGCTCGAAAGTGTATTAATAGGCCAGTTGGGCCTTCTATAAGCTAGAATGGCTACACTGCAGAATAGATGCTGTAGCTATTCTTACATACTCCCCCAGTGGAATAACCGCTGAATAAAATCTATACTTTAAGCTTCAAATAGTATATTCAACAAATATAATACTACAAATAGCTATCGAAAGTAGTTCCTTAAATATTAAAATAAAAGAAATAACGTTTATTAACTAACCTATTTGATATTCTATCTTGAAAATAGTTATTAATAACGTTCGGTAGAAGCAACCTATTGGTTCTTTCCGAAATTATATATTTCTGGCCTTATAAATACTATAAACTTCAGCTTTATTTACACTTATTAAGCTCTTTCATTTTCTTAACTAATAACTTTAACTTTTATTATACTTATTAGTTATACGTGTCGCTATTATAGATTTTATATATCAATCTATATAATTTGTTTTAGTTATTACTAATATATAATTATTTAGGTTAAAGCTTTCTATAATATTATCTCTAAGATTAATAGTGGGATTTTATTATATCTTAATCTGGATAGTATAGTTTTTAATTAGCCTATTTCTATTTTTACTTATTATATCTCTTTATTAAAGAAGATACTTTATAACTTTAAGCTTGAGTTCTTTCAATAAAATGAACTTAATCTTGCAACAGGCGTCTTTCGTTATTTTCGTTATTCTGACGTTTCTAATAATTTATCTGGAACTTAAGAACCTATTCTTTAGTTTCTTAAGAAAGTGATAAAATAGGCTCCAGCCGCTTGGGCTGAAACAACAATAAAAACAACTAAAAGAACCCTCTAAAAGAGTAGCTATAATAGCTATAAAACGGCTATACAAAAGGGGGTCAAATCGAAGGTAAAAATAGCTTGAGTTGCTACTATAGAACTGGCTGGCTACGCTACAGCTAAATACGTAGCTACGTAGGGCTATAGCCTTATATATAGCCAGTAGCTACGTAACTCTCCGTATAGCCTAGTGGCCCCTATGGCCGCCCATGGCCCCCAGGCCTATCACAATCCTCCCCATTTTTGAAAGCCTAAGCGCCCCCGCGCATTAAAAATTCCAAACAAAAAGGAATCAAAAAGAACAAAAAAGAAGAAAAAAAAACAAAAGAAACCACCAAAATAACCAAAAAAAGAAACAAAAAAAACAACTAAAATAACCAAAACCAAACCAGCCCCGCAGGGTAAAAGAAAAGTTAAAAAATAGAATTTAAACTATAGCTACAGATAGCTATATATATATAAATAACCTCTAGACTATATAACTAATCTATATAACTAATATACCACTTTTATGTTTCATATATATCTCTCCTAGTAGAAGACTTTCTATCAACAGAGGGTAAGGCTTATCAGCCTCCTTAATACTATCTTCTAAATAGGGTAAAGCTTAATAACCTTTCCTAAGTAGGCTTTCATCCAGAAATACCTTCCCTGGGTGGAGGCCTTTCAGACCTTCCCTTGGGGGCATTACATCCTAGCAGCTTACCTCCCTAGAGTGGTCTTTTCATAAAATCCAGATATTTTTAGATATAGTTATTATATACGATCGATAAAAGTTTTATAGCTATAAGAGCTATATTTAGTTAGGTTTTCTTCTTCTTTTTCGTGAGACCTTAAGAGCCCAAAAGTAGCGAATATATAGCTATAGCTAATATAGCTGTAGCTAATATAGCTGTAGCTAATGTAGCTATAGCCTATAGAGGGCTATACGCGTCGCCGAAGGTCTGCAAATCGATTAATATAGCTATAGCTGTTATTTTATTGATTTTCGGAAGTTTTTCGAGGGATCCGTAAGATCTATAATATTAGTGGGATTAGTAGAATGCAGTAGTCTTAGTAGCCTTTGTGGCCCACGTAGCTATAGTATATATAGCCAGCCCTCTTGTTATCGCTTCTGTTAGTTTTCGACGTTTTTACTATATATATAACTATAGCTATAGCCCACGTAGGTATAGTATATAGTGGCATATATGGCGCCCTATAGCCTCTATAGCTATAGTCTCTATATAGCTGTAGCAATTAAATAAATAGTTATATTCGAATATAGGTGACAGTATAAGTCTGCATATAGGTTAGTTAGTCTATTAGTCTAGCGGCAGATCCATTTAAACAGCATAGAGATATTCACCTATCGTAAGGAAGTAATAAGTATAAATTCTAGATAGATATCTATTAAAATAGGCTCCAGCCGCTTAGGCTGAAATAACAATAACAATAACTAAAAGAACCCTCTAATAGAGTAGCTATAATAGCTATAAAACGGCCATACAAAAGGGAGTCAAATTAAAGGTAAAAATAGCTTAAGTTACTACTATAGAACTAGCTAGCTACGCTACAGCTAAATATGTAGCTACGTAGGGCTATAGCCCTACATATAGCCAGTAGCCACATAACTCTCCATATAGCCCAGTGGCCCCTATAGCCGCCTAAAGCCCCCAGGCCTATCACAGTGTACTCTATTCAGTAACTACTTAGTTTATTTATTTACTTTATAGATACTACCTCTTTATTTCTTACAGATTTAATAGTAAACTTTATTATTAAAGTTACTAATTATATTAGAACTTACTTTATTTACTTAATTTAAAAGTAAATTAGTAATATAGAGTATTTATATCCTTTTGAAGTATATTTTACTATTAAGTAATAGTCTGAAGTTAAGATTCTCTAACTGAAAACTATTATTAAAGTATATTTCACTTAGTTTGCTAATTTCTAAGACTTTTCACCCAGTTTACTTATATCTAAGTTACTTAATATACCTAAGTTTAGTAATATTAAGAATACTATTACTTAGAAGTTAGCTGCCTCAGCTAAAAAGTTAGCTACTTCCACTATTATTAGGTATTACTATAGTTAGCCTAAGAAAATATAAGTTATTATTCCTCCTGCTAATAATAAGGAAGATAATTTTACTAGAAATTCCCCAGTTAAGAATAAGAATAAGAAGTCTAAATTTATTGAAAAGGATACTAATAAGATTAAATAATTTAAAGAGGAGGAAGAAGATAAAGTTAAAAAGATAGTTAAATATTCTAAGAAATATTATAAGAATACTCTAGTATCTATAAGAAAATCCACTTAAATTAAGAATTATAAAGTATCTTCTGAGATTAAGAATCTAGAATATTAGCTTAAGAGTGTAAAATATTATTTAACTAACTTTAATAAGTCTGCTAATTCTAAGAAGATTATATCTATCAGAAAGAATAGATTAAAATATAAGGTTTTAATAAAATATAAATTCTATTTAGCTGAAATTAAGATTATTAGAGAGGCTTAGCCTCTTTAAACTATTTTCTATATTATTTATATTTCTATTTTTATTTTTAATTATAGCTATTATTATTACGCACATAAAGTTTAAAATATTAATATATTTTTGGAGAGATATTATTAGTATACTAATAATTTTCAAAACGCTTATATTTTAGTATCTAAGTAAATATACTAAGTATTTAAAAATCTTATTAAGGTTATGAAAATACCTAATAATAATTCTATAAGTAATTTAGCATAAATTACAGATCCAAAGCTAATTCTTATAAACTAAAAATAAGTAAGTTAGTAATATAAGAATAACTATTTAACTTAAGCTGAATTTAAGCTAGTAGAAGGCTTTTAAGGTAACTTTTCTTAAGAATAAAAGTATTTTTAGCTTTATTATTTAGACACTAATTATTCTGAAGTATATTATTACTAAATTGCTAGTTATTTTATTACCTATTTAACTACCTACTTTTACCTAAGCTTATTTAACTATAAATATAACTAGATTACCTTTTAGGTAGAATTTTATTTCTTAGCTAATTACTAAAGGTTTTGAAGGTTTTTATAATAATTTAACTTTTAGCTTTATTAAGCTTCCTATTACTTTAGGCTAAAGCTATTAAATTCTAACCTTAGTTCCAGTAGAATTTAATATATTTTTAATACCTTCTTAATTTAACTTCTATATATTAGTAGCTATAGCTTTGGCTTTATCCTAAGGTAATAAGTTTAAATAGTCTTTCTTAAGTTAGATATAAGCTTAACTGGAGATCTTTATCTTCCGCAAGAAAGTAGATAAATTCCGCTATTTACTTATATTCTATACTAATACTACTAAAATTTTCCTCTCAAATTTGGAATTTTATTTACTATTATTTAAGTTCTAGCTTTGAGGGAACTAAATAGCCTAATTTAGGTAATTCTAATAATATTAATTAAAGATCTATTAGGTTGAGAAATACTTTAAATTATTTAAACTTTATGTAAGTTAAGTTCTTTATAAGTCTATCTACTAATATTCTATTTATAGGTATATATATAATCTTAAAACTTTCTTTTAAATACTTTTAATATAATTATATTTATTAAATATCTATATATTAAAGTCTGGTAGATAGATACTTACTATTTAAGATTACCAGTCTGATAGTTTAGTGGTTATTATAATAAATCTTCTAAATATCTTTAAAATTTAACTCTATATCTTAAAATAGGTTTTTTAAAGCTAAACTCCTTTTTGAAGTATATTTAAAGCTAAGAAGTTCTACTTTAGTGGTTAATATTATAATAATATTTTATTAAGCAGCCTTCTATTAAATTAGGTTTCTAAATAAAGTAATAATATAGCTATAACTTAAACTTTAAGTGTCTTTATTACTTATAAAAGAAGTATCTCTAGTAATTAAGAATATCTAAAGGATTTTATTTATACTTCCTAAGCTTCCAAACTGAAATACTAGGAATCTTATTCTATAGAGATATTAAATAATATAGTCTACAGTATCTTAATATATAGTTATATTGAAAGTTTCTAACTATCTAAATTACATACCTCTCAGGGTTCTATTTAGGTAAATATACCTAACAGTTAGCTTTTACTTCATAAACTCTGTAGATAAGCTGGAGCTGAGGAACCATTTAAACGGAGGAAACCTCAGGCAGCACGCGCGGTTGGTTAATATAATAGCTGACAAATGAGGAAGGTACGTTCGTATAGTCTACAGTATCTCAATATATTTAAGAAGGATTTATAAGGTATTTTAACAGAAGGAAGTAAGTATATAAAATATCCAGTTATATTATAATTAATATATAGAGAATTAAACTAATTTTCGTTTAATATAAATAGGTTTCTTCTAGTGTTACTTAATCTAAATTTACAATAAAGGATATTATTAGAACTAATATTATTAATATTAGTTTATATTTAAGATTAAAATATTTAGTAATTTTAGTAATATATATATTATAAACTAAGCAAATCCTCTAATATTTATAATTTCTAACTATCTAAACTTCCAGAAAATACTCCACCGGACCTTATTCCTTAAGCTTATAGGCTTACTTTATATTAGTAATAACCTTAAATACTTACCTTTTAGCTACTATATAATATAAAAGAAGAATATTATCTATATAAAAGAGGATATAAATAGTTAAACTATAGTTTTTAAATAAGTAAGGTTTCTCTAGGTAAGGATCAAGTTCCAGAGACTTTAGTATAATATAGAAGACCTTATATTATAGAAGGAGTATATCTTAAAGCCACAAAAGGCTTTTTTAAGCCTTATATACGTTCCTGCCACCTTAAATCTATCTGGTAGTTTAACTATTATTGGAAGGCTATTTAGGTTCCTTATAGTATTAAGAAATATATTAATAATATTAAACTGAAGGATTTTAAGGTTAAATTATACTGTAATTACTATAGCCACTTAAATAGTTTAAGTAGCCAGTATTACTATATATATAGTTTGCAGCGGATCGACCGGTTATATATCTCTATATATCTAAATTCTTACCTTATATTATTCCAAAAACCTATTAGCGTTTATCTTATAGGTAAGGATCTACTTTAAAGGTAGAAGCTTTAATTTTGCATTCTGGTAATTTATTTTTTGCCAGATACCTTTTTCCTTTAACTTTATAATTTTAGTTTTTACTATTTTAATTAAATATATTTAGAGGGATTCTGGGAAGTTAGTAATATTCTATTAAGTTTTGGGAGATACTACTAGTTAGTTAAAATATATTTAAATTTATGCAGTTAGATTCTTCTTTTTTAGAGTTATATTTTAAATAATAAGGAGAATTATTAAAAAGCTAAAAATATTATTATTAAGCTTCTGCTGCTAATTAGATAGATAAATACTAACGAAACTATTTTATTTACATTCTATAAGCTATTAGATACTGCTCTTATATTCTTTTAAGAATATTATATAATTGTTAATATTAATTTTAAATTTAAGTTACTATTATTATTTACTTTTATATTATTAGCCTAACCTCCAGACTATTAAAATTCTAGAGTTCTGAAGTTAAAAGCTGTATTTTAGTTTACCTTAAGTTAGCTAAACTGAAGTTCTAATATAATTACCTTCAGCCTTCTAGTTTAACGTAAGTTTACCCTCTTAGCTAGCTGGATTCTATACTTTAAGTATACTATTTAGTTTTCTAGCTATTACTATACTTTCTAAATCCTGATATTTAGATACCTATACTAATTCTATTAGTTTAGAGGTTAGTTTAGATATTATTCAATCTCTATTATTAGTTTTTAAAACTAAGCTAAAGTTTAACCTAATATTTTAGGCTACTTTTAATGCTACTGGAATTACTAGTAGAAGAGAGGATTCTTTATTAAATATTTTCCTTAGTTAAAACTCTCTAAATACCTTAAAAATAAAATTTTCTTCCTCTTTAGTAATTAGCTTAACTAGGAACTTTACAACCTTTTTAGTAAGTATTATATATAAGTTTTATTTTAAGTAGAATTATTTCTTATTAAATTTAATATTCCAGGTGATAATAATTTTATAAAGGTAGGAAATCTAGATTCTATAGAGATTATAGATATTTAGAATATATTTCACTAGGTATCTAATATATTTCCTTAGTTTAACCTTAAATAATCTTTTTAAAATACTTTATTTATACTATTTCTTAAATATATATATTTAATATCTATAGATATAAATTTATTCCTGATGGGAATATAAATTTTAATACAACCTTAAAGTATATTTTGGAATTTACTACTAGAATTATTATCTAAACTAAGCTTCTTTAACCTTATATAATAATTTTTAGTTATTTTAAGTATTTAGAGATATATTATATAATACTGCTACTATTTAAATTACTTCCACCTATAGTTTGAATAGTAGTTCTGCAGCTTTTTATATTTTAATATCTTAGGTAATAAGTGCTTTTCCTATATACTTACTTACTCTAACTAGTTCTTCTGTATATAAGAAAGATAGCTTAAAATTAATACCTTACTTTTTTACCTAGGTTTAATAACCTATTTCTCTATTAATTACTATTATAACGTACTTAATATTCTAGCGAATTTTATCAATTAAGAAACCTCTTTAGCATTTAATCTATCTTTCAAATATTATAATTACTTAATAAATTAAGTTATGAATTTTATTTATTAAAGTAAATATAAAAAGTAAGCCTAAAAACTTATTCTTGACTATAAGCCTCCAGAAGTTACCTATATATACTCTGGGAAAGTTAAATAAGTTCTAGAAGATTCTGTAAAATAGGCAAACTAAATAAGATTTAGATAATTATCTAGAAATAACTTATTGATAATAAGCTTTTATATAATGGAATAGTCTAATTACCTTAAGTCTGTAATCTTTACCCCCTAAGTATTAATAACTAAATACTTGTATATATTAAGGTTAAGGTAGCCTATATAAAGATACTAAGTTAGAATATTATCAAACCTTTTATCCAGTAGAGATACTGAAGGTTATAATTATAATAGTAGAATATAAAGTAACTTTGAGACTATACTAGAAATATTTAAATAGACTGTTAAGTAGTTAGAAAGTAGCTTATATTTAAGAAAGATAAGATTATACTTTGTAAGTAGCTATCTTATTATAATAAAATAGTTAAGTAGCTTATATCTAAGTATATAGTTAAGTTCTATATACTAAATCTTAGTTTTCTTAAGAAATAAAGTTTCAGAAATAATATTAGTATAAAAGTCTTTAATATAGATAATATTATCTAAAGTTAAATTAAGTATATTTTTTCCCTTCAGACTGTTAAGAATATTCTAAATTATATACTTACCTTATTTAATAATTAGAAAGTTAGCTACGTTATACTAAATTATAGGTATCTTCTAACTTAACTTAAAAAATCCCTCTTTAAATAATACTATAAAGATAGTAATATAAACTACTTTATATTTATTGAAAACGATACTTACTGAAAGTAGGTAAGATTCTTAAGTAGTGGAGAAACCACCGAGAGGTATATTAGTATTTCTTAATTTAAGAAGAAAGAAATTAATATTAATATATATTAAGTTTAGGGAATATTAACTACTTCTACTAAGTTTACCGCCTGAGGAAGTTACTTTAGCTTTAGGATTATCAAAAGATAGCTTCTTAGCCTTAACTATATAGTTCTTATTATTAAGTTATCCTTTTGTAACTAGCTTCTAGTGAAGTCTATATAGTTGAGGGTTATTAATTCTATTAACTACTATATTGTAAGTAGTAAGTAATATATAAATATTAGGAAATAAACGGTAGGTATTAGTAATAGTATACTTAATATATCTATAATCTTTAGGTAGGTATAAATACTACCTCTAGTTATATAAACACTTTAGTTTCAATTAAGTTATATTATCTAATCTTCCTGCGAGAGTAGCTAATATAAGCGGTATTTTAGCTTAGCTTTTAGCTGAACCTTTATTAATATATATTATGGAGGCGAAAGTCTCTCTATATTAAGCTAAACTGATAATAAGCAGATTAAGAATCTTATTCTTAATTACCTTCTAGTAATATCTAGAAGCCTAATTAGATATAATATAGTGGTTAAATACTTAAAGCTACTTTTTAACTATAGGTATACTCTTAATCTTAGGGATATTAAATATAACTACTTAAAGGTAAATTATATACTACTTATTATATTAAGCTAAAGTGGAAATATTTAAGTTAGCTTTTTCTAGAACTTTCTTATATTCCACTTAGACTTTCTATTATATAACTAACCTATTCTGGATATATTAGTATTTTCAAATTTTAAGAAATACTTAAAGAGATACTTCTCTATTATTAAGAAACTTTATTTTAGCTGTGTAAGGATATATACCCTATAGTCTATATAGAGAGCCGGATTAGCTAGGATTATATAACCTATAGAGCCTGAGGCTACCAGGCCTCCTATAGGATAAAAGCCCTCTTATAGCTACCACCAGTTAGCTATACTAAGTTGAAATCTTACAACCTATAGAGACTTACCTTTTGCTGCTTTCCCTTCCCTTACCTAGGCTTTTAGCTATATTCTTACAATTTTTCAACTTCTATCTCTCTAAGGAAGTAAGACTGGAGTTTCAGTAATAACTTTATAATAAATACTTACTAACTAATTAGTAACTATATTAAGAATAACTATACTAGCAGTCTAGATACCTATAATATCTAAAGATTTAGTATCTGAAAATATAGCCTCTAAAAATACACCTTCTGAAAATATACTCTCAATTAGTAAGTATATAATAATCTCTATATTAGTTATATTAATATAAGTAGCTGAAATAAGTAACTTAAGTAATATAGCTACTAGTATATTAATAGTAATTATAATAATATTTATATATTTTCTTAAATAATAATCCTCCTTTATAGAGATTATAATAGAATACCTCTCTAGTAGTATATTTATAGTAAACTTAATATTATTATCGCTAGCTTTATCTATAACCTCTAAATATTAAGATTACTTAAGACTTTCTAGCTATCTCTATAGCTTTCTTTATAAAGAGGCTACTCTATATAAAATTAAGAATTAGTTAATAATAATCTAAGATAGCTATATTCTACAGTTAGAAGCTTTAGAGGTATAGAAGATTCAGTAGATTATAACTAAACTATTATATAACCTACAGACTTAGTAGTATAATTATTATTATATTCTACTAGACTCTTTATAGGCTAACTTTATAGTATTTACTTACTACTTATTAACTAATCCTACTTTATAAGAGTTATACCTCTATAATATACTTTATATACTTCAGTATAATAACTAGATATCCCCACTAAAGTTTTACGCTAAATAGTTAGTAATTTATAAGTTTCTAGAAACTATTAGATTAGAAATATCTTAACTTTATATATTTACTTTCTTCTACTACCTTAAAGCTAGAATATAGAGATATTTATAATATTAGAAATTTAATAACTAGCTACTAAGAGCTATACCTCTAGCAGCTAAGTATCTCTGGGAGATATTATAGCTTTATAAAGATACCTTAAGTAATATTATTAGAAAAGCTACTAACTATAATACTACTACTAATTGAATATATATATACTATAAAATAGTTAATAAGTTGACTCTAGCTAAGAGGCTTTACCTTAAAGTTTAAATATATAAAGTCTGTAGTAAGTTAGGCTATTTAATAACTACTTATTACCAAAATAAATTCTATATATACTACTAGAAACTTAGCTACCCTATAAGGATTTATTATAACTACCTAATTACTGAGAGCTTACTACTAAAAACACCTTAAAGCTATATTAAGCCTGAAGCTGGAAGACCACTAGGGTGTAGTAATAGTAGCTTCTTTCTGGAAGCGAAGTAACTAGCAAATATCTACCTATACTTCAGTAGCTTCATTAGCTACAGGAAGCCTTATATATCTAATTTACTATAGGATACTTCAGGGAGAAAAGGTTAGATACCTTAGTATTTACTTAAAAATATCTAGTTAATATACTAAAGGAGTTAGATATTCTAGTAATTACCTTAAAATATCTAGTTAATATACTAAAACCTTATAGGTTAATATACTTATAGGGAAGTTTCACTGAGAAATTATTAACCTCCCAGGTTAATATACCTATAGGAATAATATAGATTAATATACCTATAGCTTTAATCTCTTCTTATAATTACTTAAAGTCTCTCATTTTAACTACTAATTTAAACTATTATTTCAAACTATTATTTTAACTATTATTTTAACTATTATTTTAACTATTATTTATCTATTATTTCATTTTCATATTCTAAGCTACTACTGAACAGTCAGTAAAATTATATATTAAGAGTAGCTATATAGTATTTATAAGCCTTAGAGCCTAAGGCTTTTAAAGGAGGGGATAATTATAAGGATATATATCCTATAGTCTATATAGAGAGCTGGAATAGTTAGGATTATGTAACCTATAGAGTCTGAAACTACCAGGCTCCTATAGGATAAAAGCCCTCTTATAGCCACTACCAGTTAGCCACACTAAGTTGAAATCTTACAACCTATAGAGACCTACCTTTTACTACTTTCCCTTCCCTTACCTAAGCCTTTAGCCACACTCTTACAAGCTAGTATAAGGAAACTATTATTAATAGTTATATCTACTTATATCTAAATTATATTACAGTATTTCTTGATATCCTTATAGTTAAATTTATAAAATACTTAAAGCTTAAGATCTGCAGAGTAGCAGTTAAGAATACTTATAGTCTTAACTATATATAATTCTAAGTTTTTACTTTATTAAATAATACTTTCTATAAATAGCTAAATGTTAAAACTCAGTGAATTAAGTAGTTTTATAATATTAATAGTTAGTTTAATATCTAGATTAAGATACTTCTAAATATCTTAGCTACTTATATAAAATTAAAAAGTAATATACTACCGGTTGAAATTAGTACTGTTAGATAGCTTAATTTTAGTGTTAAGGCTACTGGCGGTTGAAAGTGCTATATTAGAATAGTTATAATGGATCTAAAAAGGTATTTATTTCTTTATACCAAAATAATTAATAGAAGTTCAGAGGATAATTAAACAAATCTGGACTTATAACTATAATAAAGAAAATAGCATAGTATACAGTCTGAATATAGGTTATTAAAAGGTATAATTTATTTAAACTAAAATAAATGCTTAAAAGTATATAAATAGGCTGGTTGGGCCTTATATAAGCTAGAATAGCTATACTGCAGAATAGATACTGTAGCTATTCTTACAGATACTTTATTTGCTACTTAAGTTATTTATTAAGTATAGTAATATTATTACTTAAAGGTTATTACTTTTATATTATACGCGTGAGATTAAATAGCATCTTTAGTTAGTATATAGAGGTAACATATATATTATATATATATTATTTAATATATATCTTCTTAAGTGCCTTAGGTGTAGTATATATGTTAATAAGGATTAGCTTTTACCCTTAATGCTTTTATTATAGATGGAGGTAATTACTATAAAGTAATAGGATACCTCTATTAAAAATAGGGAATATAGTTTCTGAAAGTATAATTTTTAACTTTATCTTAAATAAGGCTTTTTTAAGCTTTTTATCTTCTTAGTGAGAGAATTTTATTCTAGAGAGGCTGAGAATATTATTAGTTTATATACTAATAAGGTTAAAGATATTATTTTAGGTATATAAAATAAGGAGGTATAGATTATATATTAAAGTTTCTATTAGTAACTTCTCCTTATAGTATATAAAGTAAGTTACCTACTAGTAGGTTTTAGTTTTAGTAAGACTATAAACTAGCTTAATAATTATTTTTATAAAGTCTGGAAAATATTACCCTTTAAGATACAAGGATAAATTAGCTATAGTATATTTTATAAGCTTTATTTTAGCTTAAGTGTAGCTTCAAGTCATATTATAAAGTTATATTATAAAGTTATATTATTTTATTTCTATACTTAAGGAAAGTAAGGATTTTAGCTAAAATTAATTACTGGCTACCTTATTAGAGTATTAGTAATTTTATTAGAATTTTAAGTTTACTATAGTTTCTAAAACTTTCAATTATAAGTTTCAACTTTCTAAATACTTATTGAATATAAAGAGCTGGATCTAGGCTTATTTAACTGGAAGGTGGCGTAAAATACTCTTTATTTAGAACTAAGAAGTAAAGAAGAAGTCTTTATAAGTATATAGAAAAGTCTGCATATATAATACTATATGGAGCCTACTAGAGCTTTACTTAGGGGAGGGGGTTACCTTTTAATACCTAAATATAACCCTAGCTAAATATTTAGATATAGTTTATAATATTACCTTTCTTCTCCCCAGCTGCCGCCCAGTTGGAGGCTATAGGCTGGATTACTATTATTATCTATAATTAGCCTATATATTACCTTATATTACTTTAGTGCTGCTATATTTATAATAATATTAACTAGCTTTTATATTAGGTTTATATATTCTTTCTATTTAATAAGGGCCTCTTATTAGTATTCTCTTTCCACCCAGTATATTCTTCTAATAAGAATATTTTTAACTAGCTATTTAGTCTTTCTACTATTATCCACTAGCGGCAGCGTCTGGCTATTAACTATAATCTGTTTAGATAGTAGATTAGCGGCAGCCTTCTGGAGTAAATTTATATAAAACTATAGGTAAATAGATTTTAGAGTATTTAGCTTTATAATATATAGTAAGAAGATTTCTACTATTATATACTTATAGTATAATTAAACTAGTTTCCAGCTTAGCTTTAGTAACTTATAGTTAGATATATATAACTATATTCTATTATTAATTTAATATTAATCTGCGGGAGATTAGGTTTTATTTACCTAAGTTTCTAATTTCTACCGAGTAGCAGCTATCTCTATATAAATATATATTATTACTAACTATATCCTTCTAACCAGCTGGTAGGTAGCAGCTTTACTACTACTGGGTGGTTTTATATACTTCTTACTAACTGGAATAAGGTTAATATAATATCTATAATTTATAAAGAAAAATATAGTTTCTATTATATTATGCTGCTAGTTACAGAGGGCTAACTATATAATAAATAGTAGGTTATTCTTGTTATTCTGAAATTAGTATATAAATATTCTTAGAATTACTTAAATCTTCTAGCTATATTATTCTATGATTCTATTAGTTTATAGATAGTAATTAATACCTCATAGGTATATAATATTTATTAGTTTATAGAATCTCTTTCAGAAGTAATTTACCTAGTTAGATTCTTTATTATTAATAATAAAGTATAGTATTCTATACAATCTATAGTAATAACTAAGAAATTATTAGGTATATACCTCTGCTTCTATTATATTTATTTTGTTTAGTATAGAAACTTCACCTAGTTAATTTATAATAACCTAAAGATAATATTTACTTTATCTTTTATGGGGGGTAAGTTAGTAATAAAGTTTATTAATAAATTAGAGTGTAATTAGTTAGATATTAGTAGAGATTTCAGGAATTCCTTTTTAACTTACCTCTAGATATAAATACCTCTATATATATTATAATTATATATAAATTAGCAGACACTTTATAACTATCCAGGTTAGTAGAAGTATTAGCTTATAATCTTCGGTATACTATTATATTCTGGGTAGCCTATAGGGGAGAAATTATACAACTTTTATATTAGCCTAATTCTAAGTTTATTAAGAAGGCTATTACTATCTTTACTATCTGGTATCTAAAATCTCTTTCTAAAGGTAAGCTTTCTCAGTATATTAATATTATATTTAGTAATCTAAACCTTAATATAGAGGTTAGGGGGAAAGCTATACTTTTCCTACTAAACTACTGTAAAAGTCTATTAGTATAAGAAGTTTCTTTCAGTAGTATAATTTTATATTTCTTATAGATTTAATCTTTCTTTGAAAGTCTAGATATTAGTAATATCTATATATTCTACCTGAGGCCCCGCGTAGATAGTAATATTTAGAATAATCTATATTACTTATTTCTATTATCTTTCATTATTCTATTCTCTGAAGGTATTCTATTTCCTTCGGTAGAAGATATTAGAGGCTACTGCCTGAATATCTAGCTGGTATTTAAGGTAGAGATTATATAAAAATAACCTTTCTACCTATTAGCTTTACCTCTCCGTAAGTTATTACTTCTTTATAAAGTACTTAAGGTCCTTATAATAAGTAAGAATTTCAAACTTTCTGGTGCTTTATAACTTTACTCTCTATATCTATAAATAAGCTAATATTATAAGAAGTTTCTTATTATAGATTAGGTAATTAAAACCCATAGGGGCTAGATATAAAAAGTAGAAGGCTACTGGATACTTTACTTTAGTTTTATGATTTTAGATTAATATACCTCCCAGGGTATATTCTAAATAGTCTATCTCTACTACTATTGGGACGTTAGTATTAAATATCCGCAGAATAACTTTATGGTAAAAGATTATTTTAGTATAAGGAAAGCCTCCTACTACTTTAATTTCCAGTTAAAAAAATAGACTTTTAAGTTAAATAGTTTAAAAGCTTTATAATAATATTATATTAAGATATAAAAACCTTATTATAGTTTATAAACCTAAGGGAACTGTAGATATATTTTAGTAAGCTGGGGGAAAGTTGGTTAGTAATAGCCTCCAATTTCTCTAGGTTATAAGAGAGACTCTTTCTAGCTAATATAATAAACTTAATATACTTAATTATAGTAATAAAGAATTTATACTTCTTGGAATTTAACTTTAAGTTCATATTAGTAAAGTAGCTAAGTATTTAGTAAGCTTTCTCCTTATATTTCTTTTATTGGTTACTTATATAAATATGGATATTATTAATATATATTATAATAAAGTTACTTAGAAACTATTATAGGCAGCTGTTAATATATTATTAGAATATAGTGGGAATATTAGTAAAGCTAAAGGAATATACTATTTATTTAAATAAATTATAATATATTTGAAAAGTTATTTTCTTCTAGTTTACTTTATTAATTCTAACGTTATGGAATATAGTAATAATATTAAATTTAGTATATTAGGAAGCTATAATAATCCTCTGGAGGGTTTCTAATATAGGAGGGAAGGAATAATAATCTTTTTTTTAATTATATTAAGAATTCTATAATTTATATAGAAATATATTCTTCCACCTAGCTTCCTTATAAAGAGAATTAGAATATTAGTAGAGAAGCTACTTACTTTAAAAGATTCCTTATTAAGTAAGTTCTTTAGGATTTTCTTAAATATTCAAAGGTTCCTTTATAATATATTATAGAGGAATTTCTATAGAAAGTTTAGTTTCTATTCTTTATTATTAGAAATTAGTAGAATATAGTAATTTATCTTTAGTTAGTTAGGAGGTAGCTAGTATACTGAGTTTAGATAGAAAGAATCTAGGGATATTCTTAAAATATTTATAGAAATATAATTTCTTAGGTTTACCTCCACTTTTAAGGTTAATATTTTCTCTATATCTATAAAACTAATAGATAAAATCTAGTAGAAACTTAATATATTACCAGTATATTATTTTACTTTAATTATTTATAGTTATATTTAAGGTCTCTGACTATTTAAATTATATACCTCTCAGGGTCCCATTTAGGTAAGTATACCTAACAGTCAGCTTTTACCTTATAAACACTGTAGATAAGCTAGAGCTGAGGAATTATTTAAAGGGAGGAAACCTCAGGCGGTAAGTATAGTTAGTTAATATAATAGCTAACAAATATAGAAGATACATTACAAAGGGAAGATACCACAAGCCTATATCCGTCTCAGTTACTCTTTAAGGATTACTATAGAGGTTACATAATATATACTGCCAGCTGGTACACCTGTCGCCAGCTGTGAACAGTCGCCAGCCGTTAATAGTCGCCAGCCGTTAACAGTTGCCAGCTGTTAACAGCTATTAGCAGGTGCCGCCAGCTGGTAGCAGTTGCTATACTTGGTTTCACAACTGGAAGGTATGCTATAACCCCCCAGTCGTAGTTGCCCGTCGCAGGATTTAAACCTACTGCTCTTGCCAAAACGGAAAGAGCCAGCCAGACGTTAAACCACTACGTCAAACGGAATACCAGTATATTATATAGTATATTAATAGATAAATATAAGTAAATTAGTATTAAGTAGGTAGGCTGACTGGATTTCCTTAAGTTATATTAGCTTATTTTAATATTTTAGGTAGGCTATTATACTATCCTTCCTATAGATTATCTATTAGGTTTCAGTATTATAAATAATATAATTACTCTCTATTTATAGCTATCTAAAATATAGAAGCAGCTGGAGGTTCTCTATAATATATATATAGATTTTTTGCATATAGTTACTAACTTCTAAAGTTAGAATAACTACCTCCTCAATATTACTGGATAATAACTTAGTACTATATCTCCTTATTTATCTCTTTAACCTATTAACTAGCGGAAGGTAAAGTTTCTTCATAAGGAAGATATTAATAATAATATAAATATTACAGTCTAAATTAATAAATATATTAATAAAGTAACCTCTATTAATTCTAATCTAAATAGTAGCTAACTACCAGTTACTTACCTATTTCGTTTCCTGTTATATTTCCTCTTTTATTACCTTTATCTCTATTAGCTTCAGAGCCTAATTTTACTCTAAAGTTACTTTTTCCCCAGATTCTTACTATTACTAAGTGGAGGAATACTATCCCTCTAGTTATTCTGAATATAATCTAGAGTGGCTGTAGCCTTTATAACCTTTATATTAACTTTCTTATATTTTTATATTATATAGTTTTAATATATATAACCTTTCTTACTATATCTAAAATATTAGTAAATATTTTAGTAGTTTCTAAAATTCTTCTTAAGGGCAGAGAAGAAGCTACTAAAGCTTTAGTATTATTATTACTTTCTAACTACTTTAGTTATTATAATATTACCCTCTATATTATATATAGTAGATTTCCAGTGGAATAGCTAGTAGTAATTTAATATCCACTTTATATATTTAAGCTTCCAAGCTATATTCTGAACCTTAAATAATTAGAGTTTGTATTCTATAGAAAGATTAACTATTATAAGTAGCTTCTTAAGGTGGGAGAGTAGGGTAGCTTTTAGTAGAAAGATCTCAATTATATTTAGCTTTATTTATTCTTCAATATTAGCTAAACTTCTTTTAAATTAAGGTAGAAAAATAGTTAGATATTTATTTTCTTCCTATTTAAGACTCTATAGCTAGATACTAATATTAAACTGGCTATTTAAAATTAAATAAATTCTATTTAAGTAACGTATTAAATTATCTTAATTCTAGAAATTCTCTAGCCTTTCTACTATATAGAAAGATTCAACTATTTACTAAAAATTGGGGTTTAAATAGAAGTAAATTAAATATTAGTATTTCTAATTACTATTAAAGAAATAGTTGTTAATTTTAAGCTTTATCTTTATCTATTAAACTTATATGTAGTATTTCTTCCATTTATCTGAAAACTTTAGAAATAGGAAAAAACGCTTCCTCTGGTAGTTAGCTACCAGTAGAGATATAGTAATATTATTATCCCTAAGGGTCAGCCTTCTGATAGATATTATTCTGGAGATTAATATAGTATTTTAGTGTAAGCTAGAGGTATATTTTATAGTAGGTATCTGGAGGTTACTATCTACTATAATATCTTATCTTACTAATTTATATATAAGCTTATTAATCCTCTAGTAGGAAGAACTTAAGGTATATTATAACTACTACGAAAGTAGTTTACCTATAGGGTTACTGCCTGTAGGAATATTCTGGGGGGCTTCGGTATACTTTATTATGTTTTATATTAGGTAGTTAGTTACCTATGATATAATATTATATTCTAGACCTTTTACTTAACTAAACTATATAATTAACTAGTAGGAAGCTACATTCTACCTAGCGTTATTTATGTAGTAAATAAAACCAAGTTTTAATAGAGGGTTTAGAAATTCCTTCTTAGCTTACCTCTAGATATAAATACACCTGCATATATTATAGTTATATATAAATTGGCGGATACTTTATAACTATCTAGGCTAGTAGAACTATTAGCTTACAATCTCCAGTATGCTATTATATCCTAGGTAGTCTATAGGGAAGAAGTTATATAACTTCTACACTAACTTAATCCTAAGCGTATTAAGGAGGCTGTTACTATTATTTCATATATATAAAGGAAAGAATATAAAAGAAATCCACTGAACTATAGAGGAACTTTAGTATAGATTATATAATAATAAGAAATAAGTAATTACTCTATAGGATAAGTAATTAATTAGTGAATTCCTAAAGTAATTAGTAAAGCTAAGTAATTCCTAGCTTATAGAAAGTAATTACTTTATACCTTTAGATTGGTAAAAAGTAATATAACATCTAATAGAAATAGGAAGGCGTATAGTATTATAGATTTATATATAGAATAAGTTTAAGCTTACTCAAAGTTAGACTTCTAGAGCTTTTTAGTAATTAACTTATAATTATTCCTTAAATACCTTTAGCCTTACATTATAGATTTTGCTAGAGATGTCTAGCCTTATTTCTCAATTTTCTTATTGAATTTCTATCTAATTACTATAAGGTCTAATGATCTGATTTTATTAGTATTATAATAGTATTATTACCTATATATTATAGCCTTAACGTACTATTAATAAACTTACCTCTGCTAATATAAGGTTAGCTATAATATTTTAATTACTTCTATTTAGTAGGTTAACCTTATAATATTTACTTAATAGTATTTAGGAAAAGATATTACTATATTTACTAAATACTAAACTTCTTCCCCTTCTTTCAGGTCTTAGGAAATATTCCCTAAGGGTAAATAATCTATTAAGCTTCTGGACCAGGAAATAAGGAATATTAAACCCTCTAGTAATAAAGAGAATAATATTACTAAGCTTATATAATAGCTTCAGAAGACTAATAGAAATAAAGCTAAAATACAGAAGATTATTAATAATAATATTATAGAAGTTACCTAACTTCAGCAGAATCTCTATAATAATCCAGATTAATAGTAACTTCTTACGTTTCAGTAGAAGGTTAATATTCTTTATATTACTACTAATATTATCCAGACTCTAGTTAAATTACGTAAGAAACTTTAACTTAACTTA
This sequence comes from Colletotrichum lindemuthianum, assembly GCA_001693025.2. NCBI lineage: Eukaryota > Fungi > Ascomycota > Sordariomycetes > Glomerellales > Glomerellaceae > Colletotrichum > Colletotrichum lindemuthianum. The sequence goes on along the minus strand of MASP02000242.1, from coordinate 292,378 downwards.
CTATAGGTTTTTAATAGAACTTCCAGATACCTTGAGGAATTCCTCACTTCAGTTACAGTTTATTCTTTATTTTATAATCTTAGCTTTAAAAATAAAGCTAAATAAGTTATTTACGTTATCTTTTTTCTTAAGGGAAAAGCCTTTATATAATTTAAACTCTATATTACTAACTTCGTTACTTATAAATAGAATAACTTTAAGTTGGAGATATAAACTAGTTTTGCAGACTATTATAGCTTGGAAAGCACTTTAATTTTACTATTTGAAGAATTAAAAAAGTAATAATAGTATAAATAAGATCTTGCAGCTCTTCAGTAGAAAGGTGCAGCTATATACTATATAGCTAAGTTCAGATATATTTATACTAGACTTAATTATATTAATAATATTAAGATCTTTATATTTTATTAAGAACTAAAGAAAGATATTAAAGATTAACTTATTGGATAAGATAGATTTAGTAATTTTATTATATACATAGAACTTACTGTTAAGATTAATAACTAACTTTTTAAATGTTACTATAAAAGAAGTAAATAGTAATAACCTTAATAATCTAATAGTGGATATAAGTATTAAGAACTATTATATAGCTACTGGAACTAATATAATAATGAGGAAACTAAATAATAGTTTACCCTATAATTAAGTATATCTTATAAATACTGTAGCAAATCTATAGATCTTACTACTGAAGCTGCTATGAAAGATAATAAATAATAAGACTTTAAATATTCTAATTATAATAAACTAAAATATATAGCTAAAGACTGACACTTACCTAAATATTTGTAATAAAAATAATAATTTCAGCTAGTATCTAAATAAACTTTATACGTTAATATTACTAAGAAGGAAATATCCTATATCTCTCTAACCTGAATAGCCTATTTTAATAATACTTATATTATATACTAAGGATTTAAGGATAATATAGAATGGTACCCTAAGAATCCTTCTGGATAATTAGAATACTATATTAAGAAAATACTGGTAGTAGCTAATATTAAGAAAGAAGAAGATTTTATACTAGTTTGCAAGTAATACTAAATATAAGAGAATGAAGTAGTAATTCTACAGCTGCAGGCAGCTAAGAGAGAACTTTACCGTAAGATTAGTTAAACACCTAATATATAACTTCTATAAAAGATTTAATATTAAATTCAGCAGAAAGTTAACACTGAAGGAAACCTACCTTTTACTTAAGCTTTTATATAACCACTGGAAGTAAGTAATAAGATACTAATAAAAACCCTCGCTATAGATAAATACTATAAACTGGAATATAAAGTTGACAAAATAACTTAATAGCCTCTACCAGTAAGAATATATTAAAGTTAGTCCAGAAATATATATTTATCTAAGTAACCTATTTAGGTTTATTAATAATAATACTAAGTTAGATAATAATATTATTATAAAGTTAGGCTTCTTCATTTTGCAGTAACCAGGCAGCAATAAAAGTAAGTAACTTAGAATTAAGAAGATTTACCTAACTTAAGATAAGTAATTTATTATATTCTATAGAGGTTTAGCTAATTAGACACTAAACTACCTAAGAATAATCCTCTGTAATATAAATAATAAACTTCTATAAATGAATTATCCAGCTTACTAAACGATCTTTTAGATATACTGTATATAAGATAGTTATATGCCACACCTTGGTAATAAATTCAATAGATAACTATTTCCATAGTATTCTAAGTATAATTTATTTCCGAATATATATATTAATATAGATCTATTATTTTGGGAACTTTAACATTTCAATAAAAACCACTTTGCAATATATATATTCAGTAAAGACTATCCTATAGTATACGCAAATAATATTATCAGTAAATAGACAGACTGTAAATTAAATTACTATATAATTCCCTATATTAATAAGGCAAGAGAATAACGCTATTAGTATTATAAGCTTTAGAGTTAAGAAATAAATACTAAAGATAGACTAGTATTACTAACGTTGGAATATAGAAAACTGATATTTAGTAAGATACTTTAAGAAGGAAGAATTGCAATCTGCTATTATAAAGATAGAATAATATAAGAATAACGGTATTATAAGCAGTTAAAAAACTATACTTACCTACTAAATAAGAATAAAGAAAGATATTTTAAATAAGATTCTTATATTTAATAACGGTAGAATATAATAATGAATACCTTTATCTTAATATTATAATAAATAAATATATAATACAAGTTCTAATTAATTATAGCGCTTAAGGAAACTTTATACTACTATAAGTAGTAAATATATAATAGATTCTATAGATAATAAAAGCTAAACTATACCAGCTGTAGATTATTAAAGGAGAAAGTATCAAGTATAATGGAGATATTCTTAATTTAGAGATTATATATCTTCCTTTAAATTACTATAGCTAGAGGGAAGACTATATTTTTAATATAATAAAGATAGGTAATTAGGATATTATCTTGGGAATTCTATAGTTATAAAAGGATAAACTATAGATAGATTAAATGACTAGCTAACTTTAATAGAAAAATTAAGTTTCTAAAAACTCTCTAGATAACAAGATTCTATATGAATTAGATATAACTTCGAAAATATAAATATTTATTATCTACCTTACAATTAAGAATATAGTAGCCTGGATATTAAATATTATGGAAGTAGTAGGAGTGAATAACGAAACAGATTAACTTGAGATTATTCCTAATAAATATTAAATTGATAAGATACTGTTTGTAAAAGAACTTGAAACCAGGCTACTAAAGTATATAAGTTATAATTATAAGATTCCTTTAGAGGAGGGAAAGAAGTTTAGATTCAGAAAATCCACAGACTTAGTTAAACAGAAATGGAAATATTTAATAAGTATATTAATATTAGTTACGCCATGCTATAGGATATACGGCAACCGTACGCGCTGCTATATACGTAGCGGTATACTCTCTTTAGCCTACTGGCTATAAATACCCAGCATCCGGCGTCAGCTGTAGCTAAATAGTATAGTAATTAGTAACTAATTACTATACTGTAAATATAGAGCCTTATATAACGCTATATACTATATATTATAGTAATAATAATAATTAAAAACCAGAACACCAGTTTATATCTATATAACGAGATTATATATAGTATATAATAACCTTAATAATTAAACTAATACTAATTAGTAGTTAACCTAACTATTATACTATTATACTGCAGATTAGTAAAGCTTATTATACAAGAAGAAATAATTGCAAAACCCTATACCTAAAGTTTATATAAAGTAAAAGGATTATAGTAGTTATTATCGCTTAAATATCTTTTAGGTTGATAGATATTCCTGAGATATATGCTAACCTTCACTCTATATAGCTACAGAGAAGTTAATTATTATTATACCCTCTATATTTACTAACTAAAGTATATTCAGTAAGCGTAATAAACCCCTTTTAGTTATTACCAAACCTTTTAGTACTGAAGATATATAGTATCTTTAGCCTTAACCTCTTAGGAAACCTATATAGCCTCTTAAGAACTTTTCCCCTACCTCTCTCTATTTAAATCCAGCAAAAATCAATAACTCTCCCTTACTTTATATCCTTCTTACCCTTATAATAATATTTAAATTAACATCTATAGGTACGATAGTTACTCCAGCTACTTCTAATTTTATAATAATTTTACCGGCTGGTATTTCTATCTCTATAAAACCTTTTTTATATCTTAATCTAATGTTTCTTAGCTGAACTCTTCATATTAAATATAAAAATATTATAGTGGAGAACTCTATAAATATTTCTACCTATATAGCTTATTACGTAGCTCTCTATAAGTATCTGGGGATTTATAACCTAAAGCTCTTTTAGATATTTACGGGTAACTTTAAGTAGTAGCCTATTGAAATATAGTAATAAATTAATATTAATATAGTTTATTACTTTGGAGACTACCTTATAATATTTAAAATTAAGATAAATATAAGTAGCAGGCGAATCTTTATAATCTTATACTAAATTACTTAATAAGAAAAGTTTAAACTATAAATTCTTAAGGAAATTAATAATATTAATAGGTATTATAACATCCTAAGGAGTAACCTTACAAAAATTCTAAATAGCTTAATAATCTTATAATAATAAAGTTAAATTTCCTGCTACCTCTATAAAATATCCAACTAAAAATTAAAAATATTACGTTAGTAATTCTTTCGCTATAGGCAGTTAGGGAGAAATACATACTGCTAAACTAGCTAGCCTATATATATATAATCTCTAATAAGAAACCTCTATCATAACTATTAGCCTTACTGGCTTCTTATTGCTCTATCTTAAAGCTTCTTTAATATTAAAAGGATTACTAAGAAAACTATTAAGAGAATTACTAAAACTATAGCTGTAACTAACTTAGATATTATAAATATTCCCTATACGTTACCATAGCTACCCTTTTTAATAGTATATCTGCTAAGTATATTATAAACCTTATAAAGTTATATAATAAGAGTATAAAATATAGTAGAGGCTTTTATAATATCCTTAAGTTGAAAATCTATATATTTTGTAATTACTACTTTAAGTTTAGTATTCCACAGTATATATAGGTAGAACTCTTTCTAATAATACTTAAAGATAATACTCTTAAGTTGTATTTTAAATACTTAAGTATCTTAGGTGTTAACTTTATATTTAACTAAAAAGTCTAATAGGTTGAGAATTACTTTAAAAATAATAAGGATTAACAGCTTTATCTTTCTAACTGGTAAAATACTATCTTTTAAAGTGTTATTACTAAGAATCCTATAAAACCAAAAAGAAGGTCTTTAAGCTTCTAATTTTAAAGCTTATATATATCTAAAAAGCCTTTCCTGCTAAAATTAAAATAGATAATATCCTCTACCTCCAGCTTATAAGTCTTTACTGTAGTATACTAAAATGCTAGTTAGCTTTTTTCAGCCTTATAGCAACCTTTCAGAGTTTTTGCAACCAGTTAAGATCCACTATAAGTAATACCTTATTAATCTAAAAGGTATAATATATATGGAATAATATAGATAACTACTAGAAGGTAGCTAGAAACTAATTTTAGATTAATTATATATATAACTTACCTTAAGGTAATGCTTAAGATTATAGTTATATTTTTATATATATATAGCCTTATATTCTAGGTGGCTGTTACCTACCTCTAATATCTATATGCAGCTATACTAATTAAAAATACTATATATATAGTGAATCTAGTTATTAGTTTATAAGGTATACGTTTAAGGAGAGATATATCTTATTTAACAGATATAAGTTAACTATTAACCCTAAGGTATACTTTACGGCAGTATACTAAGCCTTCCTTATAAGCTATAAAGATATTAATAGCCTTAATAATAACAGCTTTAAGGTTCTACTAGAGGTTAGTATTAATAAAGATATTATTATATAATATGAAATAGATATTATTTTAAGGAGGGCTACTCTTTAGAATTTACCCTAGAGATATTTTTTATGTTATTTTATAGTAAGAGGTTTATTACTTTAAATAAAAGTAAAATTACCAGAATTCTCTAAAATTAGGTAGCAGTTTATATTCTTACTAAAAGTGTTACTACTAGCAGCTAACTTATAGACAATACTACTACCTCTATATATATCTTTATATTTAAAGGCTACTACTTAAATACTATATTTTAAGATATTTTACCTAACTTAAATACTACTAGCTTCTTAACTACTAGGTATTTTCAGTTTATTATATTAATATAATTAGTTATTTCCTCTATTATCCTTATACCTCTGTAAGGTAAACTAATTATAATATACTTTAGAGAAGCTACCTGTATTATAATATTTAGAATAGTTAATATATTTATGCAACTTAACGTTATTATATTTTATATAATTCCTTATAATATATTCTTTCTTTTCTACCTTATAGATATAAATTAGTTTAGTATTGTATTTAGTAATGTTTATAATAAATTCCATTAGGATAAAGAAATTATACTTATTATTTAAAAATGGAAGTACTTATAGATACTTCTTAATAAGGAGAAAGTAATTACCTCTATATACCTTATAGAGATAAAGATATGGAGACTCTATTACCACTTTAAATACCCAGCTGTAGCATACCTTCATAATATTCTTAATAAGGTGGGATATTCAGTTAAATAGTATACTCTTAAGGTTTTTAAGAGATACTACTATTACTGCCAAATATATAATATAGCTTCCTTATACTTCCAACTTCCTATTTAAGGTAATATTAACTTTAACTTTAAGATTATTATTAATATTATCCATATTAATAACTATAATATACTTTCTATTATTAATATTATTATCACATTTAATATTACTTAATCTTTACCTAATATAATTTCAAAAAGAATATAAAACGTTTTTGAGATATATTAAATTAATATATACTAAGACTTTTTTCATTTTATTACCACTGATATAAATATAAGTGTTTATATTAAAAACTCTAAATTAAAGGTAAAAACTTCAGAATTAATAGTTTATATTTTATCCATTAAGATATATAATAATATTGGTAAAGTTAAGTATTACTATATACTTCTCCGCTATATATATAAAATTTACTATATAACGCTTCCTACTACCACTTAAGAGGTATCTCTTTAGGTAGTATATAAGGTAATAAATAATACTGCTAGTCTAAATAGCTTTATATCTATACTGCTTACTTTTAGAGTATATCTATATCTTACGGAAGATTTAGCTTCCTCTCTGAATATTATTGCCTGAACCTAAGTTATATATAAGGTTATAGAGGAGGTTTACCGTAAGTATACTAAGTATACTATTAATATTACTTTAGTAATATATAATAGCCTTATATCTCTTATATTATAATCTTTCCAGTTTAGACTCTTATAAATATATAGTAAAAGAAAAAAGGCTATTAAGAGCTATATCCTCTTATTACTACCTACAGTAAAATTTACATTCTTAAGCTACCTTATAGCTTTTAAGAGTTTTAATTAACTACTAAAAAATAGTATTTTATAGGTAATAACTAAGATATTAATAATAGTATAGCTAATATTATAATTTTATAAAAGCTAGTAGTTATAGCTTTATATACTAACCCTCAGTTAGACTAAGAATTTCTAAGTAACCTAATAGTAAATAAAAGCTTAAAATTCTATATAACCACTCTAATTCTATTTACAGCTATTTCTAAAACTTCAAATATATAGCTAATATCTTATATTACCTCTATTTTAAGGGATAATAATATTCTTCCTCCTTAAGTAGTTAGCAACCTAATACCTTAAATATAAAAACCTTAGATTTGACTGGAAACTTTAAGTTTTATAATATACTGGCATGCAGTTAGCTTACCACCTCCAGAGCTTAGCTAAAAGCCTTATTCTATAGTATACCTTATAGCTAAAAAGTAGTTAGATTTAATATTCTTACTTACCCTCCACGTAAGCAATATAATTATAATATCTAACTTACCGTTTAAAGAGTTAATTAAAAAGAAGGTTAAAAATATTGTTAATAATGATATTATAAAGGTTATTTAATATTATTCTATTCTCTATAAAGACTATAAGTACTTCACGCTTTATATTATTAATAAGATTAAAAATAAAAACATTAATAAGATATATAAGAAGTTAAGATTAATAATTTAAAGCTTTGGAGATTATAGTAAATTTAAAATTTTAATATAATTACTAATAATATGGTAGAGTAGCTAATAGTTAATTTTAGCTGTAATCTTAACGTTTCTTAAATATAAAGATATAATAATATAGCTTTATAATACTACTTAAGTTTACATTTAAGCTAAATTAGAGCTTATAAGGTATATTATAGCTAAACTGCCTTTATATCTTAAAGGGTAGTATTCTTTAAACTTTATAATAATTATTATTAAGTTATTTTACAGCCTTACTGAGGCTGGAACCTACTGGTAGGTAACTTACTTTATATACTATAAGAAGAAGTTATATATAGAGACTTTAATATATTATTTATATCTCTTTATTTTATATACTTAAAATAATAACTTCAGCCTTATTAGTATGCAAATTGATAATAACCTCAGCCTCTCTATTATAGTATTTTCTTACTAAGAGAATAAGAAACTTAAGAAAACCTTATTTAAGGTAAAGTCTAAAATTATACTCTTAGAGACTATACTTCTTGCATTCAATAGAGGTATTTATTATGTTATAGTAATTACCTCCACTTGTATAAAAAGTATTAAAAGTGAAAGCTAATTCTGATTAATATATATACTATACCTAAGGTACTTAAGAAGGTATATATTAAATAATATATATATAGTATATATTTTACCTCTATATACTAACTGGAGGCTTTATTTAACCTCTTGCATGCAGCGTAAAAGTAATAACCCTTAAGTAATAATATCGCTACGCTTAATAAACAGCTTAAATGGCAAAGAAAGTATTTTACTTAAAGCCTCAACTTTATACTATTTAACCTCTCTAAAATATATCTTTATACTTTTATTAATATCTTTTTTTCTAGTAATACTAACTTCTTATTTTAACTAGAATTTATAATAATTCTAAGCTAAAAGATTATAATTAGTAGTAGCCAGTTTAACCTCTATAGTAACTTAATATATTACTTATTTACTAAAAGTAAGAAAGTTACCAGAAGTATACTTACCTTAGAGATTAATATTATAGTAACTAGTGTAAACTTTACCTATATTATAGCTATATTATAGCGATATTATAGCTATATTACTTAAATGAATCCTTAAGTCCTAAAAGCTTCCTTAGATTCTAACAATTATATATACTAATTTATACTTACTTCATAAGTATCTTATAAAGTTTAATATTACTAAAAAGAAGTATCCAATAATTAATACTATAGTGTTAAGATAGTTATATCAAAGCTGTAAGTTTTGTAAGGTGCGGTAGAGTAATAGAGATAATAATATTATTAGTATCTTTATAAAGACTATTTCAAATTATATTCTTGAGAGATTCTTTAATTTAAACTATATAATTATATAAATAGAGAAATAGGTAACTAGAGCGAAGTAGATAAATGGGTATTTAGATATTATTTAGGCAAAAGAATATCAATTGTAAAAGGTATTATTTTTTCTATAAATAGATAGATATTAGAGTATATAATAAAAAGAAAAGTTGCCAGTATTAGTTATACTATACTGTAGAATATATAGTAACTATATATACTGCTATATATATAGTGGTATACTCTCTATAGCCTACTAGCTATAGATATCCAGTATCTAGTGCTAGCTGTAGCTAAATAGTATAGTAATTAGTAAGCAATTACTATACTATAAATCTAGAGCCTTATATAGCGCCACACGCTACGTAATATAGTAATAATAATAACCAAAAACCAGAACACCAGTATGTATCTATATAACGAAATTACATATAGCATACAATAATCCTAATTATTAAACTAATAATTAATAAATACCTTAAGAAAGATTATATTAAATATTTAATATTACCAGCAGGAAGCTTAATTCTATTTATATTTAAGAAAAATAGTAATCTAAAACTTTATATTAATTGTTAATAACTTGATAATATAATAATTAAAAGCTATCATTCATTACTAGTTATATTAAAACTATAAAACTAACTTTATACAGTTAATTAGTATATAGCTTTGAACTATAAAGAAGCTTATAACCTTATTTAAATAGAATAAGGTAAAGAATGGAAAACCACTTTCAGAATAAGAAAAGAATTTTATAAATACCTTATAATACCTTTTAGACTTACTAACATATTCGCAATATTCTAATCTATAATTAACTATAATTTAGTTAATAAGTAAGTAAGACAGATAAGTAAGTAAGATATAAAACTACCATAACGACCTCCCTATACGGTCGGACACCTTTCTTCCATAATATAATATATTGGAATTAAGTATTAAAGCTAAAATGCAGCTTACGCTTGAAGCTATATAATATATACTAAATTCTGGCGCTTAGGTAGCAGCTAAAATCTACTTAATTAGTTGTATAACTTTAGGCTGCTAAGTAAAGAATACTATATTATAACAAATATTATGCTAAGCTTATGGAATTCAACGGCATTTAAAGAAGAGAAGCTTATTAAGTATATTCTGAACCTAGATTCCCAATTATTTTCTCTCCGGATTAATAATATGGAAAATATAGCTAATTAACTGCTTGCCGACCGTAATATACCCCCTTTTGGAAAGCGTTAGGCTTTAAGCTTTATTAAGTGATAATTATAGCTCTAAATATACTTTTTTCGTAAGTATAACTATAAGAAGGTTTAATATAAAGATTCAGACGTAATAAATATATAGTTTCAGCTTATAGTAAGTATAATTATAAAATATAGTATTATTGACTTAAATATATATAACTTTAATAAAACTGAATTTAATCTAAGTCTTATTATATATTTAAAATAGCTATAATAAGCGCCAAAAGGTATTTAAATATAGAAATAATATAGTTTGGTAATTATAAAAAGATTATAGTTACTTAGGCTATTAGTTTATGAGGCTATAGCATTCCACTATATATTACTATTACAGGGTAATATTATCTCTCCATCTAGTATATAGAAATAGGTTTCCCGCATAACTAGGTTATTATAACGTCTGCAAATAGGTAGATAATAAATAAAAGAAGCCTAACTTAACTTCAGTATTTTAGCTAGCCTATAAAATTACATGTAAGTAGTAATTATTACCTTCTTATTATAAATAAATATAAAAATTACTATACGGCTAACTTTAAGATATATTATAAGGAAAATAATTATTCTATATACTAACCTATTTATCTTATCTACTTTAGCCTTTAGATATTAGATATGTTAGGTTACTAGAAAAGATATATAGTTGATAAATTAAGAATAAAATATACTAAAGTAATATCTATATTATAAAGAAATTCTATTTAACGTAGTGGTTTTATATTTAGCTGGCTTTTACTATTTTAGTAAATATAGTAGGTTTAAATCCTGCAACAGGCAGCTGCGACTGGTAGTTGTAATATACCTTCCGGTTGTGAATCTAAATATAGTAACTATTACCAGCTGGCGGCATCTCCTAATAGCTATTAACAGCTGGCAACTATAGTGAGGACCCAAAAGTCTGAATGTACCTATATAATACTAATATAAAAGCCCCTATTTAAGAATAGTTTTTATAATATAAATATAAGAGAAGAAATTAGTTATCTTTAATATAAATACTATTAAGCTTTAAATCTATATATATAAACTTTCTGGATTTTTGAAAACCAGTAAGATAGTCTATAAAGAAATCTTTTATTAATAGGGATTAGGTGGTTAAATATTACAGTAGTATTAAGCAGGTCAATATAATACTATTAATACTGTTTTTCCCTCTATAATTTACTTAAAATCTAATCTAGCTACTCTCTATTAATATAAGATATATTTACTACTTATTCTATTAGTCTAAAAAACTCTAAACAAATTCCTATATATAATATATAGACTAATATATATAGTATCAAATTTACTTAACTTTTACGTAAATACTTATACTAAGAATACTACTTTAGGCTAGGCTGTTTAATATGGTGCACTGTGAGGTGGATTCAGACTTTTAGGTTCCCACTATATTAATAGCTGGTAACTATCAATAGCTGTTAACTATTAACAGCTGGCAACAGGTGAACTAGTTAGCAGCATATTACGTAACCTCTGTAGCAATCCTTAAAGAGTAACTATAATAAATATAGGTATATACCTTCCCTTTATAATATATCTTCCGCATTTATTAGCTATTATATTAACTAACTGTATTTGCCGCCTGAGGTTTCCTTTATTTACATAGTTTCTTAGCTTTAGCTTATCTACAGAGTGTATAAGGTAAGAGCCGACTGTTAGATATAACTACCTAAATAAAACCCCGAGAGGCAGTATAATTTAAATAGTTAGAAACCTTTGATATAATTAAAATATTATAAAGAAAAACTTCTTTTCTATATTTTATAATATCTTTACGTAAGCTTTTATAGTTAAAAATATCTAAAGAGATTTCAGAAGGGTTAAACATATTTCCCTAAGTATAGAAAATACATTTTTAAAGCTTAATATAAAGCTATATACTTTAATACCTCCAGACTTCCTCCTAATAATATCCCCTACTTAAACTTCTTAGATACTAAATAACCTAATAGAGGTAAACTCTTAGTCTAAACTTATTAGAAATTAGATTTTCTATAATTAAAATAGCTTCCTAACCTTAATTATTAAAGTTATGAAGTATTTATGAAAGAAAGTATAGGAATTAATATATTAGGTTACATTATTAAAGTCTAAGGTTTAGATACTTTAGAACGAAAATAATTAACTTTATTAATATAGAAAGACTAAGAAAATATATTTTACATAAAAGGAAAGTTTTACTACAGCTAGGGTAGAGGGTATTTAGTTATAGAGAGAGGTAATAACTTAAATGAAGGAGGAAATATACTAAAGTAATAATTACTAACAGAAAACTTAGATAGGCTAATAGCAGTATAGTATCTATAGAAATATAGATTATAATATATAAAAATATTCAGCAAATAGAGAAATATCAGAGGAAGAGGCTTTAGAATAATTTTAATTAATCTAATTGTTTTAATACTGCTTTTAGGTTCTATTCGTAAAGTAGTTACAGTTTTGTATTTTACTTACTTGTCTTCTTACTTACTTATTAACTATATTATACTATATAAATACTTTGGTATCTTTTATATAGTATATCTTAATATTATTCTTATTTACTTAGGGATACTTAAAGAATATAAGGAATATATTTATAAAGTATTTTAGAAACTTAAGTAAGCTAAACTGCTAGTTAAACCAGAGAAAAGTAAATTTATATATAATAAGTACAATATTTAGAATTCACTATTATACTAAATATAATAAATATATTAACTAAGAAGATCTAGGTAGTTAAGAACTAACCTAGGTTTATAAATATTAAGGAAGTTTAAGCTTTCCTTAGATTTACTAACTTTTACTAAGAATTCCTTAAAAATAATATAAAGAAAATAATTCTGCTTACCAAACTTATATAGAAAGATATTCAGTTTAATTTAATTAATAAATAAGAAGAAGTATTTTAAGATATTAAGAATTAAATTATCTTAGGATCTGTTTTTATAATTTCAAGCCCTAATAAACTATTTAAAGTTAAGATTAATACCTTAGCTTATACTATAGGAGGATAACTAGAGTAATAGAATAGAAAAGAAATACTCTATTCTTATACCTTCTATTTATATAAACTTAGTGAATTAGAATTTAACTACTAGATTTATAATAAGAAACTTATAGCTATTATTAAAGTACTCCAAAAGTGGAGATTACAGCTCTTAGGAACTAAGTGTAAAGTTTAAGTTTATATAGACTATAAAAACCTTATATACTTTATAATATTTAAGAATCTGAATAATTAATAAATTAGATTGTTAGAATTTCTTTTAGAATTTAACTTCCATATTACCTACCGTAAAGAAATAGAAAATGGAAAGGCTAATATGCTTAGTGAAAGACTAAACTATAATATTCCGATACCAAAAGAAATATAAGTTATTTTTAAAATAAATATAGATAGAAACCTTATGTTTATATAAACCCTACTTTTAATTACCAGAGAAGTTAATATTAGTATAACTGGAAGAATAATATATAAGATGATTAGAAGTATTTATAGTGGTTATATTAAAGGTTTCTAACTATTCTAAATTATATACCTCTTAGGGTTTCATTTAGGTAGTTATATCTAACAGTTAGCTTTTACCTTATAAACCCTATAGATAAGCTGAAGCTAAGGAACTATTTAAATAGAGGAAACCTTAGGTAGCAAGCGTGGTTAGTTAATATAATAGCTGATAAATAGGAAAGTATATATTATAAAGGGAAGATATAATCTTATTTATTATAGTTACTTTTTAAAGATTATAATTAGTTATTATATAATATTTAGCTAGCCCCACTTAGTGCTAGATACTAATAGTTGCTAGTTAGTAACACCTGCTGCCAGGTGGTGCCAGCTAATGCTACGCTTAGTTTTGCAATAGGAAGGTATATTATAACCACTAGTTGGGGTTACCTGTCGCAGGATTCAAACCTACTATATTTGCTTAAATAGTAAAAGCCAGCCAGATGTTAAACTATTATGTTAAACGGGGGGAAGTATTTATAATATATTAGTATATAAAGATTAAGAAGTTACCGAAATATTTAAAAGGATTTAATAACACTATAATAAAAAGATTATATAGCAAAATATAATTAATATATTTAAGAATCTTAAATTTTACCTTAAAAGTATATTTAGCTAATATAAACTTTATAGTAAATTATAATTTCTACTATTAGTTATATTATACTGTAGGGTTTATAGTAATTATATATAATGCTATATATATGGTAGTATATCCTCTATAGCCTACTGGCTATAGGTGCCTAGCATCCAGCGCCAGCCGTAGCTGAATAGTATAGTAATTAGTAAGTAATTACTATACTGTAAATTTAGAGCCTTATATAGTGCTATACGTTATATAACGTAGTAATAATAATAACTAATTATTAGAATACTAGTTTATATCTGTATAATAAGATTATATATAGTATATAATAATTCTGATAATTAAACTAATATTAATTAGTAGTTAATCTAACTGTTATATTATTATACTGTAGATTAGTAAGGTTTATTATATTAGAAGAAGTAATTATAAAACCTTACGTCCGAGATTTATATAAGGTGAAAGATTGTAAGATATATTGCTTAGATATGTTAAATCCTCCTTACCTTAGGATCTTACTAGAAGCTTTTAAACTGTATATTAACCTCTTACGGATTGCTATTATTAAGATACTAATAACTATACTTAATTTAGTTTTGAAATAAGCTAACTTCCTAATAATGACTACTGAGAAGCTAATAACTACTATTATTTTGTTGCTTATAGAAATGTGTTTAGTAAATATAATAATCCTTTTTAAGCTATTACTAGATTTAGTGGTATTAGAGATTTATAGTATTTCTAGCTTTAATTCCTTAAGAGACTTATGTAGCCTCTTGAAAGCTTTTTCCCTACCCCTCTTTATATAGATTTAGTTAAATTAATAAATTCCCCCTTTTACTTTATATCTCTCTTACCTTTATAATAATGTTTGAATTAACTTCTATAGGTAAGATGCCTGACTCAGGCATTTTTATATCTATAATAATAGTATTATTAGGTATTTCTATATCTATAAAGCTTTACTAGTATCTTAATTTAGTATTATTTGGCCGAATTCTTAATATTAGCTATAAAATTATTATAGAGAAGGATTTACAAAGGGTATTTACCTATTTAGTATATTAAGTTACCCTTTATATCTATATATAACTTTATTGTTTAGAACCTTTTTAGATATTTAAAGGTAATTTTTAGAACTTGCTTATAGTAATTTAGTAATTAGTTAGTGTTTCTATAACTTACTACTTTAGGAATAACCTTATAGTTTATAGTATTAAAGTTGATAAGGATGGTATTTGAATCTTTATAGTTTTATGCTTATTGATTTAGTAAGAGGAGTTTACCTTATAGATCCTTGCTGAGATTAATAAGATTTTAAATTGCTATACTATTTTTAAGAGTAATTTTAAGAAATATTTTGAGTGGGTTAATAACCTCCTAATGGAAGATTTAGACTTTATATTACCTCTCTATAATATGTAACTAAAGGTTGAAAGTATGGCGTTAGTAATATTCTTACTATAAGTGGTTAAAGAGTGATACCCTCCGTTAAACTGGCTAGCTTATATATATATAGCTTTGGGTGAGAGATTTTTATTGTAACTATCAGCTTTACTAGCCTTCTATTTAACTGTTTTGGAGTCTCTTTAATGCTGAGAGGATTGCTGAGAGAATTATTAAGAGGATTACTGAAACTATAGCTGAAACCAGCTTAGGTATAATAAATATTTCCTATATATTACTACTGCTACCCTTTTTGATAATATATCTGCTAAGTATACTATAAACCTTATAAAGTTATATAATGAGAGTATAAAGTATAGTGGAGGCTTTTATAATACTCTTAAGTTACAGATTTATATATTCCGTAATTGCTACTTTAAGCTTAGTATTCCATAATATATGTGGGTAGGGCTTTTTTTAATTATACTTAAAGATAATACTTTTAAGTTTTACTTTGACTACTTAAGTATCTTAAATGTTAACCTTATATTTAACTAAATAGTCTAATAGGTTAAGGATTACTTTAAGAATAATAAGAATTAATAGCTTTACCTCTCTAATTAGCAAAATATTATTTTTTGAAGTATTTTTGCTAAGAATTCTGATAAGGGTAAAAAGGAGGTTCTTAAGCTTCTAATCTTAAAGCTTATATATATCTAAAAAGCTTTTTCTGCTAAGATCTAAACAGATAATACCTTCTGCCTCTAGCTTATATATATAAACTGCAGTATACTAAAATGCCAGTTAGCTTTCTTTAGCTTTATAGTAACCTCTTAGAGTTTTGATAATTAGTTAAGATTTACTGTAAGTAATATCTTGTTAATCTAAAAGGTATAATATATATAAGATTATAGAGATAATTACTAGAGGGTGGCTGGAGACTAATTTTAAACTAACTATATATATAATTTACCTTAAGGTAACTCTTAAGATTATAGTTATATTTCTGTATATATATAACCTTACGTTCCAGGTGGCTATTATCTACCTCTAATATTCATATATAGCTATACTAACTAAAAATACTATATATATAGTAAATCTGGTTTTTAGTCTATAAGGTATTTTCTTGAGGAGAGGTGTATCTTATATAATAGATATAAGGTAACTATTAACCTTAAGGTGTATTTTACAGTAGTATATTAAGTCTTTCTTATAAGATATAAAGATATTAATAGCTTTAATAATAATAGCCTTAAGGATTCGCCTGAGGTTAATATTAATAAAGATACTATTATATAATATTAAATAAATATTAAGTTTGAGGAGGATTATTCTGTGGAATTTACCTTAGAGATGTTTTTTATATTATTTTATAGTAAGAAGCTTATTACCTTAGATAGAGGTAAAATTACCAGAATTCTTTAAGATTAGATAGTAGTTTATATTTTTACTAAAAGTATTACTATTAGTGGCAAACTTATAGATAAAAATATTATTTCTATATATATCTTTATACTTGAGGGCTACTATTTAAGTATTATATTTTAAGGTATTTTACCTAATTTGGATATTACTAGCTTCTTGACTGCTGAGTATTTCCAGTTTGCTATATTAAAGTGGTTAGTTATTTCCTCTGTTATTCTTACGTCTCTATAAGGTGAATTAGTTATAATATACTTTAGAGAGGCTGCCTCAATTATAATATTTACAATAGTTAATATAATTATGCCGCTTAATATTATTATATTTTATATAGTTTTTTACAATATATTTTTTCTTTTCTGCCTTATAGATATAGATTATTTTGGTATTATATTTAATAATATTTATAATAAGTTCTACTAGGGTAAAAGGATTGTATCTGTTATTTAAAATGGGGGTATCTGTGGATACTTCTTAATAAGAAGAGAATAATTACCTTTATATATCTTATAGAGATAGAGATATAGAGACTTTACTGCTATTTTGGATATTTAGCTGTGGTATATCTTTATGATATTTTTAATAAGGTGGGATATTTAGTTAAATAGTATACTTTTGGAGTTTTTGAGAGGTATTATTACTACTGCTAAATATATAGTATAGCTTTCTTACGCTTCTGACTTGCTATTTAGGGTGAAATTAACTTTAAATTTAAGATTATTATTAACATTATCTATATTAATAACTGTAATATACTCTATATTATTAATACTGCTATAGTGTTTAATGCCGCTTAATGTTTACCTAATATATTAATGAAGGTAATATGGGAGGCCTTTAAGGTGTGTTAGATTAATATCTACTAAGGCTTTCCTAATTTTATTATTGCTAATATAGATATAATCCTTTAATTTAAAGATTTTAGATTAGATGTAAAAGCTATAGGATTAATAGTTTATATTATACTTATTAAGGTGTATAATAATATTGGTAAAGTTAAGTGTTACTATATACTTCTATACTATATATATGAGATTTACTGTATAAAGCTTCCTACTGTTACTTAAGAGGTATTTCTTCAGGTAGTATATAAGGTAATTAATAATACTGCTGGCTTAAATAGCCTTATATTTATACTGTTTATATTTAGAGTGTATTTATACTTTACGGAAGATTTAGCTTCCTCTCTGGATATTGTTACCTAAGCCTAAGTTATATATAAGGTTATAGAGGAGGTTTACTGTAAGTATACTAAATATATTATTAATATTACTTTAGTAATATATAACAGCCTTAATATCTTTTATATTATTATTCTTTCGCTTTAGATTCTTATATATATATACCAAGAGAAAAAGGGCCGGTAAGGGTAATACCCTCTTGTTACTATCTATAGTAAGACTTATATTCTTCAGCTACCTTATAGCCCTCGAGAGTTTTAATTAAAAGCTATAAAATAGCATTTTAAAGGCGATAAATAAGAAATTAATAACAGTGTAACTGGAGTTATAATTTTATAAGAGCTAGTATTTATAGCTTTATATATTAACTTTTAGCTAGGCTAAGAATTATTAAGTAATCTAATAGTAAATAGAAGCTTATAATTCTGTATAGCTGCTTTAATTCTATCTGCAGCTGTTCCTAAGTCTCTAAATATATAGTTAATACCTAATACTGCTTCTATCTTAATAGATAATAATATTCTTCCTTTTTAAGTAGTTAGTAATCTACTATCTTAATTTTAAATACCTCAGACTGAATTAGTATCTCTAAGTTTTATAATCTGCAGGTATGTAGTTAGTTTGCTATCTCTAGAGTGTAGCTAAAAACCTTATTTTATAGTATATCTTACGGTTGAGAAGTAGTTAGATTTGGCTTTTTTACTTACCTTCTATATAAAAGATATAATTATAATACTTAGCTTGCCGTTTGAAGGGTTAATTCAAAAGGAGGTTAAGAATATTATTAATAATAGTATTGTGAAGATTATTTAAAATAATTCTATTCTCTATAAGGATTATAAATACTCTAAGTTTTATAATATGAATAAAATTAAAAATAGGGATACTGATAAGGTAAATAAGAAGTTGAGATTAATATTTTAAGGTTTTGGAGACTATAGTAAGTTTGAGATTTTAATATAATTACTAATAATTTAGTGGAGTAGCTAATAGTTAATTTTAGCTGTAGCTTGAAC
This sequence comes from Colletotrichum lindemuthianum, assembly GCA_001693025.2. NCBI lineage: Eukaryota > Fungi > Ascomycota > Sordariomycetes > Glomerellales > Glomerellaceae > Colletotrichum > Colletotrichum lindemuthianum. The sequence goes on along the minus strand of MASP02000242.1, from coordinate 273,077 downwards.
TCTCCTTAAGTATAAAAATATAATAATATAGCTATATAATATTACTTAAGCTTATATATAAGTTAAAATAGAGCTTATAAGGTATATTATAGCTAGGCTACCTGCATATTTTAAAGGATAGTATTTTTTAAATTTTATAATAACTTTTATTAAGTTACTTTATAGTTTTACTGAGGCTGGAATTTACTGATAGGTAACTTACTTTATATATTATAAGGAGAAGTTATGAATAGAAACTTTAATATATAATTTATACTTTCTTATCTTATATACTTAAAATAATACCTTTAGCTTTATTAGTATACAAGTTAATAATATTCTTAGCCTCTCTAATATAATATTTTCTTGCTGAGAGAATAAGGAGCTTGAAAAGATTTTATTTAAGGTGAAGCCTAAGATTATACTTTTAGAGATTATATCTCTTACGTTTAATAGAGATATTCTATTACTTTATAGTAATTACCTTTATCTATACTAAAAGCACTAAGGGTAAAAGCTAGCTTTTATTAATATATATATTATACCTAAGGCGCTTAAGAAGGTGTATATTAAATAATATATATATGGTGTGTATCTTGCCTCTATATGCTAATTAGAAGCCTTATTAAACCTTTTGCGTGCGGCGTAAGAGTAATAATTCTTAAGTGATAATACTGCCGCACTTAATAAGTAGCTTAAATAGTAAATAGAGTATTTTAACTAAGGCTTTAACTTTATATTATTTGATATCTTTAATATATACTTTTACGTTTTTATTGATAGCTTTTTTGCTAATAAAATTAACCTTTCGTTTTAACTGGGATTTATAATATTTCTAGGTTAAGAGACTGTAATTAGTAATAGTTAGTTTAATCTCTATAGTAACTTTATATATTATTTATTTACTAAAAGTAAAAAAGTAACTAGGAGTGTATTTACCTTGGAGATTTATATTATAGTGGCTGGTGTGGATTTTATATATACTATAGCTATATTATTTATGAAGATTCTTAAGTATTAAAGATTTCCTTAGATTCTAACTATTATATTTATTAACTTATAATTACTTTATCAATACCTTATAAAGCTTAATATTACTAAAGAGAAGTATCTAATAATTCATACTATAGTATTAAGGTAGTTATATAAGTGTCGTAAGATCTATAAGGTGCGATAGATTAATAGAGATAATAATATTACTAATATCTTTATAAAAGGTATTCCGAACTATACCCTTAAGAAATCTATTAATTTAAACTATATAACCGTTTAAATAGAGGAATAAGTAACTTAAGTGCAGTAGATAAATAGGTATTTGGACGTTATTAAGATAAAAGGATATAAATTATAAAAGGTATTATTATTTATATAAATAGATAAGTATTAGGGTATATAATAAAAAGAAAGGTCACTAGTGTTAGTTACGCTATATTGTAGGGTATTTAGTAACTATATATAATACTATATATATAGTGGTATACCCTCTATAGCTTACTGGCTATAGATACCTAATATCTGGCGCCAGCTGTAGCTAAATAGTATAGTAATTAGTAAGTAATTACCATACTATAGATCTAGAACCTCATATAACGCTATATGCTATATAATATAGTAATAATAATAACTAATTACCAGAACACCAGTTTGCATCTATACGACAAGATTATATATAGCGTATAATAACCCTAACGATTAAACTAATACTTACTAATATCTTAAAAACCCTAGAAATTAATTTCCTTAGACTTTATTATTAAGATACTAAAGTTATAATAACTACTTACTGGAGTATATTATAATAGCGTTCTTATTATAGTAAAATAACTTACTAAATATATTTACTTTATTTCCTATAAGGAATTAAGTATAGCAAGAAATCCTATATATTTTTTCCTTGGAACTATTATAAGCTAATATAGGCTACCTTAAGAAGCTATATTTAATAGAGATAAATTTTTTATATTTGGATTTTGGGAATTTCTGATTTTATAACTTAAAGTGAAGTACCGCCTATCTATTACTTTCCACCTATAAATTAATAGCCAGACTGGATATATTAACCATATTCTTAAAATATATTTTAGATATTATGTTAAATACTAACAGAATAATTAGGTTATTTTACTACTAATAGCCTAATTTACCTATAATAATATAGTAGGAGAAAATATTAAAGAATTATCTTTCTACCTTAATTATAAATTTAACCCTACTATATATAGAGAATCGTAATAAGAAGAATAAGTAGTAAAAGTAATAATAAATTTTATAAAACTTTATAAACTCTAAAATAACCTTCTAAAACAATTAAAATTCATTAAATAATAAATATATAAATATATTAATAGGAGGGGCTAATAACTTACTCTCTATTACAACTATTAGTAGATATAGGTACCCCTGAAATATAACTTCAGCCTTCCCACCCCCCCGCTAACTGCTGCAACCAGCCTTAAGTTAATTTAGGCCTAAACTCCTTACAGCTATAGCAGCTAGTATACCTACCCCACATCAACCTTTTTAATAATAAATAACTAATAACTCCTTCTGTATCAACCTTACATCCTTACGCCCTTACGCCCTTATACCCTCACGCTATATATAATTTCAATATCTTAAGAGATTTAATTACTACTAACTATAGCTACTCTATTTAAATACTTATTATAATCTCTATATCCGCAAGCTTAATATTCTTACTATACTCTACTTACCTCCAAGATGAGACTTCACGCCCCTAATATAAAAGTTTTCCGCTACTAATATAAAAGTTCTCTGCCACTAATATAAGCTAACTTATAATCTCTATATAAATATAGCGAAACTTAGTTTACTCTTATTAGCATATAATCTTAACATATTAATTAAATACAGTCAATATATAAATAATATTAATATAAATATAGATACTTTTAGTATAGCTATATAATATCTAAAACCCTAGCAATTATAATACTATAATACTCCAAGATATCTAGTAACTTATATAGTATATTAATATTAAGACACTTTCTAATTAATAACTAGTCTCTAAAATTATTAGCTTAATATAGCAGATTATAGGATAGCTAGATAATTTTATTCTAAATATTTAGAATCTACCTATTAATATTAATATTTATAACATTACTTAAGCGTTTTAGGAGATATTAATATTTCTTATTATAGAAATTATAAAGAAATATTTAGAATCTGCTATTATATTACTTTAGTTGCGGGTGGCTATATAGATTAAAGGGAAATTCTAGTTCTATCGTAAAGAATATAGAAGAGTAAAAAATTATAGAATACTTAGCTTTTAAAGGCTTTTTATTTTATCTTATCTTTAAGAGGTTTATAAAAGTTCTCAACCCTATAACCTTAGTAGCTACTTTCAGCTATATATATTAAGCTTTAGCCTCACTAAGGCTCTCGCTAATTATTACTATACGGTCTTCCTCCGCTATAAAGTTAAATATTATAACCAGAAGTATACTTATCCACAACACTAGGTAATCTTGTTACTATTTAAACTAGTTGTAAGCTAGTATTAGCATAAATACTATTGCCAGGTAAATTATATAGTTAGAACTATATATAGGGTAAAGAGCTTAAGTATCACTATAGATATAAAGTAAAAGTAACTATGTAAATATATTAATACTTTAAGAATTAGAAGACTAATCTTTAAGGAGGAAGATATTATCTATCTTACTAGATAAACTATTAAAACTAAATAACTAAATAATAAATTAAACTTTAAGAAACTTAAATTTTTCGAAGTTATTTGCAAAATCTTAAATATTAACTACAAACTTTCACTAATAGATACTATAGAATATTATTTAGGTTTTTATAATTTACTTCTTAGTAGTTGCATTGAAAGTTTCTAACTATTTAAATTATATACCTCTCGGGGTCCCATTTAGGTAAATACACCTAATAGTCAGCACTTACCTTATAAACTCTGTAGATAAGCTAAAGCTAAAGAATAATTTAAACGGAGGGTACCTCAGGCGGCAAGCGCGGTTAGCTAATATAATAGCTAATAAATACGGAAAGTATATTATAAAGGGAAGGAAGATACAGACTTATATCTATTATAGTTACTTCTTTAAAGAATTATACTTAGTTATTATGCAATATCTACTGCCAGCTAGTTACACTTATTACCAGCTATTAACAGTCGCCAGCTGTTAACTGCTATTAGTAGGTGCCGCCAGCTAGTGGCAGCTGCCACGATTAATTTCACAACTGGAAGGTACGCTATAACCACCAGTCGTAGTTGTTAAATTAATATTACAAACTTTTTATATAGAAGATTATATTAAAGTTAATCCAGAATAAGAATACAAAGTAGAATAAGTTATTAACTATATTAATTAATAAGATAATAGAGAAATATAATACTTTATTAAATAGAAAGAATATAGCCACACAGAAAATATATAGAAACCAGTATTTAGTATTAGACACCTTAAAGGACTTTAAGAATACTGGAAATAATAAGCTAATAAATAAACTGTAACACCTAGAATTCAGATTAATAAACTAGTTTAAATTTAATATTCTTAATATAAATATTAACTAACTAAAAAACCTTAAGAAGATAAAGTATTTCTATATTTGGAAGTATTATACCCTGAAAATTAAGAATCCTTAACTACCATATTAGAAACACTAAGATTAAAATTTACTAAGTTATAATTACTTAATATAGCATCCAAATTAACTATCTTAAACGTATTATTTAACTGAATATTTAAAATAGCTATATTCTTATTTACTATATATAAACTTAATTTTACCCTAATATTATTACCAGTAATAACCCTTCCTTACTTAAAGATATTCCACCTTATATTTCAAATATAATTCAGCATTACAAGCAATTTATTTATTTCCACCTAAGCTTTCCTTAATATGATAGCTTTCTTTAGTAGAAGTTCCTTTACTGCTTCTTCTTTATATTCTAAATAACTAGCTTTATTAAGTAAATAATTAACTATCTAGTTAGTATCATAGTATACCACCCAAGAAGCAAAACGTTACGTTTACATACTATATTCTGCAACATATTATAAGAATAACCTAAACATATATATTTACTATAAATCTCCATTCCGCAAAGTATCTTGCAATATAAAACTTTAGAGTAATAATAAGAATATAGTATTACGTTTATCTAAAACTCTTTAATACATAGTATATAACGTTAATAATAATAGGTAGAAGTGGAGAAATTAGAAACTTATTCTATTATAGTTATAAGTAGAATAAAGAAATAAGAAATATATTAAAAACTAATAAGTGGAAGTTACCTACTTATATCAGTCTTAGTAATAAGGCTTTTTAGAGGGAAAACGTAATATTATAACCTAATGGAATTAGGGCTAGGTTATAGAATGCCTGGCAGCTATAAGGTATTTTATATATATGAAGGAAACAATATAATAGAAACCCACCAGACTATAGAGGAACTATAGTATAGGTTATATAATAATAAGAGATAAGTAATTACTCTGCAGAATAAGTAATTTATTAGTGGATTCCTAAAGTAATTAGTAAAGCTAAGTAATTATTAGCCTACAGATAGTAATTGCTTCTTACTTTTAGATTTGTGAAAAGCGGTATAAAATCTAATAGAAATAGGAAGGCCTATAATATTATAAACTTATATATAGAATAAGCTTAAGTCTACTTAAGATTAAACTTTTATAGCTTTTTAGTAATTAACTTGTAATTAATCCTTAGATACTTTCAGCCTTACTTTATAGATTTCGCTAGAAACTTCTAGCCTTATTTCTGAATCCTCTTATTAAATTTATTTATAATTACTATAAGCCCTAAAAATCTAATTTTACTAGTATTATAATAACACTGTTATCTATATATTATAGCCTTAACTTACTATTAATAAGCTTATCTCTACTAAACCTAAGGTTGGCTGTAGTATTAATACTTTTAGCCTTATCTTATAAATCTTGCTAGAAACCTCTAGCCTTATTTCTTAATTTCTTTGTTAAATTTACACCTAATTACTATAAACCCTAAAAATCTAATCTTATTAGTATCATAATAATACTATTACCTATTCATTATAGCCTTAACTTACTACTAATAAACTTACCTCTACTAAACTTAAGGCTGGCTATAATATTTTAATTACTTATAAGTGTTATAAGCTAGCTTTATATAAAGTATCCTACTTAAATGCAGTTAGATAATAAGTAGATAACTGTTAATTTAATTGTTAGGATTATTGTATGCTATATGTGATCTTGTCGTATGTATGTAAATTAGTATTCTGGTAGTTAGTTTTTATTATTTCTTTATTATATAGTATATAGTGCTACGTAAGGCTTTAGATTTATAGTATAGTAATTACTTACTAATTGCCACGCTATCTAGTTACGGCTGACGTTAGATGCTAGATACTTATAGCTAGTAGGCTATAGAGGATATACTGCTATATATATAGTAGTATATATAGTTACTATATATCCTACAGTATAGTATAACTAATATTAGTAACTTTTCTTTTTATTATATATTTTAGTATTTATCTATTTATATAAAAAATAGTATCTCTTATAATCTATATTCTTTTGCCTAAATAATATTGAAATATCTCTTTTTCTACTTTACTTAAGCTACCTATTTTTCTATTTAAATAGTTATAAAGTTTAAATTAATAGATTTCTTATGGATGCAGTTTAGAATATCTTTTATAAAGATATTAGTAATATTACTATCTCCGTTAATTTACCGCACCTTATAAAGCTTATATTATTTTTATAACTACCTTAATACTATAATATTAATTATTAGATACTTCTCTTTAGTGATACTAAGCTTTATAAGATATTTATAAAGTAAGTATAAGTTAATATATATAATAGTAAGAATCTGGAGAAATTTCTGGTGCTTAAGGATCTTCTTAAGTAATATAGCTATAATATAGGTAAAATCCATACTAGCTACTATAATATAAATCTCTAAGGTAAATATACTTCTGGTAACTTTCTTACTTTTAGTAGATAAATAGTATATAAGTTTAGTAGATAAATAGTATATAAGGTTATTATAGAGGTTAAACTGGCTATTACTAGTTATAGTTTCTTAGTCTAAAATTATTTTAAATTCCAGTTAAGATAAGAGGTTAATATTAGTAGCAAAAAAGCTGTTAATAGAAATATAAAGATATACTTTAGAGAGATTAAGTAGTATAAAGTTAAGACCTTAATTAAGATACTTTATTTACCACTTAAGTTATTTATTAAGTGTGGCGGCATTATTACTTCAGGATTATTACTTTCATGCCGCGTGTAAGAGGTTAAATAGCGCCTCCAGCTGGTATATAGAGGTAAGGTATATACTATATATATATTATTTAATATATACTTTCTCAAATACCTTAAGTGTAGTATATATATTAATAAAGACTAGCTTTTACCCTTAGTACTTTTAGTATAGATAGAGGTAATTATTATAAAGTAATAGAATATCTCTATTAAATATAAGGAATATAATCTCTAAAAGTATAATTTTAGGCTTTACCTTAAATAAAGTTTTTTTAAGCTTCATATCCTCTTAGCGAGAGAATACTATATTAGAGAGGCTAAGAATATTATTAGTTTACATACTAATAAAGCTAAAAGTATTATTTTAAATATATAAGATAAGGAGGTATAGATTATATATTAAAGTCTCTATTTGTAACTTCTCCTTATAATATATAAAGTAAGTTGCCTACTAGTAGGTTCTAGCCTCAGCAAAACTATAAAATAGCTTAATAATAATTATTATAAAGTTTGGAGGATATTACCCTTTAAGGTGTAAAGGTAGTTTAGTTATAATATATCTTATAAGTTTCATTTTAGCTTGAGTGTAGATCTAGGTAATATTATAAAGTTATATTTTTATATTCTTATACTAAGGGAGAATTAGAATTACAGCTAAAATTAACTGTTACCTACTTTGCTAGATTGTTGGCAATTATATAAGAATTTCAAACTTACTATAGTCTCTAAAGCTTTAAATTATAAGTTTTAACTTCTTATATATCTTATTAGTATTCTTGTTTTAACCTTATTAATAATATAAAACTTAAAGTGCTTATAGTTTTTATAGAGCATAGGGTTATATTAAATAATCTTTATAATATTATTATTAATAATACTTTCAACCTTCTTTTTAATTAACTTTTTAAATAGTATACCAGATATTATAATTATACCTTTTGCGTGGAGTGTAAGTAAGAATGCTAAATTTAATTACTTCTTAGCTGTAAGATATACTATAAAATAAAGCTTTTAGTTAAACTCTGGAGGTGGCAAGCTAACTATATGCTAATTCTTTATAAGACTTAAAGTTTCCGGTTAAATTTAAAGTTTTTATATTGGAGGTAATAGGTTACTAACTACTTAAGAAGGAAGAATATTATTATCTCTTAAGATAGAGGCAGTATGAAGTATTAGCTATATATTTAAACTTTTGGAAATAGCTGCAGATAAAATTGGAGTAATTATATAGAATTATGAGTTTCTGTTTACCGTTAGGTTACTTAAAGATTCTTAGCCTAACTGAAAGTTAATATATAAAGTTATAGATACTAACTCTTATTAGCTATAACTATAACTATATTATTATTAATCTTTTATTTATTACCTTCAAAATACTATTTTATAGCTATTGATTAAAACCTTTAATGGTTATAAGATAGCTTAAGAATATAAGTTTCACTATATATAGTAATAAGAGGATATAGCCTTTATTAGCCTTTTTTCTTTCACTATATATATATAAAGGTTTTGAGCGGAAGGATTATAATATAAGAAATATTAAGATCGTTATATATTACTAAAGTAATAGTAATAGTGTACTTAGTATACTTATAGTAAACCTTCTCTATAATCTTACGTATAGCTTAAGCTTAGGTAATAATATCCGGAGAGAAAGCTTAATCTTGTATAAGGCGTAAATACGCTCTAAGAATAAGCAGTATAAATATAAAGCTATTTAGGCTAGCAGTATTATTAATTACCTTATATACTACCTGAAGGAATATCTTTTAAGTGGTAGTAGGAAGCTTTATATAGTAAATCTTATATATATAGTAGAGAAGTATATAGTAACACTTAACTTTCTTAATATTCTTGTATACCTTAATAGATATAATATAAACTATTAACTCTATAGTTTTTGCCTTCAATCTGAAGGTTTCAGATTAAAACGTTATATCTATATTAGTAGTAATAAGATTAGAAAGGCTTTACTATATATTAATGTAATATACTTTAAGAGCCTCCTATATTACTTTTGCTAATATATTAGGCAGAAATCAAGTAATATCAGACTTTATAGCTATATTAATAATATAAAGTATATTATAGTTATTAATATAGATAATACTAATAATAATCTTAAAGTTAAAGTTAATATTACCCTAAATAGTAAATTGAAATTGCAAGGAAGTAGTATTATATATGTAGCAGTGGTAATAGTACCTCTTAAAAGTCTTAAGAGTATACTATTTTACTGGATATTCTACCTTATTGAGAATACTATAAAGGTATACTACAGCTGGATATCTAAAAGAGCGGTGGAATTTCTATATCTTTATTTCTATAAGATATATAGAAGTAATTATTCTCTCTTTATTAAGAAGTATTAATAAATACACCTATTTTCAAATAATAGATATAATCTTTTTCTTCTAGTGAAGCTTATTATAAGTATTATTAAATATAATACCTAGGTAATTAATATTTATAAGGTAGAGAAGAAAGAATTTATTATAAGAAATTATATAAAATATAATAACGTTAAATAGTATAAATATAGTAACTATTTTAAATATTATAATAGTGGTAGCTTCTCTAAAGTATATTATAACTAGTTTTCTTTATAGAGATATAAGAATAATAGAGGAAATGACTAACTATTTTAATATAGTAAACTGGAAGTACCTAGCAGTCAAGAAGCTAATAGGATCTAAGTTAGGTAGAATACCTTAAAATATAGTATTTAAGTAGCAGCCTTTAAGCGTAAGAATATATATAGAAATAGTAATATTATCTATAGGTTTACTACTAGTAGTAATATTTTGAGTAAGAATATAAATTACTACCTAATTTTAGAGAATTCTGGTAACTTTATCTCTATTTAGGGTAATAAGCTTCTTACTGTAAGATAATATAAGAAAGATCTTTAAGGTAGATTCTATAAAGTAACCCTCCTTAAGATTAATATATATTTAGTATTATATAATAGTATTTTTATTTATACTAACTTTTAGTAAAATCTTAAGGTTATTATTATTAAGGTTATTAATATCTTTATAGCTTATAAGGGAAACTTAGTATACTACTGTAAAATATATTTTAGGGTTAGTAGTTAACTTATACTTATTAAATAAGATATATCTCTCCTTAAGAATATACTTTATAAATTAATAATGAAATTTATTATATATATAGTATTTTTAATTAATATAGCTATATAGATATAAGAGGTAGGTAATAGCCACCTAAAATATAGCGCTGCATATATATAGAGATATAATTATAATCTTAAAGGTTACCTTAAAATAAGTTATATACATAGTTAGTTTAAAATTAGTTTCTCATCACCCTCTAGTGGTTATTTCTATTATCTTATATATAGTACACCTTTTAGATTAATAAGATATTATATATAGTAGATTTTAACTAATTATAAAGACTCTAAAAGGTTACTATAAAGCTAAAGAAAGCTAACTAGCATTTTAGTATATTAGAGTATATATCTATAAGCTAAAGGTGGAGGATATTATCTATTTGGATTTTAGCAGGAAAGACTTTCTGGATATATATAAACATTGAGATTAGAAGCTTAAAAGCCTCCTTTTTGCTTTTATTAGGATTCTTAGTAATAATATTTTAAAAAATAGTATTTTGCCAGTTCGAAAGGTAAAGCTATTAATTCTTTTTATTCTTAAAGTAATTCTTAATCTGTTAGACTATTTAGTTACATATAAGGTTAATATTTAAGTTACTTGAATAGTTAAAGTAAAACTTAAGGATATTATCTTTAAATATAATTAAAAAAGCCCTACCTATATATATTATAGAATACTAAACTTAAAGTAGTAATTATAAAATATATAAACCCTCTAACTTAAGAATATTATAGATGTTTCTGTTATACTTTATATTTTTATTATATAGCTTTATAAAGTTTATAGTATACTTAGCGGATATATTATTAAAAGGAGTAGCAGTAGTGGCGTGTGGGGAATATTTATAGTGCCTAAGTTTGTTTTAGCTATAGTCTCTATAGTTCTCTAAGTTATTCTCTTAGTATTAGAGAGGCTTTAAGATGGAGAAATAGAAAGCTAGTAAGACTGATAGTTATAATAGAGGTTTTTTACCTATAGCTATATATATATAGGCTAGCCAGTTAGGCGGTAGGCATCTCTCTTCAACTACTTTCAATAAAAATATTATTAATATAATATTTTTAATTTTTAGTTGGATATTATATAGAAATAGTAAAAAGCTTAACTTTACTATTATAAGATTATTAAGTTACTTAGAATACTTTCTAAGGTTACTTCTTAGGATATTATAATATCTTTTAATATTATCAATCTCCTTGAGGGTTTATAGTTTAAGCTTTTCTTATTAAGTAATTTAGTGTAAAAGTGTAAGTATTTGCTTGCTACTTATATTTATCTTAATACCCTATAGTATAAGGTGGTTTCTAAAGTAATAAACTATATTAATATTAGCTTATTACTATATTTTAATAAACTACTACTTAAAGCTACCCTAAAATATCTAAAAGAGTTCTGGATTATAGATTCCCAGATACTTATAAAAGGCTACTTAGTAGGCTATATAGATAGAGATAGTTATAAAGTTCTCAGCTATATTATTCTTATAGTTAATAGTAAAAATTCAGCTAAAACATGTTAGGTTAAAGTATAAATAAAGCTTTATAGGAATAGGAATACCGGCCGGTAAAGTTATTATAAATATAGAAATACCTTAGGTAGGTATTTTACCTATAGAGGCTAATTTAGATATTATTATAAAGGCGAAAAAGGTGTGGGGTGAGGAAAGATTATTAATTTTTGCTGGATTTATATAGACAGGAATAGGGAAAGAGTTTTTCAAAGGCTATATAGGTTTCTTAAGAGATTAAGGCTAGAAATACTATAAATCCCTAATACTAAAAGGTCTGGTAATAGCTTAAAGGGGTTTACTATACTTACTAAATATACTCTAGTTAGTAAATATAGAGGGTATAATAATAATTAACTTTTCTATAGCCTTATAGAGTGAAAGCTAATATATATTATAGGAAAGTCTATTAACCTAAAAGATATTTAAGTAATAATAACTATTATAATCTTTTTACCTTATATAAACTTTAGATATAGGATCTTATAATTACTTCTTCTAGTGTAATAAGCCTTATTAATCTGCAGTATAGTAGTATAATAGTTAGGTTAATTACTAGTTAGTATTAATTTAATCGTTAGAATTATTATATACTATATATAATCTTATTATATAGATATAAACTAGTATTCTAGTAATGAGGTTTTATTATTTCTACGTTATATAGTATATAGTACTATATAAAGTTTTAGATCTATAATGTAGTATTTACTTACTAATTACTATACTATTTAGCTATAACTAACGCTAGATACTAAATATCTATAATTAGTAAGCTATAGAGAGTATACTACTATATATATAGTAATATATATAGTTACTATATACTTTATAGTATATTATAACTAATAATAACTTATTATTATATATTCTTTAATAACATAGCTTAATTAGTAGTATTTATTAGAAGCTAATTATAAGAGGGATCTTTGTGGTACCTAAATAGGTTTATAATAAACTTAAAGAGTTTATATTTAGAGTGAAAACTTTTTACTAGATTGTAAGTATAGCAGCTGTATGGGGCTCTAGTAATTATATACTACATAAACTCTAAAGCTTAAGTCTGTAATATACCTCCCACTAATTCCCCCTTCTATTAGTATAGCAACAACAACTATCACAAACCTTAAGCGTACTTAGTTATATATTAACCTCCAGCCAGTAGTAAAAATCAGCTACTACTATACCTTCCCAATATACCTCTAATATCAGACAGCGTAGCTAATAATAAAAATTAAGTTACTTTATATCTAAATTAGTAATTAAGTAATCTAATACTTTAATTAATCCTTCCTTATAGCTATAAAATAAACCCTCCTCTCCTCTACCCTCCATATCTTTCTTTCCTTTAATATATAATCTAACCCCCCCTTTTTATATTCACCCTAATACTACTAAATTACTATAACTTTACCCTCCTTCCCTATTATTAACATTATATCTACTACTACTAATCCCCTAAATTACCCCCCTAAGCTTCCTCCCCTTTATACTTATAGTAGTTATATTATTAAAAGTAATTCTAATAATAAATCTAACCTCCCCCCCCAGTTAGTTCCCTCTACTTACCTCCTATATTATACTAAATAGAATTATATTAGGAAGTTATAATTCTATATACTTAATAGTAACTTCTCCTATTATTAATACCTTATAATAAAAAGTAAGTATAGATAGAGTTATAACCTCTTTACTGTAAACAGTAAACTTCACACTACTAGTCGCTAAATTAATAACCTAATTACTATAAACTAAACTATTCTTACAGAGAATATAGTTCCTACTAATACAGATAGCTCTAAAAATTATTATACTTCTATCCTATTAGCTACCTTCTCTACTACAGTCTAATACTATAATAAATACCTCTACTACACTCAGTAGGAGCCTCTAGTATATATTACTACTATACTTATAACTCCCTCCACCTATAGTAAGAATATCCTCACCCCCACTTCTATTTTTAACTTCCAGCAGTTTACTACTAACTTCACTAATATTATATAAATAATAGTAAATTATCTTCCCCCTTCTCTTCCTCTTTTATTAAGCTAATATCCTATAGTAAGATATTATAATATACTCTAATACTTAAAATACCCTCTATTATTCTTATATCTATATCCTCAGTTCTACTAAAAGTAGTTCTCCTATTTATTATAACTACACTATTATCACTACTTACCCCCAGCTTTAATACTTTAGTTATAAAGAGAAACTTCTAATTACTATTAAGAATAATAAAGAGGAAAAAGAGATATAAAAGAATAATAATATTTTCAGTAATAATAAGTAAACTTTTAAACTATAATTTAGTAGTTTATTCTATTTATTAGAATCTCTAACTTATAACTTATATAACCTTTTACTATTAGTAAATTAACTTTAGCTTATTACTTTCTCTAATATCTCTATATTATAACTTAAAATATAATATTACCTTATTATTAATAAAGCTCTCTAGTAGTTTCTATATTAGAATATTATATTCTTTCTATTTTACTAATATATTTCAGTTATATCCTTATCCTAAAGTATTCTTTATAGTAAGAATTTCCTCTACTTTATATTCTTTTTATACTTCTCTATTATCCCTTACTAATACTAAGATAGAATTAGAATAAGTATCTATATATTACTAAGAAAGTAAAATATTATTCTTAACCTATTTAATAAAATTAATATAAAGTATAGAATATATATCCACTAGAATATTCAATATAATATTAAGTAAACTTAATATATTAATAAAATAGTATTTATAAACTACTTAATTAAGCTTCTTACTTAGCTAGTTTATATTAATATAATATAATAAGAACTAAACTTTATTACCTATTTAGAACTTCTCTACTACTTATTACCTCCAGTTTACATCTATCTTATTATACTACTATATATATACTATCACTATCTAGGTAAAAGTAATATCTTCCTTAAAGTAGGCGAGGAATATTCAAATCCTCCCAGAGTCTAGGAGGATAAAATAGCTTTTAACTGAAGGAGATAGAATTAATATTACCTTAAAGTTATTTAGAAACTTATTAAAGTTAACTTTAGTAATAGAAGAATCCCTATTATTTAATATCTATTAATATATAGTAATATATAATAGTTAGTTTAACTATAAGAAAGTAATATATACTTACAGGAAAATTTAAATTTTTAATATTATTTATTCTATCCTACTATCTATCTGGGAGTAGAATGATATTAAAAATAATTATTATATCCCTATAAGTTAATATAATATTAACTAAAAGATATCTACTCGGTTTAAATTATAATTAGTAATAATTAATATAGAGAACCTAT
Organism: Colletotrichum lindemuthianum; assembly: GCA_001693025.2. Lineage (NCBI taxonomy): Eukaryota > Fungi > Ascomycota > Sordariomycetes > Glomerellales > Glomerellaceae > Colletotrichum > Colletotrichum lindemuthianum. The sequence goes on along the minus strand of MASP02000242.1, from coordinate 257,856 downwards.
AGAATTACTACTAAATATCCTAGAAATATTTTATATATATTTCTATAGATATTAATATTATTACTTTAAGTTAGATATATTTAGATAATTAATCTATAATAACTATAAGGAACCTAGGGTCCTCATTCTTTATAGATAGTAATTTTATTATAAAATTAATAAAGATTTAGAATTAAAATTAATTAGAAATTAAGAAAAACTATAAAAGCTTCTAATAGTATTACTAGCTTTTATATAAATAGTAGTAGATATTATATATCTATATAAACTATTTAATATCCCTTAATATTCTATCTTAATACTTATTCTATGAGAGAATTATAAATATTAAGTTAATATCTAAGTAGCTAAAGATAAGAAAGTTATAAATTATCTAAAAGATTATAATTATTAGTAGTTTATACTTTAGGATCCAGACTTAACTTTAGTATAGTAATATTCTATTAGGTTCTACTAAATAGTTAGCTATCTATATCTTTATATTTACTATAGATAGGAATATCCTCAATATCTACTAGACTACCTTAAGGTAGATTTAATATATTAATATTACTATAATCCCTCAGTTCTATAAAGTAAATAATATAGTATCCTTAAAAATAGTATACTTATCTGGTAATCTATTAGTAGCTGATTAGTAGTATACCTTTCTTACTGTAGTATCTATATAATATATATCTAGTAATTCACTAGTATTTTATTAGTAGTATATCTCCTCCAGTATAACCTCTAAATCTTCTTCCTCAGTCTTAGTAGTCTTAATTAGGATTATTTAGGAGGGCTTTACTATATTCTCAGTATTAATTTAAATAGGCTAGAGGATCTATATTAGTAGTTATAGCTTTATAATATTATCCTAACTCCGCTATAATAAGGTATCTAGATACACTATAAGATAGTCTAAATAATACTATAAAATAAAACTAAATTCTAATAGAGTTTCTACTTATCTAACTTATTTTTCTAAAATAGATTTTAAGCTTATAAAATACTCTAGAGTTTTATAATTAGAAAGAATAGTGAAGAATTTTATAATATTTTATAATACTACTAATTATACTTTCAGGTAAGATATAATAACTAATAGCTTCTTATTATAAATTATATAGTTTCGCTATACTAAGGTTAATTAGACTGAATAGTAAGCTACTAACTAAAGTATATCCTCTTTATCTTTTTGTAAAAAATAACCTCTTAGGATTACTTCTAAATAGTTAGTTTTAATTATTATAAACTTCTTAAGATTCTACTAAATTATAATTAGTTTTAAGATAAATACTAATTTAAACGCTTTAAATACCTCTTAGTATATCTTATCTTAGTAGAATAGGATATTTTTCTATGTTAATTAAGTAAGAGGTTCTATTAAGTTTAAGAAGTAATTAACTAGATTATAGTAAAAGTTTATAAAACTGAAGAAACTTTAAATACTCTAAATATTCCTAAGTTTCTCTTACTTTCTAATAATCTTAACTTTCTTAGGATTATAATAAATATCCTTTCCTACCTTAATAATAAACCTAAGGTATTTTATCTTCTTCACTAAGAATTTATATTTCTCTAGATTTAAATATAAGTTAGTTTCCTATAGTTACTTAAAAATCTAGATAACTTTAATTTTATAGTTACTTTTTAATCTATAATTATAGATAAAAATATTATTAAGGTAAGCTATAATAAAGTTATTTAGTATCTCTTAAAATATCCTATTAATATATTACTGAAATATAGTAAGTATACTTATTAATCTAAATAGTATAATAAATTATTTAAATTAGCTAAACTATATTTAGAATATAATTTTATACTTATCTCCTTCTATAATATAAATTTTATAAAATACTATATAGATATTAACCTTTATAAACAATATAATTCTAATTAATAAATATAGAGTCTCCTTAATTAATAGTAAAGAGTAGTAATTATAGTAACTAATAATATTAAGAGCCTGATAGTTAATATAGAAATATTACTTTTCTTCTAATTTTTTCACTAAGAGGATAAGTATCTCTACTACTGAGAAACTAGCTTAAACTTAATCCTGATCTATTAGGTTAGTAATTTAGCAGTAAACTTTAAGAAGATATTCCCTCAGTATATTATAGAGAAATCCCTATAGGAGATCCAGCTTTATTCTATCTAGATTCTTTTTTAGGTAAATATAATAATTATATATCCTCCAGTATAATAGAAAACTAGAAACTTTCTCTTTATTAAATAGATTCACAAAAGAGATATAAACAGCTAGTAGAGTTAGTATTTCCTACTTCAGTATTATTAGCAGTATAACTATAAAAACTATATTAATTTATAATAGATTAATTACTAGCTACTTATATCCTCCTTACTCTAACCCTAAAGATATTATAATTAGTAACTTAATAGAATTAGTAAAACTTTTAATAAACTTACTTTTCAGCTTATTACTAATAGCCTATATTATAAAACTACTAACTAAATCTATCCTTATCTTATTCTTTACAGAATCCAGAACTACCTAATAATATTATAATTATAGCTTCCCCAGGATAACTAATTATATTATCCTAAATATAATATAAATTAAAATTTTAAATACCTAGCTATTAAATTTAATCTAAATCTTAACTATCCTAGTAATTTCTATACCCCAATTAGTATTCAGAATAATACCCAGTTAGTAAAACTATAGTAAGTTAATAAATATAAAGTTATACTATAATATAAAATCCTTATTAACTACTTTATAACAATTATAATTATTATTAATCTAGATAGAAATAAAATATTCATTATTTATTAATATAAAAACTAAGAAAAATAATTTATCTATCTAACTTTATATCTCTCTAGTCTTATCTATCATTATAATAATATTACTAATAGTCACACTATCCTACCCCCTAGAGTATCTTTTCCAGAAAGTTAGTCTTCTCCCTTATTATCTATAATCTCTTTATCCACCTAAATAACCTAAATATTAATATTTAAAACTATCAGTAAGTAAGCAGAATTCAACTAGCATTCAGTAATAAAATAATCCTTAATACTATAATAAATATAAGTATCAGTCTGTATATAAACCTAAAAGGTAGCTAAATCTACCTACTAGACTCTCTATATACCTACTACAGCCTACTACTACAGCCTACTTATTATAATACTATTACTATTAAACCCCCCCTAGTAAGGAATATTAATAATATTATAGTATTATATTAGTATTAAAATAGTTTATATAGCCTCTATACTTATTATTAGTATATCCCCATTCTAGTTAACTACTAACCCTACCTATAGTTAGAATTAGAACTAATTCTAACCTTATAACTCCATATCAAAAATCTTAAGATCTATAATAATTATATAGTAACACTAAACTATAGTATAATAGTCTATCTAGTTAATCTTACAGCTAATAGCAGCTATATAGATTCTATATAAGAAAGCTAGATAGAAATAATTAAGCTAAATATCACCTAACTAAATATACCCTCCAGCCTTTCCTAAAGCTAATTTAAACTTAATAAAGAATTTAGTAAATATTTACTTTAGCCTCTATTAGATATATTAGATTTTCTTTAGAATCTAGACACTATAGTAAAAATTCTTATAATAGTCAGTAAAATACTAGAGGAATATATTAATATTCTATTTATATATAAACCTCTTAGTTATATAGAAATTACTAACTTATATCTAGACTTTTAGTAAGAAGTTAATCTATAGAAACTACTAAAAATCCTCTAGTCTCCTAATAAAAAGCTAGTTAACTATAAGTTTATACTAGATCGTTATCCTCCAGGCTGGAAAGTAGAGAATATTACTATTAAAAAGGATACCTGTGAGAAGAAGCTTTCACTTAACGTAAGAAATTTACATTACCTGCATTATCTATATAAAAGCTACTTAATCTTATTAGAACTTTATAAAAACCTCTTAAAGAACCTAGTTCTTAGTTACAGTTTAGTTTACTAATTACTACTAATTAGTAGGATCCTCTATATTAAGATCTATATTACTATTATCTACTATTATCTTAATATCTACTATTATTTAATTAGTCTACTAATTACTACTAAGTTAAATCTAGATAGAAAGTTTATTAATATTAAAAACCAGCCATAAGAGGGATCTCAGTAATACCTAAATAAGTTTATAATAAACTTAAAGAGTTTACACCTAGGGTGAAAACTCTTTACTAAACTATAAGTATAGCAGCTATATAGAGCCCTAGTGGCTATATACTACACAAGCTCTAAAGCTTAGGTCTGTAATAATACTATTTATATATATATATATACATATATATATACTAAAAACTAAGATATTATTAGCTATAATATTATACCTCTATTAAGCTAACTTTTTATATTTCTTAAGTTTACCTTATAGTTTAGAGTTTAACTTAGGTATATATAAATTTACCTTAGATTTATTTTCTAGCTTATAGTATATATAATAGCTACTGGGGATATATTACTTAAGTATTAAGAAGTTTCTACTGTGAGGCTATAATAGGTAGGTAGTATAATATAGTAGAAGTAGGAGAGGGAAAGTAACATTATATTCTAACCTTATGTAGAATATTCTACTTAAATACAGCTAGATAATAAGTAGATAGCTTATTATTATTATTAGAAGCGTAATAGCTATGAGGCTATTAGGACCCTATAGTATACTAACTATATAATGCAGCCTAGTGGCGGAAACTAGCTACTAGTAATAACTAGCTACTAGTTATTACTACCTACTAGGTAATTAGTAACTAATTACCTAGAGTATCTAGATTTAGCTTATATATAGCCTATAGGCTATATATTATAAATCTGAGTATCTTTAACTCTATTAGTATACTATATATAATAATATATATAATATATCTTCCCCTAGTGAAACTAATATTAATTAGTAGTTAACCTTACTGTTACTATTTACTGCAGATTAGTAAAATTTATTTAGATAGAAATAGTAATAGAAGATTATTAGTTTTAACTTAAAGTAAGGCTACTAATTTCTTAATCTATTTAGATATTTCTAATAATAACCTCTTATCTAACTTAAGGTAAGGTAACATCTCTTTAATAATTATACTAATATATCTTAATTCTGGTAGTTAGATACCCACTTATACTTAAGATTAACTTACGGAAGAGATACTAAGGATATTTCATATGAGTGCGTTTATTAAATACCTCTGTTATAAGATTTACTAGACTTCTATAGTAAAGAAATTTATAGTATCTTAAGTTTCTCTTTAAATTCCCTTATATTCTTCTTCTTCTTTCTTATATTCTTCTTCCCTCTCCCTCTCTTTCCTTACTTAACTAGTAAATACTTTCCCTCTCTAAAATTAAATTTTACCTATATAATACTAATAAATAGAATTAGTAAATAGTAAAATAGGATCTTCTATCTCTCTCTATCTTCTCTCTTTTAATTTATATTTCTTTATAATTTCCCTACAGTTAGGGAATAACTAATAAAATATTTAAGCTAGTGTAATTTTTCAGAAGACCTTTTGAAAACCTTAGTATAATAAGTAATATAACTCCTTTAGGGGTAAGAATACTGATAAAACTGAAGCTCCTTCTTAATAGTAAGATCTTTAGTAAATAAAAAACTTTTAATCTTATTATAGAATATAATTCTAACTAAATTAATAACTAAATAGCGTAGATTACAGTAATATATATATATAATTACCTCTTTAGTAGCAACCTTCTGAACTTCTTTAAAGATAACTTTAAGGAGTAGCTAGAGGAGGTATAAGTTACTATAGATAAATAAGTACCCCAGTACTTACAGAACATTTTTATTATCTATAGCGTTAAGATTAAAATAAAAAGTAAGTAAATTTATTAGGTTTTTATAAATTTAATAAGGTAAAATAAGTTTATCCTATAGACTGAGGAAGAAATTTAGGAAATAGTTATAAGATTATAGAATTTTAAGATATTTATTAATAACTAATTAGGCTTCCTTAATAATATCACTTTTACTTAGTGGATATATTTTATAATTGAGAAGTAATAATGAAAGGTAACTTATTGAGACCTTATAAAGCTTAATATCTACCTAGCTACTTTAAGGAACTAGTTCTAAGGAGTATCTTAATAAAGTGAGAGATCGATAATTAATTTACTGTTATTAGTAATAAATATAACTTCTTAATAATAAGGATAACTTAAATAATAAGACTTTTGAGATTAATAAGAATAATAACCTCCTTATAACTAAGATTAATAGTGTGAATTTCCTACTTTACTCTCTGTAGTTTCTCCTCTATATATTAACTTTATAAATAATTGCCAGGAGACTAGATTTCCCTCTATTAATATACTAATAGCTAAGAATATAATTGATCTTATAAAGATATATAACTTTAAGATAAAGTATAGGGAAGCCCTCTATAATATTTTTAAATTATAAATTTATATTCTTAGAGATTATTATCTGAAGTTAGATATATCTAACTGTATATAAACTGGAGTCTTTTTAATTATACTGAAAAACTAAGCTTTTAAATACTATTTCAACTATTTTAGTAATTTTCTTAATTCTATAATATTTTATAATATAGCTTACTATATTAAAAACTATTTTGAAAGTAATAAAAGTTAATAGATTTACTTTACTAACTGGCGTAATATAATATTCAAAAGCGTTATTACTCATAACTAAAATAAAATAAGAAAAGAGGTATTTAAGATCCTTTTTATTAAGCTGATATATATTCAGAGAACCTTCTCTCTTAAATAGTATCCTAATCTCAGCCTCTAAAACTACTTCTTAAATATATACTAAAGGATATTAGAGTGCTAGTTAGCTTTCTTTAGCTTTATAGTAATATACTAGAGAGTCTGTAACTAATTATAATCTGCAGTTAGTATTACTATAAGCCTCCTTTCTATAATATCTTAATATATACTTAAAGATACTAATAATCCTGAGGGATCCTTATTAATTAGTATGAAATAATACTAAACTAACTAAATATATAACTTACCTTAGAGCTTTTACTGAGGATATAGATATAGCTATTAAGGATACTTCTAAATATTATTTAGAGGAGGATATCACTTAATCCCTACTACTCCACGTAGCTAGTTTAATAAGAAATACTATATATATAGTAAACCTAGTTATTAGTTAATAAAATACTTTCTTAAGGAGAGAAGAAACTTCTATAACTAATATAAGTTTAACTTCTATATAGTAAATATATTAGTATCTACTTATTACTACTTCTTTATATAGTATAAGGAAGTAGAAAGCTTAAATAATAATATTAAAGATACTTACGAAACTAATATTAAGGATAATATAGTAGCATATTATTTCTAAGACTGCCAGCTTAAGAATTAACCTAAAGTATCTAGTTTTCTCAGTAATTTGTATTAAATAATTTTATAATATCTTATTTTAAAGAATAATTTATATCTCTTAATAGTTAAAAGATCGTAAGGATCCTTTAGAATTAAGTAGTAACTTATACTCTAACGAAAGAAGAAAATATAATTAAGGAGATTACCACTCTAGCGTTTATATTTATTCTTAAAAGATACTATTTAGATATAGTTTTCTAAGGAATTTTGCCTAACTTAGGTGCTACTAGCTACTTTATAGCTAGTTACTTTCAGTTTAATATTTTAAAATAAACTATCTTTCTCTCTATTTTCTTAAAAACTTCTAGAGGAGGGTTAATCTCTATTTATTTTAGAGGAGGTAAATTTGTAAAGATAATAAGTATAGTCAATATATCTATACTACTTAATATAATAACATTCTATATAGTTTCTTGCGAGACTCTGTTTCTATTATATTTTACTAATATAGATTACTTTAGTATTATTTTTAATAATATCTATAATTAGTTACGTTAGAATAAGAAAGTTATCCTAGTTATATATAAATAGAGATATCTATAGATATTATTAGATAAGGAGGAGATACTTACTTCTTTATATCTAATAGAGATTAAGATCTAGAGACTTTATTATCACTTTAGATATCTATCTATTATATGTTTTTAAGAAGTTCTCTATAACGCTGGATATTTAGTTAATTAAGAAGTTTTTATAGTTTTCGAAAAATACTGCTACTAGTGTTAGATATATAGTGCTGCTTCCTCTTAATTTAGATTTACCCTCTATAATAATATTAACTTAAATTTAAAGTTATTATTAATATTCTTTACCTTGAGGGTAACTATTTTATCTTCTATATTATTAATATAGCTATAGCTTTTAATGCTGCTTGATTTCTACTTAATATTTTAGTGAGATTAATATAGGAAGCTTTTAAAGTATGCTGGATTAATATTTACCTAGGTTTACCTGATTTTATATTTACTGATACTGGAATAAACTTCTGATTTAAAGATTTCCGCTTAGAAGCTAAAATAATAAGCTTAACCGTTAGGATTATACCTATTGAGGCTTATAATAGTATTAGTAAGGTAGAATATAACTATATCCTTCTCTATTATATATATAAGATTTACCGCTAAGAATATCTATTCTTATTATAAGAGTATTACCTCCAGGCTGCTTATAAGTTAATAAATAATACTGCCAGTCTAAATAGTCTTATATTCACACTTCTTATCTTTAGAGTCTATCCCTAGCTTACTGAGGATTCTGCTCTATCTCTAGAGATAGTCTTATAAGTATAGGCAGTCTAAAAAGTAACTAAAGCTATCTACTGTAAGTATATAAAAAGGATTATTAGTACTACTATAGCTATTTATAATAACTTTAATATATTATAAGTTATAAGCTTCCTACTATAGTCTCTTATCTATATATAGTGAGAGAAGAAAGGATAGTAAGGTTCCTTCTGCTTACTTACTATTTATAGTGAAATATATATTATTAACCTCCCTTATAGTTCTTAAGAGTTCCGCTCAACCGCTATAAAAGTATATTATAAAAGTAATAATACTTCCCCTTAACTATATATTCTAGTAGAAATATAAGAATACTTTCGTTATAAGTATAATAATAGTAATATTAATAAGACTGGAGGTTCCTTTTAAGAAACCTTACCTACTTTAATTTTATCCCCTATTATTCTTAAACCTCTAAAAACTCTAGAGGTACTAGAAGATAATAGTATCCTCCCTCTTTATGTCAAAAGTAATATACTACTGCCTTCTAATAAGAATAAGTATATTAGATATTAGAGAAATATAGGGTTATTTCTTCAATTCTTAAGAGCCTTATTTAACTAAAAAGACCTCTCTTAATAAGGAAGTAACTAAGAAGATTAATTTATAGTTTTCCTTATAGCTAAAGAAGAAGCTAATTTAACCCTCTTTAGATTCTTTTGCTAAAAAGGAATTATTATTACTCCTAGCTTCCCTTTTGAAGAATTAATAAAGAAGAAAGTGGGAAGTATTATTAATAATAGTATTATTAAGATTATTGAGTATAATTCTGTTTTCTATAAAGACTATATTATTTTTAAGTTTGAAATTATCAATAAAATTAAGAATAAGAAAAGTAACTAAGTATATAAGAAATTAAGATTTGTAATTTAAGATTTTAGAGATAATAGGAAGCTTATAATTCTTATTTAGTTTCCTATAATTTAGAGGAGTAGCTAAAAACTAATTATAATTATTACCTCTATATTAATAAAAGATAAAAGCTTCCTCCTTTAGCTAAAAGATATTATTCAGACTTATATTTAGGCTAAAATTAAACTTATAAGATATATTATAGCTAAATTACCTACTTACCTTAAAGATTAATACTCTTTGGTATTTATAATAATACTTATTAAATTATTTTATAGTTTAGCTGAGGTTAGTATTTACTAGTGGGTGATATACTTGGAGTATTATAAAGAATAGTTATATATAGAGATATTTACCTATAGTTCTTACCTCCTTATATTTTAACCTAATAATAAAGTGTTTAGTGTAATTAGTATATAAACTGATAATACTCTTAGTTTTTCTAATACTGTTTTTACTTAATAAGAGGATAAAGAACTAGTAAAAGTCTTCCTTATAGTAAAATCTAAGATCTTCCTTATAAAGTTAATATTATTAGTATTTAATAGCAGTATACTCTCCCTCTTAAGTGAAAATTTCCTTCTTAAGTAAAAGAATTAAGACTATAAGCTTACTATTATTAATATCCTTATAAACCCTAAGATACTTAAAAAGAGCTATATTAAATAATATGTATATAGAGTATATATCACTTTAATTTACCAGCCTGAAGTATCTTTAACCTCTCACATATAGTATAATAATAATAACCTTCTAGTGATAATACTATCGTTCTTAATAAGTATATTAAATAGTAAATAGAATATTTAGATTAAAGGTTAACTTTTATCTCTCTTAACATCTCTAAAGTATATCTCTATATTTTTATAGATAGCTTCTTTACTAATAATATTAACTTATTATCTTAACTAGGATTCGCAATAATCCTAAGCTAAGAGATAGCTACTAGTGAAAATAAGTTTATAATCTGAAGTAATTTAGTTTATTACTTTTTAACTAAGAGTAAAAAAGTAACTAGAAGTATACTTACTTTAGAGATTTATATTATAGTTACTAGTATAGACTTTATATATACTATTACTATATTTTTGTAAAAGATTATAGCTTATTATAATCTTTCTCCTATCTTTATAATTATCTATATTAACTTATACTTATTATATAAGTACCTTATAAAGCTTAGTATTATAAAAGAGAAGAAGCTAATAATTGATATTATAGCTTTAAAGTAATTATATAAATATTAAGAACTTTATAAGGTATAGTAGATTAATAGTGAGGATATTCTTACTAACATTTTTACTAAAAGGTTCCTAAACTATACCCTAGAGAGATTTATTAATATAAATAATATGGTAGTTTATATAGAGAGATAAGTTACTTATTTGGAATAAAAAGAGGGAATTTAGAAGGTAATTTAGTTAAAATATATAGGTTATTCGATTGATTTTATTTTATATATAGGGATATAGTATACTATAGTTAAAAGGTAAAAAGGAAGTTTACTAATATTAGAAGTATAATAGCTATGAGGCTATTAAAGCTTTATAGTATGCCGACTATATAGTATAGCCTAGTGGCGGAAACTAGCCACTAGTGATAACTAGCTACTAGTTATTACTACCTGCTAGATAATTAGTAACTAATTACTTAGGGTATCTAGATTTAGTTTATATGTAACCTATAAGCTATATATTATAAATCTGAATATCTTTAATCCTATTAGTATACTATACGTAATAATATATATAATATGCCTTCCCCTAGTAAAACTAATAATTATATACTTTTTGATAGTATAGCTTATTTAATAATACTATTTATATATATACGTATATATATATATATACTGAAGGCTGAGATATTATTAGCTGTAATACTATACTCCTGTGGAGCTAGCTCTTTATAATTAATATTCTTATTCTTAACCTTATTAATAATATAAAACTTAAAATACTTATAGTTTTTATAGAGGATAGGGTTTTATTAAATAATTTTTTTAATACTGTTATCAATAATATATTTAACCTTCTTTTTAATAAACTTTTTAAATAGTAAGTTAAATATTATAATTATACCTTTTGCATAAAAAGTAAGTAAAAGTATTATCTTTAACTATTTCTTAGCTATAAGTTATACTATAAAATAAGGTTTTTAGCTAAACCTTAGAGGTAGTAAGCTAACTATATACCGGTATATTATAAGATATAAAGTTCCCAGTTAAATTTAAGGTATCTAAGGTTAAGGTAGTAAATTGCCAACTACTTAAAGAGAGAGAATATTATTATCTCTTAAGATAAAGGTGATATAAAACGTAAGCTATATATTTACAGTTTTGAAAATAGCTATAAATAAAATTAAAGTAGTTGTGGAGAATTATAAGCCTCTATTTGCTATTTAATTACCTATTAATTCTTAACCTAGCTAAAGGTTAGTATATAAAGCTATAAATATTAGCTTTTATAAAGTTATAGCTAATGCTACACTATTATTAATCTCTTATTTATTACTTTTAAAATACTACTTTATAGCTGTTAATTAAAACTCTTAAAAGCTGTAAGGTAACTTAAGAATATAAGTTTTACTATAGGTGGTAATAAGAGGGTATAATTCTTACTAGCTTTTCTTCTCTTGCTATATATATACGAAGGTTTAGAGTGAAAGAATTATTATATAAGAGATATTAAAGCTATTATATATTACTAAAATGGTATTAATAATACGTTTAGTATACTTATAGTGGATCTCCTCTATAACCTTAAATATAACTTAAGTCTAGGTAATAATATGTAGAGAGGAAGCTAAATCTTCCGTAAGGCGTAAGTATACTCTAAGAATAAGCAGTATAGATATAAAGCTATTTAGATTAGTAATACTATTAATTACCTTATATTCTGCCTGAAGGAATACCTCTTAAGTAGCAGTGGGAAGCTTTATAAAGTTAATTTTATATATATGGCGGCGAAGTATATAGTAATACTTTACTTTACCGACACTATTATATACCTTAATAGGTATAATATAAACTATTAATTCTATAGTTTTTACCTCTAATCTAAAGTCTTTAGATTAAGAGTTTATACTTACGTTAGTAGTATTAAAGTTGGGAGGACTTTAGTATATATGAATTTAATATACCTTAAGAACCTTTTATATTATTTTTACCAATATATTAGGTAAAGATTAAGCGGCGTTAAATACTATAGTAGTATTAATAATATAGAGTATATTACAGCTGTTAAGATAGATAATATTAATAATAATCTTAAAGTCAAAGTTAATATTACCCTAAATAGTATATTAAGAGCGTAAGGAAGCTATACTATATATTTAGCAGTAGTGGTAGTATCTCTTAAGAGTCTTAAGAGTATACTATTTAACTGAATATTCTGCCTTATTGAGAATATTATAGAGGTATACTATAGCTAGATATCTTAAATAGTAGTAGGATCTTTATATTTCCATTTCTGTAAGGTATATAGAGGTAATTACTTTCTCCTTCTTAAAGAGTATTTATAGATACCTCTATTTTTAAGTAATAGGTATATTTCTTTACTTTGGCGGAGCTTATTATAAGTATTATTAAATATAATACCACAGTATTTTAGATTTATAAGGTAGAGAAAGAAGGATATATTATAAGGAATTATATAAAATATATTCACACTAAGTAGCGTAAATATATTAACTATTTTAAGTATTATAATAGGGGTAGCTTTTCTAAAGTATATTATAACTAGTTTACTTTATAGAGGTATAATAAAAATAGAGGAAATAGCTAACTATTTTAATATAGTAAACTGAAAATACCTAGCGGTTAAGAAGCTGGCAGTATTTAAGTTAGGTAAAATACTATAAAATACTAAACTTAAGTAGCAGCCCTTAAGTATAAAGGTATATATAGAGGCGGTAATATTATCTGTAGATTTAATACTAGTGGTAATACTTTTAGTAAGAATATAGACTGCTACCTAATCTGAAGAAATTCTGGTGATTTTACCTTTATTTGAGGTAATAAGTTACTTACTATAAAATAATATAAAAAACGTCTTTAGATTATTCTGAGTGATTCTCCTAAAGGTTAATATCTATTTAGTATTACGTAATAATATTTTCATTAGAGTTAACCTCCAGTGGAACCTTGAGGCTATTATTATTAAGGCTATTACTATCTTTATAGCCTGTAAGGAAAGCTTAGTATACTACTACAGGATATATCTTAAGGTTGGTAGTTAACTTATATTTATTAAATAAAATATACCTCTTCTTAAGAGTATACCTTATAAATTAATAAGCAGGTTTACTATATATATAGAGTTCTTAATTAATAAAGGTATATATAAATATTAAAGGTAGGTAATAGCCACTTAAAGTGTAAGGTTATATATATGTAAAGATATAGCTATAATCTTAAGGGTTACCTTAAGGTAGGTTGTATATATAGTTGGGTTAAAATTAGTTTCTAGCTACCCTCTTGTGGTTATCTCTATTATCCTATATATATTATACCTTTTAGATTAATAAGGTAATACTTATAGTAGATCTTAATTAGTTATATAAACTCTAGAAGGTTACTATAAGGCTAAAGAAAGTTAATATAAAGGGCTGAACCTAAGCTTATTTAACCGGAAGGTAGCGTAAAATACTATTTATTTAGAATTAAGAAGTAAAGAAGAAGTTTTTATAAGTATATAGAAAAGTCTATATATATAATACTATATAAAGCCTACTGGAGCCCCACTTAAGCGAGAAGGTTAGCTTTAGATACTTAGGTATAGCTTTAGCTGGATATCTAGATATAGTTTATAATATTACCTTTCTTCTCTCTAGCTGCCGCCCAATTAGAGGCTATAAGCTAGGTTACTATTATTATCTATAATTAGCCTATATATTACCTTATACTACTTTAATACTATTATATCTATAATAATATTAACTAGCTTCTATATAGAGTTTATATACTTTTTCTATTTAATAAAGGTTTCTTATTAATATTCTCTCTCTATTTAGTATATCCTTATAGTAAGAATACTTTTAACTAGCTATTTAGCTTTCCTATTATTATTTACTAATAGTAGTAGCTAGCTATTAACTATAATCTGCCTAGGTAGTAAATTAGTAGCAGCCTTCTGGAGTAAATCTATATAAAACTATAGATAAATAGACTTTAGGGTATCTAGCTTTATAATATATAGTAAGAGTATCTTTACTATTACATACTTATAATATAGCTAGATTAGCTTTTAGTTTAGCTTTAGTAACTTATAGTTAAATATATTTAACTATATCTTATTACTAATCTGTTATTAATATGTGGGAAACTAAGTTTTATTTACTTAAGCTTCTAATTTCTATTAGGTGGCAGCTACTTCTATATAAATATATATTATTATTAATTATATTCTCTTAACTAGCTGGTAGATAATAACCTTACTATTACTAGGTGGTTCTATATACGTTTTAGTAATTAGGATAAGGTTAATATAATATCTATAATTTATAAAGAAACATATAGTTTCTATTATATTATATTATTAATTACAGAAAGCTAACTATATAATAGGTAGTAGGTTACTTGAGTTATCTTAGAATTAGTATATAAATATCCTTAGAATTACTTAAATTTCCTAGTTATATGTTTCTATAATTCTATTAGTTTATAGATAGTAACTAGTACTTAATAGATATATAATATCTATTAACCTGCAGAATATCTTCTAGAAGTAACTTACCTAGTTAAACTTCCTATTACTTATAATAAAGTATAGTGTTTTATAAAATTTATAGTAGTAACTAAGGATCTACTAGATATATACTTCCGCCTCTATTATATCTATCTTCTTTAATATAGAGACTTTATTTAGTTAATTAATCATATCCTAAAGGTAATAGCTACTTTAGATTTTTATGGAGGGTAAGTTAGTAATAACGTTTATTAATAAATTAGAATATAATTAGTTAGGTATTAATAGAGGCTTTAGGAATTTCTTTCTAGCTTACCTCTAGATATAAATACCTCTATGTATATTATAATTATATATAAATTAGTGGATACTTTATAACTATTTAGGGTAATAGAAATATTAGCTTATAATTTCCAGTATACTATTATATTCTAGGTAGCTTGCAGGGGAGAAGTTATATAACTTCTATATTAGCTTTATCTTAAGCTTATTAAGGAGGCTATTACTTTCTTTACTGTCTAGTATCTAAAATCTCTCCCTAAAGGTAAGTTATCCTAGTATATTAATAGTATATTTAATAATCTGGACTTTAATATATAAGTCCGGAGGATAACTATACTTTCCCTACTAGACTGCTATAAAAACCTATTAATATAAAAAATTCCTTTTGGTAATATAGTTTTATATTTTCTTTAAATCTGGTTATTTTTTAAAAACCTAGGTATTAGTAATATCTATATTATTTACCTGAGGCTCTGCAGAAATAGCAGTATTTAGAATAATATAGATTATCTATTTCTGTTACTTCTTATTATTCTATCCTTTAGATATATTCTATTTTCTTCTAGAGAGGGTATTAGAGGCTACTGTCTGGATATCTAATTAGTATTTAAAGTAAAAGTTATATTAATATAACTTCTCTATCTATTAGGTTTACCTTTCTGTAAGTTATTACTCTTTTATAAGGTATTTAAGGTCTTTATAATTAGTAAGAATCTTTAGCTTTCTGGTATTTTATAGCTTTACCCTCTATATCTGTAAGTAAGTTAATACTATAAGAAGTTTCTTATTATAAACTAGGTAATTAAACTTTATAGAGGTTAGATATTAGAAGTGGAAAGCTACTAGATACCTTACTTTAGTTTTATTATTCTGGATTAATATATCTTCCAGAGTATACTTGAAATAGTTTATCTCTATTATTATTAGGATATTAAAGTTAAATATATACAGAATTAGCTTTATAGCGAAAAGTTATTTCAGTATAAGGCAAGCCTTCTGCTACTTTAGTTTCCAGTTAAAGGAAATAGATTTTTAGGTTAGATAGTTTAAAGGTTTTATAATAATACTATATTAAGGTATAAAAGCCTTATAGTAGTTTATAAATTTACGGAAACTAAAAATACCTTTTAGTAAGTTGGAAGAAAGTTAGTTAGTAATAGTTACTAACTTCTCTAGGTTATAAGAGAGGTTTTTTCTAGCTAATATAATAAACTTAATATACTTAATTATAGTAATAGAGAACTTAGATTTTTTAGAATCTAACTTCAGGCTTATATTAGTAAGCTAGCTAAGTATCTAGTGGACCTTCTTTTTATACTTCTTTTATAAGCTACTAGTATAAATAAGAATATTATTAATATATTATGTAATAAAGTTATCTAGAAACTATCTCAGATAGCTATTAATATACTATCAGAATATAGTAGGAATATTAGTAAGTCTAAAGAGGTATACTATCTATTTAAAGAGACTATAATATATCTAAAAAGCTATTTTCTTTTAATTCACTTTATTAATTCTAATTTTATAGAATATAGTAGTAATATTAAGTTTAGTATATCAGTAAGCTACAGTAACCCTCTAGAGGATCTTTAATATAAGAGGGAGAAGATAATGGTTTTTCTTTATAATTATATTAAAGACTATGTAATTTATATAGAAGTATATTCCTTTGTTTAGCTTTCTTATAAAAAGGATTAGGATATTAATAAAGAAGCTACTTACTTTAATAAACCTCTTATTAAGTAAGTTCTCTAGGATTTTCTTAACTATTAGAAGCTTTTTATATAATATATTATAGAGGGGTTTCTATAGGAGGTCTAGTTTCTATTTCTTATTATTAGAAGTTAGTAGAATATAGTAATCTATTTCTAGTTAACTGGGGGGTAGTTAGTATACTAAGTCTGAATGGAAAGAATCTAGAAATTCCTTTAAGATATTTGCGGGAATATAATTCCTTAGATTTATCTTTACCTTTAAAGCTAATATCTTCTTAATATCTACTAGACTAACTAATATAACTTAGTAGAAGCTTGATGCCTTATTAGTATACTATATAGTATACTAATAGATAAATATAAATAAATTAGTATTAAGCAGGCAGACTAACTGGCTATACTAACTTAGTCTAATACTTTAGGTATATTATTATACTACCCTTTTTATAGGCTATCTGTTAGATTCCAGTATTATAGATAATATAATTATCCTCTATCTATAGCTACCTAAGATAGAAGAGTAGCTGGAGGTTTTCTATAATATAAATATAGATTTTCTATATATAGCTACTAATTTCTAAAGTCAGAATAGCTACCCTCTAGATATTACTAGATAATAGTTTAGTAATATATTTCCTTATTTATCTCTTTAACTTATCAACTAGCGGGAGGTAAAGTTTCTTTATAAGGAAGATATTAATAATAATATAGATTTTATAGTTTATATTAATAAGTATATTAATTAAGTAACTTTTATTGATTCTAGCCTAAATAATAGCTAACCACTAGTCAGAGCATTACAATAATACAAATACATCTAATACAAATACAAATATATGTATTTGTAATATATTACATGTAATNNATTACATGTAATAGCTAATATATGTATTTGTATTTGTAATATTTCAAAACCTAATATATTACAAATACATTACATGTATTTGTATTTGTATTATTTGTAATATAATACACTAAATTAAGGTTATAATAATAAGTAAAGTAAATACGAATATTTATAGAATAAAATCTAACTAATCTAAAATCGTTGTAGTTATAGTTATATATTACCTTTTAACAGAGAAACTTAATTTCAAAGTATTGTTAATATTAGGAAAGTAATACTGTAATTCTGATCTATTAAGTAATAACTAATAAGATATTAGTATAAAATAAAATACTAATATTTGGTAGTAGTAAGAAAGAAATATCCAACCCTAAGATATTAATCACTATTTATATCTATTTCTGTATTACTTTCCTCTATATTACTAATACTACAACTAGTTAGAGTATTTAGAAATAATATATAATATATTCCTAATATATAATATATTATATGTTATATATTAGAAGTACAAATATATTACAAATATTTATAATGTATCAGGATTCGTATTCAATATAATGACTTCTATTTATAATATAATAAAAATATATGTAATTATATTTATATTATCTATAATATATTCTATTTTAATAAGATCTAAAACGTAGAAATGAAAGATTTTGTTTATTTGATTACTCTTTTTAGCGTTTAAGTACTAACTTTAATATATAAAAACATATTAACTCTTTAATATTTTACTATAATAGTCTTATATTTGTAAATTAAAATGTATTAGGTATTATATTACAAATAATACAACTTCAAATGCATGTATTTGTATTATACTACAAATAGATGTATTACGAAAATAAACCTAATACATTACAAATACATATATTGTATTTGTATTTGTAATATGTAATATGTAATGTATTATGTATTTGTAATGTATTATGTATCATTTCTTAATGCTCTGCCACTAGTTACGTACCTATTTTATTTTCTATTATTTTCTCTATTTTATTACTTTCACTTTAGTTAACTTTGGGGTCTAATTTTACTTTAAAGTTGCTTTTTTCCAAATTCTTACTATTACTAGGTAGAATAATATTATTCCTTTAGTTATTTTTAGTATAATCTGAAGTAACTACAGCTTTTTTAATCTTTATGCTAACTTTCTTATACTTTTAGGTTATATAGTTTCTATAGATATAGCCTTTTTTACTATATCTAAATTATTAGTAGATATTCTGGCAGTTTTTAGAATATTTCTTGGAGGCAGAGAAGAAGCTACTAAAGCTTTAGCGTTATTATTACTTCTTAACTGCCCTACTTATTATCATATTATTCTCTATATTACAGATAGCAGATTTCTAGTGAAGTAGCTGGTAATATATTAATATCTTTTTTATATATTTAAATTTGTAAGCTATATTTTTAGTTTTAGATAACTAAGATTTATATTCTATAGAAAGACTAACTATAATAAGTACCTTCTTAAAATAAGTAAGTAAAATAGCTTTTAGTAGAAAGATCTAGATTATATCTAGCTATATATATTCTTTAGTATTAGCTAGAGGTTTTTTAAATTAGAATAGAAAGATAGTTAGTTACTTATTCTTCTTCTGCCTAAAACCTTACACTTAGTGTAATAGTATAAGGCTAGCTATTTAGATTTAGGTAAGTTCTATTTAGGTAACTTATAAAATTATCTAGATTATAGAAGTTATCTAGCTTTTCTACTATATAGAAGGTTTTAACTATCTACTGGAAACTAGAGTTTAAGTAGAAGTAAATTAGATATTAGTATTTCTAATTATTATTTAAGAAATAATAGTTAATTTTAAATTTAGCTTTTATCTATAAAGTTTATATTTAGTATTCTTTTTATTTATCTGAAAATTAAAGAGGTAGGAAAAGAAGCTTCCTCTAGTAGTTAGCTACTAATAGAAGAATAATAATATCATTAACCTTAAAAGCTAATATTCTAATAGATATTATTTTAGAGGTTACTAGAATATTCTAATATAAGCTAGAGGTATTTATTATAATAGCTACCTGGACGTTACTACCTACTATAGTATCTTATCTTACTAATTTATTTCTAAGCTTATTAATATTCTGATAGAGGAAGCTTAAGGTATACTGTAACTACTACTGAAGTAGTTTACTTACAGAGTTACTGCCTGTGGGAATATTCTGGAGGATATTAATATCCTCTATTATTCTTTATATTAATTAGTTGCCTGTTATATAATATTATATTTTTGAAGCTGCATTTAACTAAATTATATACCTAACTAGTGGGAAGTTATACTTTATCTAGCGTTATCTATATAGTAAATAAAACTAAATTCTAAGTATATAAAAAGCTTAATTTAGGCTTATTTAACTGGAAGGTAAGATAAAATACGATTTATTTAGAACTAAGAAGTAAAGGAGAAGCTTTTATAAGTATATAGAGAAGTCTATATATATAATACTATATAGAGCCTACTGAGGCTCCACCTGGGTGAGGAGGTTAGCTTCGGATACCTAAGTATAGCCCTGGCTGAATATCTGGATATAGCCTGTAACAGCTAATTAGCATTTTAGTATACTATGATATATATTTATAAGCTAGAGTTAAAGCATATTATCTATTTAAATTTTAGCAGGAAAGGTTATTTTGGATATATATAAACTTTAAGATTAGAAGCTTAAAGGTTTTCTTTTTACTTTTATTAGGATTTTCAGTAAGAATATTTTAAAAGGTAGTATTTTGCTAGTTAGAAAGATTAGGCTATTAATTCTTATTATTTTTAAAGTAATTCTTAACCTAATAGACTATTTAGTTAAATATAAGATTAATATTTAAGTTACTTAAGTAGTTAAAGTAAAGCTTAAGAATATTATCTTTAAGTATAATTAAAAAACGTTCTGTCTATATATAATATAGAATACTAAGCTTAAAGTATTAATTGCGAAAGATATAGACTTTTAACTTAAGGATATTATAGAAGCCTCCACTATACTCTATACTTTTAGTCTATAACTTTATAAGGTTTATAATATACTTAGCGGATATATTGTTAAAAGAAGTAGTAGTGGCAATACGTGGGAAATATTTTTAATACCTAAGTTAGTTTTAGCTATAGTTTTGGTAGTTCTTTTAGCGTTAGAAAGGCTTTAAGATAGAGTAATAGGAGGCTGGTAAGACTAATAGTTATAATAGCAATATTTTATTATAAACTATAAATAGATACGCTAGCGAGTTAGATAGTAGATACCTTTTGTTAACCTCTTATAGCAATAGTGTTGCTAATACCATATTTTCGATTTTTGGTTGGATGCTATAGAGCGGCAGTGTAAAATCTAACTTTACTATTATGAGGTTATCAATTTACTTAGGATACCTCTTAAGGTTAGTTCTGAGGGAACTATACTATTTATTAATATTATCAATTTCTTTATAGGTTTATAGTATAAACTCCTCTTACTAGGTAAGCTAATATAAAATTATATAAATTTAGTTACCACTCATATTAACCTCAATACTGTAGGCTATAAGGTAGCTTCTAAACTAGCAGTTAATAAGGGGATTCGCTAGTTACTAAGTCTTAATAAGCTACTTCTTAAAGTTACCTTCAAATATCTTAAAAGGTTTCAGGCTATAGAGGTCTAAGTAGTTATAAAGGGCTACCTAATGTACTATATAGATAAAGACTATTAGAAAGTTCTCCTTTATGGCGTTTTTATAGTTAATGATACGGATTTAGCTGAAAGGCGTTAGTTTAATATATTGATAAAGCTTTATAGATATTGGGATACCTACTAGTGAAGTTCTTATAGGCGTAGGAATACTTAAATTAGGCGTCTTACCTATAGAGGTTAATTTAGATATTATTATAAAGGTGAGGAAGGTAGAGGTATAGGGTGAGGGAGGATTAGTAATTCTGCTGGATCTATATAAAGAGGGGTAGAGAAAAAGTTTTTAAGAGGTTATATAAGTTTCTTAAAGAGTTAAGGCTAAAGATACTATAAATCTCTAATACTAAAAAGTTTAGTAATAGCTTAAAGAGGATTATAATATTTGCTAAATACGCTCTATTAAGTAATATTAAGGAATATTAGTTTAAACGTCTCAGTAAGGTTATAGAAGTATCTTAACTTAGCTAACGTTAAACCTATAAGTATTCTAATAGTAACCTCCTTAAGGGGTTAGTATATTAATTTGGAGGCTTCCGGTAAGATTTAAGGTGGGAAGAGTCTAAAATATCTAAGTAATAAATCTTATAGTTCTTTACCTTATATAAACCTTAGGTATAGAGTTTCGCAATTACTTCTTTTGGTATAAGAAGCCCTACTATTCTACAGTATAGTAATATAATAGTTAGGTTAATTACTAATTAATATTAGTTTAATTATTAGGATTATTATATACTATATATAACCTTATTATATAGATATAAACTAATATAAGTTTTTGGTTATTATTATTACTATAGTATATAATATATAATACTATATAAAGCTTTAGATTTATAGTATACTAACTACTTACTAATTACTATACTATTAGGCTATAGCTGGCACTAAATAGTAGGTATCTATAGCTAGTAGGCTATAGAGGGTATACTACTATATATATAGTAGTATATATAGTGAAATAGGGTGAGACTCTGGATGGACCTCTATTGAAATAGGGTGGAACAATAATAACAAAAACATAATAAAAGAACCCTCCAAAAGAGTGGCTGTAACAGCTATATAGCTGTAGCTATATGGTTATATCAAAAAGGGGTCAAAAACGAAGGGAAAAACTAGCTTCTATTCTTTGCTGTAACTAGCTTGCTACACTACAGTTAAATACGTAGCTATATAGGGCTGTAGCCCTACATACAGCCAGTAGCTACATAGCCTCTCCATACAGCCCAGTTAGCCCTATAGCCACCTATAGCCTTATAGCCCCCAGGCTTATTATAATCCTCCCTATTTTTGAAAGCCTGCACCCCCATGCATTCAAAAATCTAGACAAAAACAACTAAAACCTAACTAGCTCTATAGGGTAAAAAAAAAGTTGAAAAACGGATTCAAACTATAGCTTTCAGCTATACGTATATATATATATAACCCCTTAGCTATGAAGCCCTTATTGTTTATACTAATAAACCACTTTTATATATATAAGTATTATCTCCCCTGGCTGGAAGTCTATTAAAGTCGCCACACGCAGTATATACTACCCCTGGGAGTATTCTTCCTCCCCAGAGTGGTCTTTCCTTTCGAACTAAGTATTTTTGATGTGGTCTTATATATATAATAATTAATAAATTGTCGTAACTGTAGAGCTATATTCAGTTAGGTTTCATTCTTCTTTTTCGTGAGACTTTGAGGGCTCTAGAGTAGTATATATATAGCTGTAATATAGCTATAGCTATATATATTACTGTAGGTCTTATGAATTGATTAATATAGCTATAGCTGTTGTTTTTGTGATTTTTGGGGGTTTATTCGAGGGATCTATAAGATCCGTAGTATCTATAGTATCTATAACATCTGTGGGATCTGTAGCCTTCGTGGCCCACGTAGCTGTGGCATATATGGCCAGTCCTCTTGTTACTTTTGTTGATTTTCGACGCTTTCGCTATACATATAGCTGTAGCTGTAGCCCACGGAAGCCGTGGCATCCGCATAGCTATAGCCTCTGTATGATCTATAGTATTTATGGGATCTGTGGTATCCGTAGGGCTGTAGCAATTGAACAAATAGTCGTATTCAAATGTAGTTAATAGCGTTAGTCTGCAAATAGGTTAGTTAGTCTATTAGCCTAGCGGCAGGTTTATTTAAATAGTATAGAAGTGTTCACTTATTATAACCTAAAAGGAAGCAATAGGTATAAATTCTGGATAGAGACTCTATTGAAATAGGGTGAGACCCTGGATAGACCTCTATTGAAATGGGGTGAGACTCTGGATAGACCTCCATTAAAATAGGGTGGAATAATAACAACAAAAACAAACAAAAGAACCCTCCAAAAGAGTGGCTATAACAGCTATATAGCTGTAGCCGTATAGCTATGTCAAAAAGGGGTTAAAAACGAAAGGAAAAACTAGCTTCTATTCTTTACTATAACTAGCTTGCTACGCTACGGTTAAATATGTAGCTATATAGGGCTGTAGCCTTACGTACAGCTAGTAGCCACGTAGCCTCTCCGTACGGCCCAGTTAGCCCCATAGCCACCTATGGCCTCATAGCCCCCAGGCCTATCATAATAGCTACTGTATACCCTACAGTATAGTATAACTAACACTATTAAGTTATTAGAAAGTAGCTTATATTTAAGAGAAATAAGATTATACTTTCTAAGTAGCTATTTTATTAAAATAAAGTAGTTAAGTAGCTTATATTTAAGTATATAGTTAAGTTCTATATACTAAATTCTAATTTTTTCAAGAAATAGAATCTCCAAAATAATATTAATATAAAACTCTTTAATATAAATAATATTATCTAACGTTAAATTGAGTATATTCTTTCTCTTTAGACTATTAAGAATTTTCAAACTATATACTTACCTTATTTAATAATTGGAAAGTTAGTTAAGCTATACTAAACTATATCTATTTCCTAACTTAACTTTAAAATTTCTCTTTAAATAATATTATAAAGTTAATAATATAAATTACTTTATAACTATTAAAAACTATACTTACTAAAAGTAGGTAAGATTCTTAAGTAGTGGAAAAAACACCTAAAGGGATATTAATATTTAACTATTTAAGAAGAGAGAAATTAATACTAATATATATTAGGTTTAGGAAATATTAACTATTTCCACTATATTTACTACTTAAGGAAGTAACCTTCGCTATAGAATTATCTAAAGATGAATCTTTAGCTTTTTAGTATACTTTGTATTATTAAGTTATCTTTTTTCCCTAGCCTTCAGTGGAGTTGATGCAGTTTAAGGTTATTATTTCTATTAGAAATAGTATTTTAAGTGGTAAGTAATATATAAATATTAGGAACTTAATTATATATACTAGTAATAGCAAACTTAGAATATTTATAATTCTTAGGTAGATATAAATTTAATCTAAAGTTGTATTGATACTTTAGTTTTAATTCACGTATATTATTTAATCTTTCTATAAGTATAGCTTAAACAAGTAGTATTTTAGGTTAGCTTTTAGCTAGATTTTCGTTAATATAAATTAGAAAGGCGAAAGTCTCTCTATAATAGGCTAAACTAATAATTAGCAGATTAAGAATCTTATTCTTAATTACCTTTTAGTAATATCCAGAAGCTTAATGAAATATAATATAGTGGCTGAATATTTAAAATTACTTTGTAACTGTAAGTCTATTCCTAATCTTAGAGGTATTAAATATAACTACTTAAAGGTAGATTATATACTACTTATTATATTAAGCTAAAATGGAGATATTGAAGTTAGCTTTTTCTAGAATTCTTTTATACTCTATTTAGACTTTTTATAACTTACTTATTCTAAATATATTAGTATTTTAAAACTTCAAGAAATACTTAAGAAGATATATTTGTATTATTAAGAAGCTTTATTTAAGCTGGGGTAAGAAGATCATTATTAATCGTTATATTTATGTATATATAAAGTATATTATAGTATTTCTTAATATTCCTACAGTTAAGTATATAAATTACTTAAAGCTTAGAATATGCAGACTAGTAGTTAAACATACCTATATTTTTAACTATATATAAATCTAACTTTTTACTTTATTAAGTAATTCTTTCTACAGATAGCTAAACATTAAAACTTATTAAATTAAGTGGTTTTATAATATTAATAGTTAGTTTAATATTTAAATTAAGATACTTCTAAATATCTCAGCTAATTAAATAAAGTTAAACGATAATATACTATTAGTTAAAACTAATATTATTAAATAGCTTAATTTTAGTATCAAGATTACTGGCAATGAAAAATACTATATTGAAATAATTATAATAAATGTAAAAAGGTATTTATTTCTTTATATTAAAATAATTAATAGGAGTTCATAGGATAATTAAATAAATCTGGGCTTATAACTATAATATATGAATAATATAGTATATAGTCTGATTATAGGTTATTGAAAGGTATAATTTATTTAACCTAGAATGAAATACTTAAAAGTATATAATTAGGCTGGTTAGGCCTTATATAAGCTGCAATAGCTAAACGGCAAAATAGATACTATACCTATTCTCATATAAAATAAAATCAAAAGACTGTAAAAGTTAAGTATTTTATATTTTATTACTGTTCTATATTAATATCTTTATAATAAAATTACAATTCCCCTTTAATTTATATAGCTATCTGTAATTAGGGAGATATTATAGAAAATACTAAATATTCTATTATATTCTTTATAACCGGAAATATTAATATCTCTCAGAGAATCTAACTAATATTATAAATACTAATATTAATAAATAGACTCTAGATATTCAGAAGAAACTAATCTGAATATTCTATAATCTACTATATCAAGCTAATAACTTCAGAAACTCGCTATTAATTAAATAATAATTTAATACTAATATATTATACTAGTTACTAGATATCTTTAAGTATTATAATATTATAATTACTGGAATTCTAGATATTATATAATTATACTAAAAGTATCTATATTTATACTAATATTATACATATTATAGTTATATTTAATTAGTATATTAAGACTATTTACTAATAAAAGTAAACTAAGTTTCACTATATTTATACCGAGATTAGAAATTAGCTTATGTTAGTAGTAGAGAACTTTATTGTCAATAGTGGAAAACCTTTATATTAGGAGTATAAAGCTTTATCTTAGAGGTGAGTAAGATATAGTAAAAATATAAAGGTTATAGACATTAAAGTTATAATAAGTACTTAAATAAAGTAAAGTAAGTAGTAGTTAAATATCTTAAGATATTCAAATTATATATAAATAGCGTGTGGATATAAGAATATAAGAGTATAATATTAATATAGAAGAAGTAATTAGTTATTTATTATTAGAAAGGTTAATTTCAGGTGGATATACCAGCTACTACAGCTACAAGGAATTTAGCTCCAGATTAACTTAAAGTTAGCTATAGTAGTTAATGGAAGTAGAAAGACTAAAGTTATACTTTAGAGGGTAATATATCTACTAGTAGTTATGTTAGAGAGTAAGCTATCAGCTTCTTCTATTAATATGAGTTTAATTAAAAAAGCTATTATATTCAATCTATATTCTTACTATATAGATATAAAATAGTATTCTAGTATTTAGTTATCATTACTATTATATCTATAGAGTATAAAAGCTATAGAAAACTCTAGATCTATAGTATAGTAATTACTTACTAATTACTATATACTGAGGTTACAGCTAGTAGTAGGTAGCTAGTAGTTACTACTAGTGGGGTGTGTGGGGTATACTACTATATATTTAGTAGTATACATAGTTATTATATACTCTACAGTATAGTATAACTAATAATAATTAATATAATAATTAACAAAATAACATAAAAAAGAAATACTTTCTTTCAGTAGTATAGAACTATGAATTATTTTAAGTATAGCGGGCGTCGAGGGTGTAGATCTGTTAATATTATTATTGTAATATATATGTTACGGTGGCAGGGGCCGCGAGAGATACCACCGCCCTAGACCACCCCCGTGGCAGTAGCCCACGGCAGTATTATTTCTAACAGCAAGTAGGGTCCCAGGAGGCATATCATGGAGGTACGTCTCTCGTAATCTAATAATATATCTAGGTCTTGATGCATCGCTGCCATTCGCTGATGCTGTGCAACGCGATGTCGACCCGATGAGATTGATGAGGCGGGTGCCATTCCCAATCACATCACAAGCCGCTGCTTATGCCCTGTTCTCTACCTTTAGAATCGCGGGGTAAAGATGAGGCTCCAGAGTCTCTGCCAATGATGGCTGCATGATTCGTCGAAGCATTACCATTCATTCTTGATCAACGGTGCCTCGGTCGGGGGGTTCATTGGGTAGGATGGAATTTTGCTGGTCACGTTGAAGCCCCAAAGTCGCCCGACCTCTCGAGGTCATATTGGAGGGCCGGAATGGGCATTCGTTCGCTAGTCCAAGGCGGTCTTGGGGTCATTACAGCGAAGGTGCCATCGGGTTGGAAGAGGAGAAGGCCCACGGAGGCAAAATGACAGCATAAAAGACCAACCATCCCATCGAGTTCGACCAGCACAGCCTCCATTGAGTTCATTATCAGCCATCTCGGGGTTCGGGCCACAGCCAACATCATGATTATCGACCCCGTTGAAGAGTTGAAAAGCTCGCTAAGAGAGTAAGTACAGAGCCTTGAGGGACCGGCGCAGCTAACAGTGTAGTCTTTACCATGAACCCGAGTTTTCCGACTTGACTATTGTCAGCAGTGAAGCTGAATATCGCGTGCACAAGGCCGTTGTGTGTCCGAGATCGGAATACTTTGCCAAGAAGTGCCGCGATGCGAAATCAAAGGTAAGAAGGCGTTCAAAAGCCCCTTCAACCGCTCAAATGTGCAGCGTACTTAATCACATGTCAGGGAGCCATTGCAAACCACCTGTCATTGCCTGAGGATGACCCGCATGCGCTCGGAGTCGTTGTTCGGTTTCTCTACTACCTTGACTACTCGTCTGAATCATCCAGCGACACCCCTCGGCTCAACGGCTGCACGAACGAAGACGACGCATCATCGGCACATGGGTTTCCGAATGGACACTCCATAGACGACGATGGGTTCAACGGCTCTACCAAATCGGACGACCACTGCGCTGACAGGGATGTCAAGCTCAGCGACACGGTCGACGCCCTGGACGATTTTCTTCCCGCCCAACCACAGAGACTAAGTAAGAAGCAGAAAAAGCGTGCCAAAGCAAACGGCAACAATGCCAAACCGGAAGGCAGTACCGGCGGTCCGACAGAGATTCGCACAGAATCACCCCCCTCGGTTGCGGGACAGGAACCAGCGCCGTTTGGCCGGTCGCAAGATAACCAGAACCAGGGTGACGGAGGCGGTGGTGCTGCTCTGGACTCCAGGTCGTCCAAGAACCAAAGCAACGATCTTCCCTCGGCTGATAGTGGCAAGCCTGGATCCAGCACTGTCAAAAGCCTCATTCTACATGCCAACGTGTATGCCCTGTCACGGAAGTATGGCATTGCCGGGCTGCGCTCCTTGGCCTTTGACAAATTCCAGTCAGAGGCAGCAAACGAGTGGAACACTGAGGATTTCCTACAGGCGGCCGAGACGGTTTATGAGTCCTGCTCCGCCGAGGAAGATGATCGAAAAATGAGGGATATGGTTGTCAGCATTATATGCCAGCACTGGGAGCAGATGGACCTTGCCGAGAACCGCGACGTGATGCGGGCGATGCCCAAGGATCTTATGTATGACATCCTGATGCAGGTACGACAGCAAGGAGGATTCAGACTCTAGTAGGCGACGCTTGTTCTTTTCCACATCAACCTCTTGTATCATTTCTGGAAATTTATGGCCAGTGAATACATACGTATGCGTACTATTTCAGCACATCTCCATCAACAATGCATTCTTCGCGTTCCCAGGTCCACGTTCTTTCTCAACCTACCATGGTCTATAGGGTAAGCTTCGTTGGATGAAGAAGTTATAGTTAGTCGTAATAGTGTCCAAACAAACAGTGTAGATAAGCCGCAAACGAAAGACGTCTTGGAATTTGTGCAGGGACTGGGGGGAGGCTAGTATCTCGTAGGAAATACAGCTTCACCCAATCATTCAACCCACAAAGAGTGTGTGGACAGTCCGAATTTTACGTCACAAGCTGGAATAACTGCCGCAACGGACTTTGCTTTACAACGTTATCCAATCATGCCTCTCTACAGTTAAACTTCAACGGCGTGAAACGCGGGGATATCTATCAAGGCCGCAAGGCAACATTACCGTCGGTTCCAATCCTTTACCGCCTCGCCAAACTGTTACCTTTCAAGCCCGTCAAAACAATCATGAACTCCCAACAGACCATTGAGATGTACGCTGTCAAGGCAGCTGCGAAGCTCCGCCGAAACGGGTCATTCGGCAAACCTCTTTGGAAATCTGCTGTCCAAGTGTGAAGCGACCGAAAGTCCGATTTGTGTGCGGACAAGATACAAGATGAGGCGGGTAATCTCACTGTGGCTGGTTCAGAAACTACCTCTGTCACCCTGACGTTTCTCGTCTGGGCTGCCCTGAGAAGGCCAGAACTTCGCGCACAGCTTGAGAACGAGCTGGATGAAGTGGATGCCAGCTTTGACGACTCGACATTGGAGCAGTTACCACTAGTCCATGCTGTCATCGAAGAAACTTTGCGTCTATACGGAGCTGCGCCAGGCAACCTGCCCAGGTCTGTTCCTCCCGATGAGGTTACGCTCGCTGGTTTCTTCATTCCGAGTGGAACGACCGTGGAAACGCAAGCGTACACCCTCCACAGACATCATGGGATATTCTCTGAACCCTCAGGGTAAGCCGCCGGTGCAGCAACGAAACGAGCTCCAGTTAACGTATGAAAAGGTTCACGAGACTCGATTCCTCGACCGGGGAGGTTTATCACGGGAGCAAAAACATGTCCACTCCCCATTTGGAACAGAAACACGAATGTGCATCGGGCTACACTTGAGTCGCATGGAGCCTCGCCTTGCCACAGCAGGCTTCTTTCGCACCTGTCGCGGCGTGAAACTCGTGGAAAAAAATGACAGATGGCTTGATGGAAATGCAGAATTTCCTTCTCATTAGCCCGGTTGTACAACGTTGTGAAGTGACTATGAGATGAACACTTCTCACGGGACACACCAGATCGGAAAGGGGCATGTTAGGGGGAAAGCAGGCTTGGAATGAGTCACTGTAGGCCATAAATTGTCAGGGAAAATGACTGTATTCAAGTCCTCCAAAATAGCAGACCTAGAGCCGTCACCCTCATGACCATGACAAATCGGAAGCATGTCTTGGTCTCCAGACTATCTGTGTACCAAGACCCCTTCCGATGGCAGGTATCTCGCGAGACTACCCTGTCAGGTAGCTATGAGCAAAAGTCCTCGACTACATTTCGCATCACTGCAAAGACTTCTCGTACACTTTCCACCCTGACCCATTCCTCCTTGCCATGGAGCCCGACGCCCTTTGGCCCATACACCACAGTCGGGATGCCAGCTTGGTGTAGCAGCGCGGCGTCGCACCAATAACGACCAACCGGCTTTGGAGCTTGACCGAGGGTATCAGCATTGCGAGGAACGAAGGGTTGGACGAAAGCGTCTTCATCCTCTGGTGCAGAGGGAGGACGCGAGAATGTGATGCGTGGAGGGGCATACTTGTAATTGGAACGACCTGTGGCAATGCACTTCAGGATGCCCTCGAGATCGGCGAGGATCGATTCCGAAGTTTGCGAAGGTACCGTTCGATACTCAACAGTAAGCGTACACCTTGCTGTGTAACTCGACGGTTCTTCTCCGCCAACAATGAGCCCGCCGTGCAACGACGCTTTGCCGAGCCTCTCGTCAACGGGAAGGGCCCTCGACAACTCGAGAAGAGCAGTCCGAACGCCGAACGGCCCTGGCTTGTAAGATGGCGTTAACTCCGTTGTCTGGCTCGGATCCATAGGCAGCAACACCGAAAATACAAAATACCTCGACTCTAGTGGCAAGCCCTGAAGTAAGGAAAGTGGAGCACCTTAGCAGTTAGTTAAACTTATCTGCCCGAGAAGCAATAATTACTAAGTAGTAATTACTATACTAACTATATTTACTGGCAGGCTCTAAGATTAATAGTATTATTTTAATAATAATCTTATTTACTTAATTCCTAGGGGGTTTCCCCCTAGACCCCCCAGCCTTACTATATTTAAGATTCTTATTTAAATTAATAACCTTACTTACTTAATTTCTGGGGGGTTTCCCCCCAGACCCCCCAGCCTTACTGTATTTAAATATTATATAGAGATTATAAACTTACTTTACCTAAATATCTTACAGGGTTTAGAGTTATAATAGCACTTATTAGTAATAGTAATATTAAGGTAAAGTAATTCTAATTTCTAATATAAACTACTGAGTCTAACTAACTATTATAATAGCTTATAAAGTATTATAGCTTACGGATTATAATAACTTAGAGGTTTTATGGAAGTTAAAGCTATAGTGGTAATTATTAGCAAGATTATAATTAAGATAAGGTTAAGGAAAAGTATAGATATTAAAGTAAAGGTTTAATAGTATTAATTATAATAGTAGCTATTTAGAGTAGACTACTTAGTAGTAATATAGTTTAGTCAGCTAACTTCTCCTTAGTATTTTAAAGTAAAAGATACTACTGTTATTACTATTACTATTATTACTATTACTATTACTATTACTATTACTGCTACTGCTACTATTATTATTATTATTATTATTACTACTTGCAAGTATACAGTATTAATAATATCTACTTACGTATATTAATATTAGCCTTAACGTTAGTCTACTGAAATTAACTTATACCAGCATATTATTAGATATATTACTTAAGATCTAAATTAGCAGACTTTAGTAGGGTAGAATTATAAGAAAGGGCGGAAGAGAATAGCGTAATAGAGAATATAGCTGAAGCTAAAATATAGTTTGCTATAAGTATATTAAAACTAAATTATAGATAGTAATTACTATATTGATAATAAAAGTATTTAGAGCTTTGGAAATTATAATAGTAATTAATATAAAACTTGAGAATTAGGTAGTAAGAAGCAGGCGGCAGAATAAAATACTTCTTTTCTATATTCTAGCTAAAAGTATAGTAGCTATATCTCTCCCATATTTTATTACTATTTACCTACAGTAAAGCTGCAGGCAGATTCTAGTTCTTATTAATACTAAAGATACTAAAGATTCTATTATTAAAAATAAACTTATAGTAGATAGGTAAAGTTAATAATTTCATAGTAATATTAATACATACTACTTAACTGGCGGAAGCTGGAAATAAAAATATAGATAATATACTATTAGGTAACTTAAAAGAATAACTATTAATATTAACTTATAGATATAGTTTACTGGTAATTACTATTTATATTTATTAGGTTCTAAGGGGGAGGGAAAGGAAGAAGAAGGAGAAGAAGAAATATTATCTATAAAGATATTATTAGGAAGAGGTAGAAAATTAAAACTGGAGGAAAGATTATTATTAGGAAATAGAAAAGGTAGTATATTATCTATATAATTACTCTTATTAATAATAAGGTGGAAGGCTTATTAATATATAATATAGTTAATAACTATAGAAATTAATATAATAAGATATTGTAAGATTAGATAATATTATTATTAAGAATATTAGGAATATTAATAATATTATTAATGTTATAAGGATTTAGAAAATCTAGGGTAGGTAGTATAATAATAATAGTAATAATAGCTAGTAGAAAAAAAAGAGAATATCCTTTTTATATAGGGAATTTAGTAATAAATAGAAGAGGTAATTATTATTAAAAGAAGTAAAAATGAAATTGCTAATAAGTAAATTATTTTCCAAACTAAGGTAAAAATTAGTTTATATAGTAGCTACCACTTAAAATAACTTTAGTTATATTAATAAAGTATGAAACCAAAAAATGTAAGTTCCAGTAAGGAAAGAAATAGCATATTTATCACGAAAGGTATAAATAATTTAGTTAACTAATATATTATTCTCTAAATTAAAGAAAGACTCTATAAGTATTTAAAGGTATTCTGTTGTTAGTAGTATTAACCTTAGCTTTAGTAAAGTTATTATTACTAGTTTGCATCTGTTTTATAAAGACTAAAAAGATAATAATATAAGAAACTTCCCTATCGTTTTTATAGAAAGCCTATATTAAGTAATAGTAGTCTGCGTCTATTTCGCAAAGGCTGCAGATAATAATATATAAGGCTCTATTAGGTAATACTATTCTGTATCTTTTTCATAAAGGCTGCAGATAATAATAATATAAGAAGCTTCCTCTATTTCGCAAAGGCTGCAGATAATAATATATAAGGCGTCTTTTTATAGAAAGTCTATATAAAGTGGCTTAATATAGAAGTCTTTCTTTTATAGGAAGTTTATATAAAGTAGTTTAATATTATAGTATAGTATTATAAGGTTTCTATTAGTAATTTAGACTGTAGACTATTTTTATTTCGCTAAAAGCTGCAGATAGTAATATAGAAAGCTTCTTTTTATAGAAAGCCTATATAAAGTAGCTTAACAGAATGTTAATTACACTAAACAGTAATAAGTAGTATTAATTATAATAGCGTTAGTTTTATTTTTAATAATCAGTATAATTTACTAAATAGTGATATATTCTCCTTAAGGTAATAAAAAGGCTAAGAGATAGTTAATAATATAACCAGTAAAGTAAATATATTAATTTTATCTTTAATAACTAGTTAGTATATCTGGAAACTATATATTCTCCTTAGGTTAATATAGAGGCTGGAAGGTAGTTAATAATACTGGAGGCTAGTAGAATAGATAAAAGTTAATCTAGTTTATATGTTACCGATAGATATATATACTTTTTAAGTTAAGAAACGCCAGAATAGCAACCCTCTTAAGTTAACAAACGCCAGAATAGTAAATAAGAGTTAGTTTAGGTTGGATACTACCGATAGATATCTTCTGAGGTTATAATATTTAGAGTAACTCTAATAATATTAATAGAGGGTAAGATCCGCTATATTAATATCACCTAAACTTATAATTCTTATTACAGACTAAAGAATATAGTTAAAGTATCTATATTAGATATTTCTATTATATTTTTAGTTAGATCTAGTTTTACAGTTAGAGAAAATTTAGTAATTAAAAGAACCCTTAAATATGAGGTTAGATACAAAGTAAACTTAAGAAATAGTAATATAAATTAATTCAGCCTGAAACTAATAACTACTAATATTTAATATAACTTTATTAAAAGATATACCTTATAACTTATAAATAGTAATAATATAGGTAATAGTAAGAGGAAATTAAATATAAAAATATATCTAATTATCATTATAGAACTTACAGATTACTTGAAAGATGGAAATAATTCTGCAGTTTGGAAATACCTCCACTATAATATAAATATTACTAATATAGTTATTAAAGTTAACTAGGATAGCTAAAAGCTTATTAGTTCTCTAGTAGGTATCTATCTACTAAATAATAGTATAAACTTTTTCTGATACCTTATTATAGAAACCTATCTCTATTTAGATATTTTTAGTTAGTATTACTTAAGTTCTAATAGTAAGAAAAAGCTTCTTATAAAAATTACTAGTATCTTAAAAGGTAACTTTATGCACCTTAAGGCTAAAGTAAGTTATATTAATAATATATACTAGGTTAAGGAGAGATACTAAATAGTTAAAGTTATACTTATTAACTTTGGTATTAGTAAAGAAAATATATAGAATGTTATT
Source organism: Colletotrichum lindemuthianum (assembly GCA_001693025.2). Lineage (NCBI taxonomy): Eukaryota > Fungi > Ascomycota > Sordariomycetes > Glomerellales > Glomerellaceae > Colletotrichum > Colletotrichum lindemuthianum. The sequence goes on along the minus strand of MASP02000242.1, from coordinate 222,418 downwards.
AAAAGTGGATACTTTATAAGGTAATAGTAATATATATATTGAAGTAAATAGTAACTACTAAGATTTAATACAAACTTATAAGTTACAGACTTACTTTCATATATATTAAAACTAAGCTTATTTATTATTCTGCTGGCAGATAATAGTATTCAACTTGACTATCTTATTAAATAGAGGGTAGATACTTTAAGTAGAGATTTTATATAGAGATAGATAAATAGACTGTCTGTAGGTAAAGAAAGCTTTCTTACAAACAGGGGGAAGTTAATAAAGGTTTTCTATAAGAAGGATATTTATACTACTAAAGGGTAGATTAACTTTAGGAAATAACTAATAAAGGTAACTATTAATAAGAATAGGTATATTTAAACTAACTATAAACTTCTTATTAATAATAAAATACTTCTTATAATACTATTTAGGTTAAATGTTAAATAAGTTAGCAGTAGTTAATAACTGAAAACTAAAAGTCTGAATTAGCAGCTGGAAGATACTGTAGAGGGTTAAGTTTTGAATGCTATTTATAGTAATACCGGTGGATGCTGTAATTATAATAGAATTTAGTTTATTATTTCCTCAGGTAAGATCTGAAAGAGTAGCGTAAAGTAATTAAATAATATAGAATTTACCTATACCACCCTAGCTATTAATATATATAAGAACATAGGCTAAATTAGTATCTTAGATAAAGAAGTAAAAATAGAGAAAAATAATATTATAGATTTAATACTACTTAATATTAAGGGCGTTAATAGTGTTATCTATAAGCAGCTAGGTATTATTATTAACTATCTCTTTAAGCTGGCAATTAGCCTTCTTGATAATCTAAACGTTAGATATAATCTTATTAGTATACTAATTAATATAAGGCTGCTAGAAGTACTTTAAGTTAATTAGGCGGTTACTAATAATATTAAGTTTTCTTTAAATTAAGAGGGCGAAAGGAAATCTTATAAGTTAGTTTTTCCTAATTCTTCCTGGTAATAGTAATGCTAATAATAGTATTATTGAAGTTTTAAAGAATTTAATAAAGTTGGAATTAATAGGTATATTATAAAACTTGTTATTATAGTTATGAATCTACTGATAGATACGGTAAGCCTCCTTGAAGCTATTTCTCCTTTTGCCTTTAGTAATTAAAAGATTATTATACTCTTGGAATGAATAATAAAGTGTTATCTTAATATAATAGTAGTTTTTACGCTATTTATCTTAATTATACTTATGTTAAGGAAGGTACTTAAGAATGTATAGCTGGGTGTAAGGGAAGGAATATATATTATTAGTATATAAACTATTAATATTAGATAGAAAGTATAAGTATATTATATTAGTGAATTCCGTATTATTAGGATATAGCGTATACTTCTGGAGAAATAATCTTATTTATCAAATTTCACCCTTAGTAATATAGAATATTATAGTAATATAATTAGGATAATAATAATTAACTAAGATAGTAATATAACTGCTTTTATATAGAGAAACGTTAAGGAGGATATAACAAATCTTCTATACTAACTAACTATATTTAGAGAGAAGTTTATTTATTAGCTTGGCGGCAAAGGATATAATAGGTTAGCGAAATTGAATCTTCGGTAAAATAGCTTTAGCTAGCTTCTTATATAACTATATTTTGGTTTCAGCCTTACTGATATATTTAGTAATATAATAAATTACTTCAGTAATATTAATATAAGGGGAAAAGCTTATATTAGTAAGTTATATAAGGATAATAATGGAATTAAACTGGTAGAAGTTAGTTTTATTATGCTAGAACTTAAAGGTTTAATACTTTAGATTAAGACCTTTAGTAATAACGGGAATATTATAATATTTGCAAGGAAAGTAGAATTAATATAATTTTACCTTTATATTTATCTTCTTATATATATAATAGCTACTACATATATAATGCTGGATATAGCTAATAATATTAGATAAGAACTTAAAGGTATTTTTAGGCTGATAAACTATAAGGGAATTCACCTTCTGCTGAATATTATGAATATAGTTAGATTTAAGGTAAATAGTATTAATATAACCTTCCTAAAAGGTAGCAAATAGCTTGCAAGTATATTTACTACTTATATCAAACTTAACAGCATTATTAAACTGATAGACGCTATAGTTATATATACTGCCGCAATCTTGCTACTTATAGTAAGCTTAGAACTTAATAATATTAAATATCTTCTTGAAGATCTTCTTGCGAAAGAGGGTATATTATTAATAAAGGTAGTAGGTAGTTATATAAGGATTCTTATAGATACTTATTCTTAAATTCTGTATATAGTAAGTTTCAGTAATATTCTTCCACTTATTGAAATTAGGTATCTATTTATAAAGAGAGTATTAATAGTAGTCTGCTATACTAAAGATAATAAAGGTATTTAGATACTTAAGAGTATAGATAATAGCCTCAAGCTGGTGTTACTTAGATTCTTAGTATAAATAGATACCTCTAATAATATCTATATTATAGATAATAATATTAAGAAGATAGGTAGCTTTGGGGATATTAAATTTAAATATAGCTTTTAAGTTATTAATAGTAATATTATTCTAGCCTGTTTACTTAATATAGAAGCTATTTTATTTATTAACCTTAGCCTATATTAAGATATTAAAGATAATAAACTAAAACTGGTGATATTTAGTAGAGTAACTATTATATTACCTAAGTATATACTAGATATAATAAGAGAAGTTAATAAAGTACTAATATAGTTAAATAAACTTACTTTTACCATAAGAATATAAAGTTAGGAAGATAAGTAATAAAAGGAAGTTAAAGTAATTAAAGTTGATATTAGTAGCGTAATAGCCACGAGGCTATTAGGGCTCTATAGTATACTAACTATATAGTATAGCCTAGTAGCAGAAACTACTGCTATTAGTAATAACTAGCTACTAGTTATTACTAGCTGCCAGGTAATTGGTAACTAATTACCTAGAGTATCTAGATTTAGCTTATATATAGTCTATAAGCTACATACTATAAATATTAATATCTTTAACCTTATTAGTATACTATATATAATAATATATATAATATATCTTCCTCTAGTGAAATTAATATTAATTAGTAGTTAAACTTACTGTTACTACTTACTATAGATTAGTAAAGTTTATTTAGGTAGGAATAGTAATAAAAAATTATTAAGTTTAACTTAAAGTAAGGTTACTAATCTCTTAATCCGTTTAGATACTTTTAATAATAACCTCTCGCCTAACTTAAGGTAAGATAATATCTTATTAATAATTATATTAATATATCTTAGTTCTGGTAGCTAGATATCTACCTATACTTAAATTTAACTTACGGAAGAAGTTCTAAGTATATCTTATATAAGTGTATTTAGTAAATATCCTAATTATAAGACTTACTAGACTTCTGTAGCGAAGGAATTTATAGTATTCTAAGTTTTAGAATTTCCTTATATTTCTCTTTTTTTTCCTATATTCTTCTACCCTCTCCCCCTTTTTGTTTACTTAACTAGCCTATAATACCCCTCTCTGAAATTAAATTTTACCTGTATGATATTAATAAATAGAATTAGCAAATAGCAAAAATAGGGGTTTTTATCTTCCCCACTTTTTTCCTCTTCTGAGTTACATCTTTTTATTACTTCCTGATAGTTAGGGCATAATAAGTAAAATATTTAAGTTAGTAGAACTTTTTTAGAAGGCTTTTTGTAAATCTCAGTATAATAAGTAATATAACCCCTTAAGAGGTAAGGATGCTAATAAAACTGAAGCTTCTTCTTAATATTAAGATTTTGAATAAATAAAAGGCTTTTAATTTTATTATAGAATATAATTCTAACTAAATTAATTACTAAATAGTGTAAATTATAGTAATATATATATATAATTACTTTTTTGGTAGAAACCTTCTAAACTTCATTTAAAATAACTTTAAGGAGTAGCTAGAGGAAGTATAAGCTACTGTGGATAAATAAGTTTCCTAGTATTTACAGGATACTTTTTTTATTTATAGCGTTAAAGTTAATATAAAAGGTAAGTGAATTTATTAGGTTCTTATAAGTTTAATAAGGTAAGATAAGTTTATCTTATAGATTAAGGAAGAATTTTAAGAAATAGTAATAAAGTTATTAAACTTTAAGATACTTATTAATAGTTAATTAGGTTTTCTTAATAATAATACTTTTACGTAGTGGATATATTTTACTTTCTAGAAGTAATAATAAAAGGTAACCTTTTAAGATTTTATGAAACTTAATATTTATCTAGCTATCCTAAGGAACTAGTTCTAAGAAGTATCTTAATAAGTAGAGAGATTTGTAGTTAACCTACTATTATTAGTAATAGATATAACCTCTCAGTAATAAGGATAATTTAAATAATAAGACTTTTATTATTAATAAGATTAATAACCTTTTTATAATTAGAATTAATAGTATAAACTTTCTGCTTTATCTTTTGTGGTATCTCCCCTATATATTACCTTTATAAATAATTACTTAGAAACTAAATTTCTTTCTGTTAATATACTAATAGCTAAAAATGTAACTAATTTTATAAAGATATATAATTCTAAGATGAAGTATAGAGGAGCTCTCTATAATATTCTTAAATTAAGAATTTATATTTTTAGAGGCTGTTATTTAAAGTTAGATATATTTAACTATATATAGGCTGGAGGTTTTTTGATTATACTAAAAGACTAGGTTCTTAAATACTATTTTAACTACTTTAGTTATTTCCTTAATTTTATAATAATTTATAATATAGCTTACTATATTAAGAATTACTTTAAAAGTAATAAAAGTTAATAGGTTTATCTTACTAACTAATATAATATAATATTTAGAAATGTTATTACTAATAATTAAGATAAAATAAAAAAGAAGGTATTTAAGATTCTTTTTATAAAGTTAATATATATTTAGAGAATCTTCCCTCTTAAATAATATATTAATTCTAGCTTCTGTAACTACCTCTTAAATATATACTGAAGGATATTAGAATGCTACTTAACCTTTTTTAGTTTTATAGTAATATATTAGGAAGTTTGTAATTAATTATAATTTACTATTAGTATTACTATAAGTTTCCCTTCTATAATATTTTAATATATATTTAAAGATAATAACAATTCTGCGGAACTCTTATTAATCAGTGTAAATTAATATTAAACTAACTAAATATATAATTTACCTTAGAGTTTTTACTGAGGATATAAATATAGTAATTAAAAATACTTCTGAATATTATTTAGAGGGGGATATTACTTAATTTCAGCTTTCCTATATAGTAAATTTAATAAAGAATTCTATATATATAGTAAATTTAGTTACTAGTTAATAAGATATTTTCTTAAGGAGAGAAGAAACTTTTATAATTAATATAAATATAACTTCTATATAGTAGATATATTAGTATCTACTTATTATGATTTTCTTATATAGTATAAAGAAGTAGAAAGCTTTAATAATAATCTTAAAGATATTTATAAAATTATTATTAAAGATAATATAATAGTATATTACTTTTAAGATTACTAGCTAAAAGATTAATTTAAGATATTTAAATTTCTAAGTAATACTTTAAATAATTTTATAATTTCTCACTTTAAAGAATAATCTATATCTCTAGATAGTTTAAAGATTATAAGGATCCTCTAGAACTAAATGGTAATCTATATTCTAATAAAGAAAGATAATATAACTAAGGAGATTGCTATTTTGGTATTTATATTTATCCTTAAAGGATACTATTTAGATATAACTTTCTAAGGGACTTTATCTAATTTAGATACTACTAGCTACTTTATAGCTAGCTACGTTTAATTTAGTCTTCTAAAATAAATTATACTTTTCTCTATTCTTTTGAAAACTCCCAGAGGAGGATTAATTTCTATTTATTTTGGACGAGGTAAATTTATAAAGATAATAAGTATAGTTAATATATTTACGCCACTTAGTATAATAATATTTTATATAGATATTTATAATATTTTACTTTCATCATATCTTACTAATATAAATTATTTTAATATTACTTTCAATAATATTTATAATTAGTTATAGTAAAATAAGAAGGTTATTTTTATTATATATAAATAGGAATATCTATAGATATTATTGAATAAGGAGGAGGTATTTGCTTTCCTATATTTAATAGAGATTAAGATCTGGAGATTTTATTATTGTTTTGGATATTTATTTATTATATATCTTTAAGAAGTTTTCTATAAAGTTGGATATTTAGTTAATTAAGAAGTTTTTATAGCTTTTGAAAACTACTGTTATTAGTGTTAGATATATAGTGTTACCTCCTTCCGATTTAGGTTTACATTTTATAATAATATTAATCTTAACTTTAAAGTTATCATAGATATTTTCTATCTTGAGGGTAACTACTTTATTTTCTATATTATTAATATAGCTATAGTTTTTAATGCTGCCTGAAGTTTATTTAATATTTTAGTAAGATTAATATAGGGAGTTTTCAAGGTATACTAGATTAATATTTATCTAGATTTACCTGATTTTATGTTTATTAATATTGAAATAAACGTTTAATTTAAAGGTTTTTATTTAGAAGTTAAAATAATAAGCTTAACTGTTAGAATTATATTTGTTAAGGTTTATAATAGTATTAGTAAGGTAGAATATTATTATATTTTCCTTCGTTATATATATAAGATTTACCGCTAAGAATATTTATTATTATTATAAGAGTACTACCTTTAGGCTGCTTGTAAGGGAATAAATAATACTGCCAGCCTAAATAATTGTATATTTATATTTCTTATTTTTGGAGCCTACCTCCAGCTTACTAAAGATTCCACTTTATTTCTGGAGATAGGTTTATAGATATAGGCAGTTTATAAAGTAACTGAAGCTATCTATTATAAGTATATAAAATAGATAGTTAATAATACTGCTGCTATTTATAATAAGCTTTATATTTCTTAAGTTATAAACTTTCTATTTTAGTTTTTTATATATATATAATAAGAAAAGAAAGGATAGTAAAGCTTCTTCTACCTGCTTGCTATTTATAGTAAGATATATATTATTAATCTTTCTTATAGTTGTTAAGAGTTTCGCTTAACTGTTATAAACATATATTATAAGAGTGATAATACTTCTTCTTAACTAGATATTTTAGTAGAAGCATAAGAATATTTCTATTATAGATATAATAATAGTAATATTAATAAGGCTGGAGATTCCTCTTAAGAAGTTTTATTTACCTTAATTTTATTTCCTATTATTCTTAAATCTCTAAATATTTTAGAGGTACTAGAAGATAATAGTATTCTTTTTTTTATATTAAAAGTAATATACTGCCGCCCTCTAATAAGAATAAATATACTAAAAATTAGAGACATATAAGGTTATTTCCTAAATTGTTAAAAGCTATATTTAATTAGGAAAGACTTTCTTAATAAAAAAGTAACTAAAAAGATTAATTTATAGCTTTCCTTATAGCTAAAGAAGAAGCTAATTTGATACTTTCTAGATTTCTTTGCTAAAAAGAGATTATTATTATTTCTAGCTTTCCCTTTAAAAAGTTAATAAAGAGGGAAGTCGAAAATATTATTTATAACGGTATAGTTAAGGTTATTTAGTATAACTTTATTCTCTATAGAAACTATATTATCTTTAAGTTTTAAATTATTAATAACATTAAGAATAAAAATAGTAAGTAAGTATATAAGAAGTTAAAGCTTATAATCTAAAGCTTTAGAAATAATAGGAAGCTTATAATTCTTACTTAGTTTTCTCTAATTTAGAGAAGTAGCTAAAAATTAATTATAGCTATTACCTCGGTATTAATAAAAGAAGAAAGCTTCTTTCTTTAGCTAAAAGATATTATTTAAGTTTATACTTAAGCTAAAACTAAATTTATAAGATATATTATAGCTAAGTTACCTACTTACCTTAAGGATTAATATCCTCCAGAATTTATAATAATAATTATTAAACTACTTTATAGTTTAGTTGAGGCTGGTACTTACTGGTAGATAATATACTTAAAGTATTATAAAGAATAGTTATATATAGAGATATTTACCTATAATTTCTACCTTCTTATATTTTAACCTGATAATAAGGTATTTAGCGCAATTAGTATATAAATTAATAATTTCCTTAGCCTTTCTGATACTATTTCTACTTGATAAAGGGATAATAAACTTGTAAAAGTTTTCCTTATAGTAAAATATAAAATCTTCCTTATAAAGTTAATATTATTAGTATTTAATAGCAGTATACTTTTCCTCGGAAGTAAAAACCTCCTTCTTATGTAAACAAACTAAGGTTATAAGCTTACTATTATTAATATTCTTATAAACTATAAGATACTTAAAAAACGCTAGATTAGATAATATATATATAAAGTATATATTACTTTAATTTGCCAGCCTAAGGTATTCTTTAACCTCTTATATACAGCATAATAATAGTAGCTCTCTAGTGATAATACTACCGCCCTTAATAAGTATATTAAATAGTAAATAGAATATTTAGATTAAGAATTAGCCTTTATCCCTCTTAACGTCTCTAAGGTATATCTCTATATTTTTATAAATAGCTTCTTTACTAATAATATTAACTTATTATCTTAACTGGAATTTATAATAATTCTAAGCTAAGAAATAGCTACTAACGAAAGTAAGTTGATAATATAAGGTAACCTAGTTTATTACTTTTTAACTGAAAGTAAAAAAGTAACCAGAAGTATACTTACCTTAGAGATATATATTATAGTTACTAATATAAACTTTATATATATTATTACTATATCTTTACGAAAGGTTATAGCTTATTATAACTTTCCTTCCGTCTCTATAATTATTTATACTAACCTATACTTATTATATAAATACTTTATAAAACTTAATATTATAAAAGAGAAGAAGCTTTTAATTAATATTATAGCTTTAAGGTAATTATATAAATATTAAGAACTCTATAAGATATAGTAGATTAATAGTAAGGATAACCTTACTAATATCTCCACTAAAGGATTTCCAAACTATACCCTAGAGATATCTATTAATATAAATAATATAACAGTTTATATAGAGGGATAAGTTACTTATTTAGAATAAAAAGAGGAAATTCAGAAAGTTATTTAGTTAAACAATATAGATTATTTAATTAAATTTATCTTATATATAGAGATATAGTATACTATAGTTAAAAGCTAAAAGGAAAGTTTGCTAGTATTAGTAGTATAATAGCTATAAAGCTATTTGGGCCCTATAGTATACTAACTATATAGTGTAGTTTAGTGGCAGAAATTACAGCTACTAGTAATAACTAGCTACTAGTTATTACCAGCTGCTAGGTAATTAGTAACTAATTACCTAAAGTATTTAGATTTAGTCTATATATAGCCTATAGGCTATATACTATAAATATTAATATCTTCAACTCTATTAGCATACTATATATAATAATATATATAATATATCTTTCTCTAGTAAAACTAATAGTTAAAAAGAAGTATATTTCAGTAGGCAGATATATTAATATAGTAATAACCAGTAAGACGTTATCTATTGCCAGGCTATTACTATTATTATAATTTAGCTTAAAGATCTTAAAGAATCTTATATTCTACTATAAAATTAGAAATAGTAGTGATATTAATATTATTAGAATATTTATCCTTAGGGTCTAACTAAGAATTATTAATATTATTAGTAATTTGAATTAGTATCTAGCAAATAATAAAGTTATTATTCGGCAGCTAGTTAATATAGTTTTAGTTAATAAGTATATTGGTATAGTCTGAATAATTATCTTTCAGAAAGTATAGTTAGTTACTAATATAGCCTTTATAAATATAAAACGTTCTTATAAACTAGCAACTAAGATAAGAATTTTAATCTATATTAGAAGGTTATAGTAAGATTATTTCAATAGTATGGGGGAGGAGAGGTAGCTAATTATATACCTTACTAATATTTTTAAGGAAGCTAATAGTATAATCCTTATAGCTATACTCTATACTATAAACCTGGTGGAATTTAACAGCTATATAAACTCTGGTAATAAGTATCTCTTTAATATATATAAGCTTAGGCAGAAAGTTAGGAATATTACTAAAATTAAGCTTATTTTTATTAAAGTAGAAGAAAACTAGCTAATACTATCTGTATAGGCTGTCTCTTTCTTAGTAACTTTAGTAAATATTCTTATTATTTAGCTGTATATTAGATTACTTCTTTTTATACTGAAGGTAGGTATTTATAATATTTCTGTTAAGAGTGTTCAAAAATAACTGAATAAGCTTAATATGTATATTATAAAGAGCTTATATATTAAGGTTATCTGTAAAGAGAGGGCTAGCTATATAAAGATTATAGCGAAGGGAATATATAGGTAGGCTGGAAGTTAGTAATATCTAAGTAGTAGGTTTGGAATAAATAGACTTAAATAAAGATTTAGAAGATATAGGGAAAGTAGGGAATATAGGTAAAGATAGAAAAGTAGAATTAGAGGGATTATTTAGCTCTAGCTACTTTCTATTATAGCTTTTATAATATATATTAGTAAGGTATATTATGCAGGCAGCAAACCTATGGTATATATTATTATTGTTCTTAATGAAATAATTTCTTTAAAGTATATTATAATTACTATTAAAGTATGATTTATATTAAGTAGTTAAGTTATATTTAGTAATATTATCTTTATAGTAGTAATACTAATTAATATTAAGTTGGATTTAATAGTAGCCTATATAATTAAGGTTACAGATATTGAAGAAAACCACTAAAGTATATAAAGATTACTATAGCTACCAGGGTTTAGATTCTAGCTGAGAAGCTATTACAGGTTGCTAATAAGTTACTATAATATAATCTTCTGAAAAGTTGAAGTTAGAGAATAATTAATCTTACTTTTGTAAGTCTTAATATAATAATAATATAAAATATTAGTAACCTTATATTTTACCATAGCCTCTTTAGAAGGATCCTTAGGGTTTCAGTTATATTGAAAATATATTAATATATAAGAAGATAATATAATTAATATAATTCTGTAAAGCGAAGATAATAAAGGCTAATATAGTTGCTAAGTAGTATTTAGGGAAGAATAAATAGGTAAGGGATGGTAAGCATAAAGAGGCAGATAATTTTAATAAGGAGCTGAAGTTAGTAATATCTGAAGCTAATTAGAATAGTCTATAATATACGGTAATAAGAGAAAGCTTAGCTATATCAAAATATAATATTAGGAATTTAATATTATATATTATTATGAAATTTAGGGCTGAAAAAGTTAAGAAGGTTAAATAGGATTTTTATAATTACCTTAAGGTAAGCTAGCTATCTTAATAAATTACTTCTCTATAGGTGTAAATAATAAAGTTAATACTTTTAATAGACGTTATGTTAGGTTAAATAGCAGTATACTAAAAGTAATATAAGTAAAAGTCTTGAAAGTTCAGCTTAAGGTAGATTACTATTTAGTAAGTAATTATTAGTATATATTTAATTAGAGTAAGAATAGAGAAATTATGAATCTGGTTAGTATATTATTTAAGGTACTTAAAGTAATAAGCTACATATTTAGAGGAATTATAAACTTTAATAAAGTGGGAATTTGGTAAAAATTGTTTATATTTGGTATAGATACGGTAAGGTATATTAATAATAAGGTAATTAGAAGGAAGGAATACCTTAAATAGAGATAGAGGAGGGTCTCCAGAAGGGCTAGCTGCTACTAATAATATTATTACGAAAGTAATTAATAATCAATAATAAATCTATTATTATTATTAATAATTTGAAGAGAAAGAGTTTTCAGAAGAAGTTTTTAGAAAGAAGAGTTTTTCTTTATCTCTTTATATAGGAAGATAAAAAAAGTTTATATATATAGTTAATATATATAGGTAAATATTAGGTAGGAGAAAATAGCCAGCCAGGTAGTAATTTTGAAATTTCTGGTATATTTTATAATTCTTATAATAATAATGAAAAAAGATACTTTTTTTGCTGATAATTACTACTATAATAATATTGGAAATATATTATTTTATATTTAGTTGATATATATAGGTGAATATTAGGTAGAAGAAGTTAATAGAAGGTAGGAGAGAAAGGTAGGCAGCTATATAGTAATTTTGAAATTTCTGGTATTTATAATTTTTATAATAATAAAGAAAGAAGATATTTAATTATAGATAATTACTATTATAATAATATTGAAAATAGAATATCTTATATTATTATTTTCATCTTTAAATATAATTAGAAATAGTAGATAATATACTTTCTCTGGGGGCCCTCTAGAGGCTCTCTGGAAGCCCTGTGGGGCTTTTTTGCTATACTTAGCTTTCTGCTATATTTAGCCTCCCAGGGGGATTTTCCCCCGGAATTCCTCCAGCCTCCAGTAGCTGCTATATAATATTACTATTACTTATATAGCAGTATAATATTATATAGTAATATATAGTAATTACCACTAGAAAAATATTAGATAGATAAACTAAGGTTAAATTATTAACTAATTGCGGTTGGTTTTAATATTAAATAACTAATAGCAGTTCAGTATATATTAACTAATTAGAGGGCTGGAAGCTGCAATCGTTTCCTGTAAAGAAGCTACACGCCTGTGGATTGATTCTGATAGACGGCGCTCCGCTTAATTAATCTCCACCCAGATAAAACCTTTGTGTGCGATGCCGATTTCCTGCGACGTTGGCTCCGGAATGATGGCTGCATCTGCCCTCTAGCCTGCCTCGAGAACTTCCTCCGTTCCGAAGGAGAAGATCTCTTTGTCTGTAACCGCAGCGAGAATGATATCCCCTCTCAACTCTCAAAGAAAGGCTTCGGTGTGAATCGAAATGTGCCAGAGTGGATAAGCTGCAGCGACGCCAGCTTTCATGTCCAGATAGCCTCGGCCGTGTGCTCTTCCACCACCATCCGTCGCAAAGTCGCCACTCAAGGGATCCCGTGAGGCCGAGTGACTTCCTAAACTGACTGTGTCAATGTGGCCATTAAGCATGATGGACTTTCCGAGTCGGGTCCCGCGCAGAACACTCACCACCGAAGGGCGTCCGTCCCGTCTTTCGTTCAATCCATTGTGTCTCGATATTGCGGCATTGGAGCCAGGATGAGTTGTAGTTTGCGATGTCTTCTTCACCTGCACCTGAAGCCTTGGAAAGATCGGGATTGGAAGAATCGATGAACCCGAGGACCCGTGTCAATCCAACCGGGTGGTCGATTGGGACATCCAAAGGGGCCTCGTTGTTACGCCGGCATTCTGTTTTAAGCAAGACCACTACTGCGTTCTCGGAGAGAAGTTTGGGTCGTTGTCTGACCTGGGCAAGTCTGCGAAGGCCAGCAATTGTCGCTCCTCGATTCCTGGTATTTTGACGGAGGGCTTCTGGTAATGCGCCGCGCTATACCCGTTTGGTCAACATAAGCGAAGAATACAGCCACAGAGTGGGAGACCCACCAAGTTCGAATGTACCGATATTGAGAGGTATAAACACGTCGATATGGGTACCGTCGTTCGACGTTCGCATTTTGTGTAACGTGATGCCCTCGTCGCGGTAATAAATCCGTACGTATCGCCAGCACTCTTTATAGCTGTCGGATTCGAAGGTCTCCATTGTGGGCGTCCTAAATTGGTTAATTTTGGGTAGGAAAACGGCTCTCCCTGGATGCGTGGGATGAAAACAAAAGAGGGTAAAATGCAGGCTAACCAAAGTGATTCGGCCGAGTGACGGAGAGGTCGCGTACCTCTCCCTCGAGGTACAACGGTGGGTAGACCCCTCATGGCGTAATGTGGCGATGTTGACCAAACGGGTATAGCGCGGCGCATTACCAGAAGCCCTCCGTCGAAATACCAGGAATCGTCGCTCCTCCGCAAGACCCACTGCCCACACCCTGCGTCTCGAGATAGGAGACACCTTCTTGGGCCTCAAAATCGGACACCGTTGCGCTAGCATTAACGCCTGCGCGCAGGTCCTTAAAGGCAGTGAGGGAGATGGTGTCTCAGTTCAAGTTGTCCATGATGGCTTTCGAGGTATGCACCGAGACAGGCTGGCCAGCCTTTAGACTTTTCTACAGACAAGATGCAGTATCGGCTCGACTGTTCCCTCCCGCCGGACTTGCAATGAGACACAACAGCATGCGCCAGCGAGCCAACGCCGACTTGGGTCACCATCAGTGTCGGCTTCAAGCCGTGATCAGCAACCTGCTGCTCTGCCTCAACCAACAGACTTGAGTACCCTTCCACAATCCAGCTTGAAATTTTGTTGCACGTAATTAGGGGGCAAAATCTGGTGTGTATTGTGTGTAACTAAACGTGGCCACGCGCACCGTGCGAGGCTCTTGTCAAATTTGTAACAGAGGCTACAAACAGGGATCAGGAATACGAAGTAGTAGGGTGTACAACAGGCATGTTCTATTCAATACTACATATAGGAGGTAAGCTTCCTACTTATGTATTTATATAGTGTAACCTTAATGGAAATATTCCGCACCCTTATAGCTATTTATCCTGTATTTGTTACTAGGGTTTAAGCTATTACGCCTATTTTACTATAGTTTTATGTTAGTTTCCTGGAACTTTCTGGAACTAGATTTCCTGGGGAAATCCCCAGGAAATCCCCGGAATTTCTATAGGAAATCCCTAGTATTCCTCTGTAACACTTCTCCTCACTGAAGCAGTATTTACTCTATTTCAATATTATTTTATAGCTTTTCGTCAGTTTTATAGTATTTAATTCCTATAAAACCTCTAATATATTTCAATAACAGCTTCGCCAGTAGTTTTATAAAACTATTAGTAATATTATTAGTAGTTTCTATATACTTTAAAACTACCTTATTTCAGCTTACTACTTTTCTCGTAAAATAATTATAGACTTTAATATATTTAGCCTGATTATTTAAACTCTCTCCTTTCGTAAGGATAATTAATTCAGTATTATCTGCCTATATTAGTATAGACTTAGTAATTATTTCTCCCAGTTTACTAAGTAAGTTTCGAATCTATATAGCCTCTAAGGCTATACTAGATTCTATATAGTATTTAGCTTCTATAGATAATTTCGCTATAACTATTTAGTAATAAGATCTCTATAAGATCAGCCTTTAAGCTATAAAAAATATCTATTTAGTTATTAATCTTAATATAATCTTACAGCTAATATAATTACTATCTATATAATTATAAAATTCTAGATTATTATTTCTATCCTCTTTTATAGTATAGCTAGTATAATATTTACTTTATATTTTAGCATACTAAAGAAGATATAATACTTCCTTCTTATAGGACTCTCCAGAATAGTGTGAAAACTTTACCTAAAACTTATAACTGAATAATAAATCTAGTTACATTATCTAGGTGGCAAACTGAAGTTTTCTAAATACTTAGTAATACTATTATTATAATACCTTATTAATTAGGCTTTCTACTGGGATAGTAAAATGCTAAGCTTCTAACTCTATTAGAATAGTAGCTAAATAGAGAAACTTCCTAAATTCCTTAGATATCTCCTTTAGGTAACTTTCCCATAAGATTATTATTTTATTCTTATTGAAACTTAGGTAGATACCTAAAAAGAAGTCTAATATTCCTAAGTTATTAATTTTAATATTCTATTTAATCTATAAGAAAACTATAGTAATATTATTATTTAGTCTGATAATTAGTATATTATTAATATAGGTAGCTATTATAACCTTCAGTTTAATATTACAATAAATAATATTATCTAACAGTAAGACCTTAAAACTTACTTATACTAGAATCTCCTTAAGTTTCTACTATTATTATTAACTTTCCTACCTGAAACTATATAGTATTTATTATAATTAGATAACTTAAGCTAAATTCATAATATATTTTATAATTTTAGTATAATAGGAATACTATAAGTCTATAAAATAAATATTAAGAAGTGGGAATATTTATATATAGATATCCTCCTTAAGGTTACTATCAAGATATACTCTAACAAAATTCCACTACCTAACAGTATATTCTCTTTATTACGTATAAGTAATCAGGATCCTCTATAATACAGCTTAAAATATTAAAGTATATATATATATAAAATCCCTCCTGTAAACTTAGAGGAATTCTTATATAATAACTTAGGTTTTTCTTTTTAGTAACTTATAGTATACTTTCTTATATTTAAGTACCCACTTTACTATTAGTTTTACGCCTTAGGGAACCTCTAAGGCTGGTATAAACTATAAAGTCCCCTTCTTAATAAGTATTATTATCTTATTAAAATTAGTTTCCTTCTAAAAGAGCTAGTTATTTATAGGCTTATTATATACTTTAACTATTATAGCTAAGTTAGTATATAGCTAAATCTCCTCCTGAAAGGATATATTATTCTATATAGTTATATATAAAAATAACTTCTCCTAAGTAGTAATATTATTTCCTAGTATTTCCTTAAGTATTCCCAGTTATAAGTCGAGGATCTTTAGGGTAGATAAGATAATCCTAGTATATCTTTATAATTCTGGTTCTTAACTAAATAGTAGAGTCTGTAACTTACTAATCTTATTATTTATTAGTTTGTGAAATATAATAATAGAGGTAATAATAACCTTATTTTGTAATTTAATCTATATTCTGTAGGCTTTTTTAAGCTTATACCTAATTAGAATACCTTTCTCTACTTAAGACTTTATCTTCTCAGATTTCACCTGGATTTCTAGATTAATATTAGTAAAATAGATACTTCTAATAATCTAAAGTTAGCTTATCTTAGAGATTAAATTCCATCCTGATTCTAGGTTCTTAGTTAATATCTAGATAGAAGTCTTATTTAATACTACTACTATATATAACTAGTTTATAAGATGAATAGTAGTTATTATTAGCTATATCTATAAGTATTCTAGAATATCTATATTAACTAATAGTATTCTAGCCTTATCCAGAATAATGTAAATTACTTATTCTAATACTCTATTCTATTTATAGATATATAATAATAAAACTTCAATTTTAATACTATTATCTCTTAATATTATTACCAGAAACATAGCTATAAATTCTCCGGCGTTATCAGTATAGATTAACTATATAGAGGATCTAAAGTAGTTCTTCTATTTAATAATAAAAGTTTATATCTAACAGGCTAATCTATCCTTTATATTATTAAATATTAATAGCTTAAACCTTAACTTATCGTCTGTTACTAATAGGAAGTATTTCCACTATCCTACTAACTTCACCTCTCTAATATTAATATAGATAATATAGTTAGCTATTATAGCTCTTTCTTAAGGTATTCTTAGAGAATAATATAAACTCTTTAATAGATTATAAGTTTCGTATAGTATCAGGATAATATCTTCTAGTTATAATAAATATCCTCATATAAGTTAGATTATCTACTTTATTTCCTAGTACTCAGAATAGTCTAATTTTTAGTGTTATAATTCTAAATCTATTTTCTATTAGGCTGAAAATAATATTATTACTATAGTGGCAATTTGCCGGCTCTTTATAGTGAGATTAAACTTCTGCTTTAGTATATCCAGATTAGTAAGGATTACTCTATTAAATTCTATAATATTATTTCCTTAGAGGTATCCTTCTCTAAAGTAGAGTTATTTACTACTAAATATATTTATAGGGAATCTTTCTATATATAGAATATCTCTAAGTTAAATTCTCAATTTATTATTAAATATTAATATAACTATTCTAATATACTTAGAATAGACTGCTTCAGTATTTATTATAATAGGCTAAACTATTATTATTAGGATATAGTTATTATACTATAATAAATTATTAATAGTATAGATATTAGCTTCAAAATCCCACAGCTAGTCTTTATTTAAAGACTCTACTATTCTTATAATATTCTTGTAGTGGAATTAATATCTAAGTTCTTTATTATAATCTTTCAGGAAAATATAGAGATTCTAAGAATTAATATAAGCTAAATAAGATTATAACTTCTTCTTAACTACCTTAGTTACAAATTACTTTATCTCTAGAGTCTCTTCTAGTATCTTTATCTCAGTAGTTTCCTTCTTTTGAAAGTAATAATTTTAGGTAAAATATCTAATTTTTCTGCAGTTATAGTAAGTAGATTTATTTCTCTTAGAGAATATAGTTTAAATTTTATCTTTACTTATCTAGATTATAGTAAACTAGATAATAAGTAACTTCATACTATAAAGGTGGAATTTATCTATAAGATCTAACTGTAATACCTCCAGGCTTACTATATTTTTATATTAACTTCCTAATTTCATCTTAGTAGCCTAATGTTAATATTAGAAGTCTATTCTGTATATAAATAAGTAGATGAGATCTTTATCTATAATCGCTCCTCTACTATTTTAGAGGCAGTGAGTAAATTTATTAAACTTTATAATATAACTTATAGGGTTATATTCTTTAAATATCAGTAAGTAAAGTTAATTTCTAATCTAACCTCTCAGGATAATTCCTATTTCTATATAGATTTATATAAGGATTTCCCAAATCTTTAATTCTTCACTAATATAGATAATTAATACTATTAGTATAGTTAAAATATTATTCTTCAGTTATTACCTATATAAATATTATTAGTTTTACTAACTTAGCCTCTTATTATAAAACTATAAACCTCCAGTGTAAAGGTTACTTAAATAGACTATATAAGCTAATTTAAATTACCTTAAAGGAAATAGTCCTTAAGTATCTTTAACTGGAAATCCTTAAACTAATTCTTAGAGGTTTCCTTATCTTTAGAACTATATATATTACTCTTAATAATTATTAGAGCTTTCCTTATTATGATATCTAATTAAGTTAGCAATATAGAAACGTTATAAGTAGTAATAGATTCGAAATAAGTAATACTAGTTAATAGAGTTATTCCTGCCTAGGGTATTTACAGTAGAATCCTACGTAACTTCAGTATAATATTATTCTTATTCACTGGCATTTCAGACCTAATCTAACGCTACTTATATAAAGTAATCTTATCTCTTTGCAACTTAATAACTATTTCAAATACTTAGAGCTTCTCAATTAGCTTATCTATTATAAGCTTACTATTATTATCACTTAATTACCCCTCAATTAGGCGTATATCTTCCAAAGATATTATCATAGTAGTTAATTAACATTCCGTAAGCATTTTATAGATAATTCACTATAGTATTAATTATAGTAAACTATTATCGCTACTTCAAATAGCTAGTTATACTACTATATAACAGAGGCTACAAACAGGAATCAGGAATACAAAGTAGTAGAGTATATAATAAGTATATTCTATTTAATACTATATATAGGAAGTAAGTTTCCTACTTATATATTTATATAGTGTAATCTTAATAGAAATATTCCGTATCCTTATAGCTATTTATCCCGTATTTGTTACTAGGGTTTAAGCTATTACGCCTATTTCGCTATAGTTTTATATTAGTTTCCTGGAACTTTCTGGAACTAGATTTCCTGGGGAAATCCCCGGGAAATCCCCAGGATTTCCACGGGAAATCCCTAGTATCCCTCCGTAACAAAATTAACTATACAGCCAAAAGGATATAGGCCCACACAATACATATTACTAATATAACTGTTCGTAGGCTTAAATAGCTAATCTGACAGCTCTATTTCAACTAGTTTAAGTGGGGCGAGGCCTATAGAGACGCCGCAAGTGCCTGAGGCTTAAATAGTGTAAACTCTACCGCTTAAATATATTATTTATAATATATCCCTCCAGCCTTAAGGGCTATATCTATAGGCTAGTCTCTTTAAATAATACTAATTTAAATACTTTATTTATATCTTATAAGAAACTCCTTTTATAACTTTATTATCCTTCTTAAATCTCTATCTCTATAGCAGAAGAGTAATATTATTTTCAGGATATTTAGGTATCTCTTATTATTTAGGCTAAAGATAACCTCTAGTATCTTAAATACCTTAAATACTTTAGATATCCTTAAGTTCTATTTTAACTATATTATTATTAGATTTGGAGTTTATAAGTTCCAACTGGTAGTTAAAAGCCTTTTTAAGGTTTTTAAATATTAATATAAATAGCTTTTCTTAAAAGTTTTCCTTTTACTATACTTTTAAGCAGTTTAACTAATTTATCATATTAATCTAGATAATAAAAATACTAAACTGGCAACTCTAGAGAGACTTTATAAAGTTATTAACTATAAGATCTTCCAAAAGTATATACTTAACTTCAAAGTATTCCTACTAAGCTTCTTATTATAGCTAGAAGTTATAGATACTAATATATTGTAATTATATATAAAATTATATTATTTTAGTAGTTATAAGATATATTCTTTACTAGTTATTATACTGAATTTAGACTACTAAATAAAACTAATATATTTTACTTCCACTAAAAATATTTATTATAAGGTTTACTTAAAATATAGTAATAAGGTAGCTAGTAAAAATAGTTTCTTATACTACTTATAATAATATTAAAACCTCTACTTTAGTTATTCAAATTATAATAATATCTTATTTATTAGCTTACTATACTGTAAAGCTACTAAGAAAATATATAATATAAATTTAAGAACTATTCTTATTCTTACTATTATCTATAAAACTAATATCTATAATAATAATAAGATTATCTTATAAATTACTAACCTTCCAGCTGAATTTAAAATAGAGGTTTTTAGTTTTACTAAGATATTATATTATTTACTTAATTTTAACTTAATAGTTATCTTTAAGGTTCTAGTTAAAATAGAATAATTAGCTAGCTATATAGATAATATCTAGTTTTATTATAACTATAATATAATTAATAAAGCTAATATCTTATTAATAGTATTTAATTTTTACGTAGAAAGTTTAATTATACTGTAGGAGAAATTCTTTAGATTTAAGGGAAGTATTAAACTATTTAATATACTATATATATTTTAGAAGATAATTAAGAAGACTTTTAATATAGACTACTTAAGAAAGCTATAGTTATTATATTATTTAATCTTAAATAATCTTAATACTAAGGAATTACTATAAGTTTTTACTTTCCTTACGATAGTTTCTTTTTAAAGGTTTACTAATAATATAAGTATCTTGAATATATTTTCTGAAGGAAAGAAAAATATTTAGTTATTAATATAAAAAAAGAAGATAATATATTCCTTAAGCTAGTAATATAGCTTTCTCACAGTAAGTTAGAAACTAAGATATTTAAAACTTACCTCTAGATAATATTACTAGAGGAGAAAAGAGCTTTAAAGGCTATAAAGTGTTTTATTTAGATAGTAGACTTTTCTAAGCTTTTAATAACTAAATATTATCTTTATATAAACCACTTTATTAAATATTACTTAAATAAAAATATAAACTATATTATATTAAAGTAATTTAAAATCAAAATAGTTAGTAATTACTATAAGAATTTAAAAGAATATATTTACTAAAGTAACTATATAAATTTTGCAGTTATTATATAGCTATAAGCCTTTATAAATAATATGTTAAGCTTTAGGTTTAAGGAGGTATCTATATTTATTAAGCTTATAGATATAAATTTAATAGTAATCTAGAATATTTAAGCTTCCTACGAAAGTTTTACTAACTTTACTTCAGAAGTGTAATTTAGAATAACTTTTAAGATAGGTTCTTTCAGTTACTATTATAGCCTTAATATATAGATAAGTAAATAGTACTAAGTAAGATATAGATAATAATAATAGCTTTTATTATAGGATTTCTAGAGTGAAAGTCTCTACTTTCCTAAATCTTAAATACTTTCTAATATCTCATTTACCTTATAGCTGAAGCTTATCTTTCAGACTTTTAATAATCTTTTAGAATTCTCTTAAAGTTTAAACTTTAGAAACTCCCTCTAGTTAATTACTTATATAATTCTATAGCTACAGATAGAAGTATCTAGAAATATCTTAAAATAAGTAAAGGATACTAGCTAAAAAGATAGCTTTAAATAAAGATCTTCCGGCTACTTTAGTGTAATACCTTATCTATTCCTTATACTTAACCCTCTCTAAAGGTATCTAATCTTCTTACACCTCTATAATCTTATCTATATAAATAAGATTATAAAGAAATATAGTAGGTAACTTTAAAGGAATTAATAATATAAGTTCTATAGTTTTATATAAAACTTTAAAGAATTTAAAGTTAGCTATAATATAAATATAAAACCTTAAACCTTTATAGCTGCCCCTTATATCTTTAGTATAAATTATCTTATAAAGCTTTTTACTTAAACTTGAGTAAGTATCTAAGTAAATTTTATATAACTTTACTATAGCTAATTACTTTTATGACTAATAAGAGATTTTATTAAAGTTAAATATCTTGAAATTACTTTATAGAGAAGCTAGATGTGTATCGAAAAATATTATCTTATTAAAAGAGATATTATAAGTTATAATAATCTTATTTTCTGAAGAATTCTATACTTAAAATTAATTAGTTAAAGTATAGGTAACTAAAAAACTAATAAAAGTATATTCCCTAAGGTAGGTAAGATAGCTATACTTTAGTTTTATATTTATAGTAAGAATAAAATACTTACAGCTATATATATAAGAATAAGCTAAGTCTAACCTTATAATATTATCTTTTTCAGTAACCTCGTGAAATTTTTAGTATAGTATTTACCAGTCTAAAAAGCTTATTAGTATATAGTTATAAAGAAATACTTAAACCAGTTGTGAGCCAGCATTGGCACGAATGCTGTTGCCGGGTAAATGTTACAGTTAGAACCACATAAAGGGTGAAGAGCTTAGGTACCACCACAGGTACAGAGCAAAAGTAACCAAATGAAGAAATACTACCACTTATAAGGTTTCAAGCTAGAGATTATAGGGTAGTTTACTTCCTTACCTTATAGCCTTTATATAAGCTTTAATAATAACTTTAATATACTTTACTTTACTATTTTAACTTTACGTATATAGTGTAAATAGTATAAGGTAAATATCTTAAGTAGTTAGAGTGGCTTTTAGTCTCTTATATTTAGAAATCTTATTATTATACTTAAAGACCTTGATATTAATATTATATTAGTATTTAAGAAGTAAGATAAAGTTATTGAATATAGCAGTTATAATAACTTCAATATAAGAATCCTATAAGTAGTTAGTAACTTTATTTATAAATATTAAAGAGTAAATATAGTTATTATAACTTTAGTAATAAGGGTGAAAATTAAATATAATATACTTTCTAGAGGTAGTATATAAGGTATTCTCAGGCTTTATATAGTAAATAATCTATTTTACTTTACTAATACCATAAGTTTTATATACTTCCTAAATAAGCTGAAACTTATTATACTTTAAGCAGCCGTTAGTAATGTAAATACTATATATAGCTGAAATAAGGTAGTTAAGAAGCTTTCTTCCAGAATATTTTAGCTGCCAGTGTTGAAGCTATTTATTACTTTTTAGAGATTTTCAAATAGTCTCTATAATATATCTCTAGTAGTAATAACATTTAGAAGAGGGTATATACTATATTAACTATATTGCTGAAGTATTTAATTTCTTATAAGGTATATAGTATTTAAGAACTTATTAGCTATATTAATTATTAATAGCTATAATTTCTAAGTAGCTACCTCTATATAGTTAAGAGGGGTAATTTAGCCTAATATTCCACTAATAATCTTACTCTTATAATCACTAAAAGAAGATGAAGTTTATAGCTAGAAAGATATAAAGAGTAATATTATAGAGTTATAGTTTAGTTTTCTTACCTTCTAAGATTATAATATAGATTTTAGTATCTCTATACTTCTTAATAGATACTAACTTAATACTATATTAGATATAATTTCCGGAGAAAGTTTCTTCGTGGATTATAAAATACTTAATACCTTGAAAGATATAAACTGAGGTATCTAAATTAAGAATAAATAAGTTTTAGAGACGGTATTACTAAGGTTTCTTTATATAGTAAGTTTACTATATAGTATTATAGTTACTTCAGCTGGAATTCTAGCTGTATAGTTACTATTATTTAAGATTTCAGATTTCTTTTTAAAAAGCTTAAATTTAAAGTTATTTATTATTGAATTCTCTTCTTAATTACAATATTAGGTATCTAACCTTTATATATAAGTAATAGGTATATATAATAATAACGTAAGACTGGGTGGTTTTTACTATACTTAAGAGAGTATAGAGATTTATTCAAGTTATTAAAATATTTCTTACTATCTTAAAAGTTTAAACTATCTGTAGCCTCTAAGGTAAAGTTAAATATTTTATAGCTAATTCTACCTTAATAGAGGGTTTTAGAAAACTACTATATAGCTTCTGTAATATCTAAAATAATTTTATTTAGTAGTATTATATTTAATTAACTGTAAATTATAAGTATATAGCTTTAAGTATATAAATTAAATATGGTTCCCGCTATTGTATTCCCCTGGTTGCGGGTGGCCGCATAGATTTAAGGGGAATTTCGGTTTTATCGTGAAGGATACGGAAGAGCGATAGATCATGGAACGCTTAGCTCTCAGCCCTCTGTTTTATCCTATCTTTAAGAGGTTTATAAAGGTTCTTAATCTTACGACCTTAGTGGTTACTTTCAGCTATATATATTAAGCTCTAGCCTCACTGAGGCTCTCGCTAATTATTACTATAAGGTCTTCCTCTGCTATAAGGTTGAATATTATAACCGGAGGTATAATTATTCATAATAATAAGTAATTTTATTACTATTTAAACTAGTTATAAGTTAGTATTAGTATAAATACTGTTACTAGGTAAATATTATAATTAGAACTATATATAAGGTTAAGAGCTTAGATACTACTATAGGTATAGAGTAAAAATAACTAAATAAAAATATATAAATTAAGTAGTAAGTAAGCTAGTAAGAGTAAAAGATTATTAATTTAAAATGCCTCTGTAATAGAGAAAATATAGCTAACTATTTAAGCTTTATATATAGTATCCTACTATTTTTGAAATTATATTTCAGTTACTATCCTTATAGTAAGGTATTTAATTTTAGGGAACTAGAGTATATTATAGTATATAGTAGCTACTTACTAAAGATAAAGGTTATCTGTAATACTAAAGTAATTATAGAGATATATTACCTATATAGTAAGATTGTCCTCTAAGCTACAGTACTAGCGTTTAAGTATATTATTAATATACTTAAGAATTTAAGATAATATATAAACTTGATCTAACTACTTATATTTGTACTTTCAAATTCTTATATTATAGAGATTATAGATAATTATATAGATTCTTAGACTTTTCTCTATAAGATTTATAATATCCTTAGTGTGAATCTATTTAGAGGCTTTAAGTGGAAATTAGGATTCTTTAAAGTAGGTTAGATCTATAGAGGTAGATTTATTAAGAATACTAGAAGTAGTTAAAGTCTCTAGAGTGTTAGTTTCAGATATTATAGTAGATATCTTATCCTTCTTACTTTAGGAATGTTATATATAAGAGGCTTTTAAGAGGTTACTAAAAGGAAGCTTTTTTAAGTATACAATTTAGGGTTAAGGTAGTTCTATAGTTTATAAAGCTTAGCTTCTATTTTAAAGAAGTTATATTAAGTAATTTACTAGTTAGCTTCCTTGAGTATTAAAATAAATATGTTTTTAGTAAATATCTTAGTGTTTAAGATATGCAAAATTGTTATAATCTATGCTTTTAGCCTGGTGGCTCTTTAGTATTATAAGACTGTTCATTATAATATATAATTAGGGGGTAGAATCTAATATATTTTATATGTAACTAAATATAGCTACATATATCGTGTAAGGCTTTATTTTAACTGGTTTAAGTGGAGTAAGCCTTATGGAGACGCCGCAAGTGCCTGAGGCTTAAATAGTGTAAACTCTGCCGCTTAAACACGTTATTTCTGACAAATTTGCTAGCCCTCAAACGTATTTTCTTGAATAAGTAAGCTTCCGTTAACTGACTTATATTAGGAATAATATACTCAAGAGGTAGAGTTTGCATCACTTAAGTCTTAGGTATTCAGCGGTATCTCTATAGGCCTCGCCCCACTTGAACCGGTGAAAATAGAGCCTCGTGCGGCGTGCGTGGCTATATTTAATTATATATAATATATACCAGATTTTGCCTTCTAATTATATATAATAGTTAAGAGTCTGACGATACTAAAGAATTATTAGGCTAAAAAGTATATATTATAAGAAATTTATATATTTTAAGTGCTAAAATATCTACTAAAACTATTTTTATTTCAATACTTAAGGAAGCTAATTAGTAGATTACCTGGTATAATATCTTTTAGGTGGAGTTTAGAGTTTATAATTTACAGAATTATTTTAACCTTAAAGTATTAAAGGTATAGCTATTTTGCTTTTCCTTTTTCTATTTTAAACATTCTATATTAGATAAATAAAAATTAAGTATTCTATTTTACTTTTATAATTTTATAGTTTCTGTTTATTTTCATAAATTAATTATTAGAGTTTAGATTATATAATAGTAGTAACGTAATAGCTATAAGGCTATTAGGGCCCTATAGTATAAAGCCTATGTAGTATAACCTAGTGGCGGAAACTAGTTACTAGTCATAATAAGCTACCAGTTATTACTATCCGCCAGATAATTAGTAACTAATTACCTAGGATATCTAAACTTAACCTATATATAATCTATAGGCTATATAGTATACGTATTAATATCTTTAACTTTATTCATATACTATATAATAATATATACAATATACTTTTCCCTAGTGAAACTAATATTAATTAGTTATTAACTTTACTATTACTTCTTACTATAACGTAGTAAGATTCATTTAGATAGAAATAGTAATAGATAATTATTAGATTTAACCTAAAGTAAAGTTATTAATTTCGTAATTCTTTTAGATAGTTTTAATTATAATCTTTTATTTAACCTAAGGTAAAAAAATATTCTATTAATAATTATACTAATATATCTTGATTTTGGTAGCTAGATATCTATCTATACTTAAAATTAACTTACGGAAGAAATTCTAAATATACTTTATATAAGTATATTTATTAAATATTTCTATTATAGGATTTACCAGATTTCTATAGTAAAGGAATTCATAGTATCTTAAGTTTCTCTAAATTTCCTTATATTTGTCTACTTTTTCTTTATATTTCTTTATTCTCTCTTCTTTGTTTTCTTACTTTGTTAGTAGATAGCTTTTCTCTCTGAAATTAAATTTTACCTATATAATATCAATAAATAGAAATAATAGATAGTGAAAAGAAAACATTCTATCTCTCCTCTTTTTTATTTTTCTAATTTCCTTATAATTAGGAAATGATAAGTAAAATATTTAAATTAGTGGAACGTTTTGAAAGACATTTTAAAACCTTAATATAATAAGTAATATAGCCCCTTTAGTAGTAAGAATATTAATAGAACTGAAGTTTTATCTTAATAGTAAAAACTTCTTTATAAATAAAAAACTTTTATTTTTATTATAAAGTATAATTCTAATTGAATTAATAACTAGATAGTAAAGATTATAGTTATATATATATAATTACCTTTTTTATAGAAACCTTCTGGATTTCTTTAAAGATAACTTTAAAATTTAGGTAGAGAAGATATAAACTACTATAGACAAATAGATACCCTAATATTTATAAAATACTCGTTTTATCTATAATACTAAGATTGATATAAAATATAAGTAAATCTATTAGGTTTTTATAAATTTAATAAAGTAAGATAAACTTATTTTATAGATTAAGGAAAAAGTTTAAGAAATAGTAATAAAATTATAGAGCTTTAAGATACTTATTAATAACTAATTAGGTTTTTTTAAAGATATTATTTTTACCTAGTGGATATATTTTACTTTCTAGAAGTAATAATAAAAGGTAATTTATTCAGGTTTTATAAAACTTAATATTTATCTTGCTACGTTAAGGAATGTTTTCTAAGAAGTATCTTAATAAATAGTGAAACTTATAGTTTATCTGCTGTTATTAGTAATAAATATGATTTCTTAATAATAAGAATAACTTGAATAATAAGATCTTTAGGATTAATAAAAATAATAACCTCCTTATAACTAGACCTAATAATATAGATTTCCTACCTTACCCTTTATAGCTTCTTATCTATATATTACCTTTATAAATAATTAATAAGAGACTGGATTTCATTCTATTAATATACTAGTAGCTAAGAATATAACTAATTTTATAAAGATATATAACTTTAAGATAAAGTATAGAGAAGCTTCTTATATTATTTTGAAATTAAAAGTTTACATTTGTTAGAGATTATTATCTAAAGCTAAATATTTCTAACTATATATAGACCGAAGCTTTTCAATTATATTGAAAGATTAGACTTTTAAATACTATTTTAACTATCTTAGTAATGTCCTTAATTGTATAATATTCTATAATATAGCTTTCTATATTAAAAACTATTTTGAAAGTAATAAAATTTAATAGATATATCTTACTAACTGGCGTAATATAATATTTAGAAATATTATTACTAATAATTTAGATAAAATAAAACAAAAGATACTAAAGATTCCTTTTCTAGAGTTAACTTATATTGAGAGAATTATTTCTCTTAAATAGTATATTAATTTTAGTTTCTAAAATTACCTTTTAAATATATACTGGGGGATATTAAAGTATTATTTAGTATTTTCTAGCTTTATAGTAATATATTACGAAGTTTATAATTATTTATAATTAACTATTAGTATCACTATAAGCTTTCCTTCTATAATATTTTAATATATACTTAAATATACTAAGAATCCTGAGGAATTCTTCTTAATTAATATAGATTAATATTAAACTAATTAGGTATATAACTTACCTTAAATCTTTTACTAAGAATATAAATATAATAATTAAGAATACTTTAAAGTATTATTTAGAGGAGGATATTACTTAGCTCTAACTACCTTATATAGCTAATCTAATAAAAAGTATTATTTATATAGTAAATATAGTTACTAGTTAATAAGATACTTTCTTAAGGAGAAAAGAAACTTCTATAATTAATATAAATTAAACTTCTATATAGTAGATATATTAATATCCACCTATTATTACATTCGTATATAGTATAAAGAAGTAAAAAACTTAAATAATAACTTTAGAGATATTTATAAGATTACTATTAAAAATAATATAGTAGTATATAACTTTTAGGATTATTATCTTAAGGATTAATTTGAGATATTAAGCTTTCTAAGTAACCTTTTAAATAACTTTATAGTTTGCTTTTCTGAGGAATAATCTAAGTTTCTAGATAGTTTAAAAGTTATAAGAATCCTCCAGAATTAAGTGGTAATCTATACTTTAATAAAAGAAGATAATATAACTAAGGAGATTACTATCTTAATATTTATATTTATTTTTAAAGAATACTATTTAGATATAGTTTTATAAGGAACTTTATCTAACTTCGATATTACTAGCTACTTTATAGCTAGCTACTTTCAGTTTAGTATTTGAAAATAAACTATCTTTTTCTTTATATTCTTAAAACCTTCCAGAGGAAAGTTAATATTTATTTACTTTAAAGAAGGTAAATCTATAGAGATAATAAATATAGTTAATATATTTATACTACTTAGTATAGTAATATTTCATATAGTTTCTTATAAGATTCTGTTTCTATTATACTTTACTAATATAAATTACTTTAGTATTATATTTATTAAGAATATAGCTTGCGTAATTAAACGTAGGAATATCTTAATTGAAAGATTTAAGCTGAAGGAGAAGAGTTTTCAGAGAGGCTATAGAATGCTAATAAAATAAATCTAATATAGTTAATAGCAGCAGAATAAACTCTACTGGCTATAGCCAATTCTTATAGGCTTAGCCTGTAATATATACCCCCCCTTCCAGCTAGCTAATTAGGAAGCTATAACTATAATATAGTTACTTGGCGGCTGTAATTAGTTAGCGTTACTTAGGTGTCTATATGCCGTTTATTTACTTCTTACTGTAGCTTTTATATATGTATAGTCTCTCCTCCTTTTCTTATAATTATTACTATATTCTTATATATTACTATACTATTATTACTACCCCCTCTAACCTCTTACTGATACTTTATAGTTAAAGATTTTATATTTTCTATTTATACTATTCTTTTCCTATTAACTATGCTAGCTGCTATAGTATTATTTTACTAATAGCGTTATTATAGAAACCAGTAATATTATTTTTGCAATAATATTAGTAGGTTATAATCTATTTCTTAATATCTCTATAGCTATTTCCAACGCTTAATAGCCTCCTACTATTAAAAAGCTTAACGCTAAAGTTAAGTAGATACTCTACCACCTTAATAGTAAGATAGCTACTAAGAATATCCTCCTTAAGAAGCTTAGCCTTTCTATATAACCTATCTACCTCCCCACTATATTATCTATATTATCTATCTACTTCCCCACTGCTAATAATAATAAGAAAAGTATTTAAGATAATAATAATAAGGAAGAAGAAAAGCAGATTATTTTTACTAAGTATAGTTATTATAACTTTTTCCTTTACTGTAAGTATTATATTTCACCTTACTGAGGCTGTTATTACTAGTTAGATTATAAGTTTATGCTAAATATATTTATATTATCTCTGCTACCTATTTCTTCTTTGCTAGTTCTGCAGAAAATACCCCCTATAACCTTCCCTACTTTACCTATACTACTGTAGTTACTAGCAGTAATATATCTATTAGAAATAAGAAGGTTAATATTCACTATAATATTCTTAGTATATATTAATACTGCAGCTTAGCTATTTATATACTAACCTTAAAGATATAATTATTAATAACATATACTACTTATATTATGTTAACCTTAAGTTCAGCCGCCACTATAATAAGGTTAGTAGCTATATTATCTTTGTGGATACTTTAACGCCCCATTATAATAAGTTACAGATAAAAACAATTATTACTGCCACCTAATATATAGTTATTAGTATTTATGCTAACTTTAAGGTTAAGAATAACTTTACTATTTACAGCTACTATATAGGTTACCCTATATTTATTTCCTATATATTTCTAATATCTCTATTAGGTAACTACCCTTAGGGAGATTTATGCTACCCTCTTTATAGCTACTGTAAAGTAGACTAAGGGGAAAAATACCACTACTAAATTTTACTTTACTAACCACTATAAAAGTAAAGGTTACTATTTTAGTGTAACTATTATATTACTATCTTCTACCTACTCTATATCCTTTATTATAAATATTCCCACCTCTATTATTCATAAAGAGGCTGCTACTTTCTCTAAGTAATACCACTCCCTCTTAAAACTTTAAATCTATATAAGTATCTTACTTACGCTATTTTATATCTATTTATCTAACTATTATATAGGTTACTAACTGCTACTTTATCTAAATTTAGAAAGAGATACTTTCTAATTTCTATATTTAGGGAATTTTTTCTTTACTGGTAGACTCCTAGGTATTTTATCTATATATCTTTATTACCACCTCTATATTATTACTATATTCCCCAAAGCTTAAAATAGCTTCTTTCGCTTTTAAATATAATGTTATCTTCTTTCCCCCACACTATCTTATTAATATATAACCGCTATAGTTATAGTATTTTAGATTCAGGTTTATTATGTAAGGGAATTCTAAATATATATTAAATTCTATTAAAATTCTTAACTAGCCTACAGTATTTCTCGTCAGTATTTAACGTTAAAGGATCTTCTAATAGATATAGTAACTTCTATATAGGCTATATATAACTCACCTATTTAATATAAACCTTCCTTTAGTAACCTTAATTAATATACTTCCAGTATACTATATATATCTCCTTAACCTTTCACTTATTACCTCCTCTATTATTCTATAGCAGGGAAGGTTAGTAATTCTATATTATCCAGCTAGATAACGGATTCTCTATAACTTTATATAGAATACTAATATAGAACCTAAAGTAAATACCTCCAGGAATATGTAACTTAACTACCGTAAATATAATAATATTCAGTATTTTATACTTATAATATAATTAGTTTAGCTTCTTATATTAATAAGGTAAATAGTAGTTTACTATATAAAGTTATACCTTATCTTTCTTTTTAAATCTCTCTATAGCCTTCTACCAGCTATTCATAAAATTCTCTATTTTTTACTATATAAATATTATAGCTACTTATACTATCTATATTACTCTTACTAACTTATTAACTAGAGTATTTATATTATACTTCCATAGATCCTCTATATTACCCTCTATAGTATATATTCAGATATAGTTTATATAGTAGCTATACTTTAAGAAGAATAGGCTAAGCTTTATTACTAATACTATATAGTTACTAAAAGCTAGCTATATTATAGAAAGATAATCTTTCCAGTTATTCTATATATAACTAACTATTATATAGAGATATATTTTAATCTTTTAGTTAAACTATTTAGTTACCTTATCTATTTATAGATAGTATATAGTATTTAGATACTATTTATTATTTATAATAATATAGAATTCTTTTCAAAACTAGCTTATTAAGTTACTGCCGTATTTACTAATAATTATTTACAGAATCCTATAATACTAAAAGTGGCAGTTTAGAAACTATTCTATATACGCTTCCGCCCCTATTATTACTATTAGCTTAAGTGTAACTATTTTATCCAGGCGATCTATAATTACCTATATAAAATAGATATTACTTTTAGCTAATCTAGGGAGGTTAGTAATAAAGTTAATTATAAGATTACTTCAGATTCTTTCTAATATTAGTAATAACTATAGTAAACCTCTTTTTATATTCCTCCAGATTATACTAATACCATAGATATTATAATTATATATAAAATACCTAATATTTTAAGAGAGATCTAGTTAGTAATATTAGTAGAATATTGTTTTAAATATATTATTTCTTTCCAGGTAGCCTACCAGGGGGAAAATATAAACTTTCTAAATTATAGCTATTTATAAGATATTATTTAAGTATTTTCTACTTATATTATCTAGTATTTATATATAGTTTCTTTATATTACTTATCCTAATATATTGAGGGTATATTAGATTTTAATATTAGTAGTAATAGGGAAAATATACTTTCTCTTAGTTATAATCTTATAGACTTTAGAATATTATTAGTGTTTAGGAAGGATATTATTCTAAAGGGTCTGGAGATTAATATTATCCTTAAATACTTATAGTAGCGAAATTCTAAAGGTATCTTACTTTTATATCTTCTGGTAGCTAGAATATATAAGTACTGTGGATAGATTAAGTTAGAAATTAGCCGGATTACCTTTCCTTACTTTCTTTTATCCTTCTAGCTATTAAAGATAGTTTACTTATATCTAGAGAGTATATTCAGCATGGTAGCTAAGTAGCTAGATTAAGACTTAATTTTAAAATAGTATTAAGCTAGTTACTCCACCTAGTGGCTTTAATATTAATTAAGTTTCTACTTTTTTATAAAAAGCTTAAGGTTCTTATAGTTTATTAGAACTTAGAATCTATTATAGCTTCTCAGCTTTATATTCCAGATATTTAAATATAATATAACCATTAATAATTTCTTTTTATATATTAGATAGTTTCATTATACTAAAGAAAGCTTCTGTAAGTAAAACGTAACCAGCTGGTGGCATTCCTGCATATTCTCTTACGAGAAGATATTACTAAATATAATCTCTAAGTAGTTTATCTTAATAACTATTATAGGGTTAAGGTTGAAATAATAGAGAATTAAGGTAGTTATAAAGTGGGTTTTTAAAGTGGCGAAAATGCTTTTTTTCTCTTTCCCTAATAAAATATAATATTCTTTCTGGTTAGGATATTTAATAGCTTTATAAAAGCTATATAGATATCTTTAAATATTTAATAATAGTTGGTAAATTTAAGGAAGCTTTATATAGCCTTTACCGTTATTAATATAAGCTACTTGTTTAATATTTATATCGTTTGTAAATTATAAGTAATATTTTTATTTACCTTTAGTATAAACTTAATATATTTTATAGGTTTTATAAAGAAGGTATATTTAGCTAGGTTAAGGTTAAATTCAGCTACAGATAGAGGTTATAGAATTTACTATACCTTCTCTTTATAGTTATATTATAATTCTGAAGTATAGATAAAGATATTATTTAGGTATATTACTATAAAGTTATTAAGAAACTTATAGTAAATGCTATTTCTATAGTACTGGAATATAGCTGAAGCTTCTATAGGACTGAAGGGGTTAACTAGCTACTTAAAAAGACTATATTATATATAAAAAGTAATTTTCTTTTAATATTCTTTTACTATCTTAATTCTATAGAATATAATAATAATATCTTACTTTATATACTAAGTAGTAGAAGCTATATACTGGAAAGTTTTTACTATTAGTAGTAAGGAATAGTAATTCTTTTTTATAATTATATTCAGTATCCTATAGTTATAATAGAAGTATAGGCCACCTTCAGGCTTTTCTATAAAGGGAATTAGCATTTCCGTAGATAACTTACTTATCTATATAAATTCCCTTTTAAGGAGGTTCTAAAGTATCTTCTTGAGAATTAGTAGTTTCTTGCGGAATATACTATAAAGTGGTTTCTATAGTAGAGGCTGTTTATGTCTATTTTTCCCCCTCTTAAGATGGATTTTATAATTTACTTTTCGGTAGACAGATAGTATTAAATATAACTTATTATAGTTAAATAGATTCTTAAATTCCTTATATATTCAGTTTAGTAATATTATTAAGGTATTTGCTTTATTCTTTATCTAAAGGGCTTTTTTAATATTTACTAAACTGATAACCTTAATACTTTCCGCTAGTATAGGGTATCTATAGTATATATACTCTTTAATTTTATAGATCCTTTAGTATACTGCTCTAAATAAGGATATTAATAATATTCTAACTATATAAATCTCTTTAATAAGTAAGCTTTCCTTTTATTTAATAAGAAGAATATAAATTTTATTTTTGCCGTAGTAAATATAATACTTCTAAGTATTATAAATTACTATATTATATCTTATCTATAGCTTACCTAGGAATATATTAACATCAAATTTATTAACTATATAGATATAGATTTTCTGGATATAGCTACTAAGTTCCAGATTAAATATTTTAATACCTTACGTTAATATATAAGTTACCTTATCTGTAAAGCTTTTAAGCTTTCTAGATACTTTATTTATATATAGTAAATAAAGTTACTGGATCATCTGGTAGTTAATTATAGCATGAATATTATAGTTACTATCTAAGAGTACTTAGATAATATATTCCTTATTAATTTATACTTCTAATAGTATAGATAGGCTACTTATTTTATATTTAACTTGAAAATATTTCCAACTAGTTTTTTCCTTCTCTATAGACTTTAGGGTTTAATTTTACACTAAAGTTAGTTTTATTCTATACTACTATTAGAAGCTAAATTTTTACTATTCTTACTAAAGTAATTCTATGTAATAGTTACTTTAGTAGTATAGAAAGTATACTTCTTAAGGTATTTTCTGGTAATATACCCTTAGGTTTAATAGTTATAGTATTTATATATCTCTTAGTGGTTGGGGATATCCTATAGGAAAGTATCTATAGCTTTTACGGTATATATAACGTCTATTATAGTTATATTATTATTACTATCTACTTTTAGGATATCCTTTTAGCTTACTCTAGCTAACTGGTAGTTTGGAATAAAATATAATATCTTTTAACCTTCTAATCATTCTGCTATATATTAGATACTATTAATATACTATTTAAAGTTACTAATATTAATATTAGTATTAATAAGGTAATAATTTTGTCGGGTTAACTGGGTATTAATATAGTAAAAGCTATAATAGTGGTTGACATACTAGATGCCCCACTCTTTAGACTAATTAGATGAGAGGGATTATCCTACAGATTGATCCCAACAGTATATAGCGTGTATGTATGCACTATAACGTAGACTTAGATATAACGAAATAGAAACTACTAGTTACAACCTAGTTATAATCAATTAATCAATTACAAACGTTTACGAATTATAAACTAATATTAATTAGTAGTTTAACTACTACTAGTATCTATTACTACTACTTAACTGTAGATTAGTAAGGAATACCTAAAGAGATGAAATTATAATACCTCCTAAGGGACCCTATAGACAGCTTCTAAGTAGAAACAGGTAACTTAAAACTATTATAACTATATACTACTCTAAGAATATTAATAATAAGCTCACAATAGAAACAGAAGTAAAGATAAACTTATAATAACCTATTTACTTAACGTTATATTATATCCACTATATAATAGAAAATAACTAAAATTAACACTAAATTAAGATAATAAGTATTAAGATAAAGTAATAAGATTAGTATAACCAGAAGGAAAGAACTTACAATAAAACTACTATCCCTCACTACCACTCTCTAATATCTCATATATATTCAACTATCGAGAGACAAGAGAGCATCTTAATAATAGTAGATATAATATATTAGCAACCAAAAATAACATACTATAAAGCCCCCCCCCTTTTTCTTTCTAATATTATATAGAAGAAATAAAATACTTAAGTTAATATATCTATAACTATAACGTAGTTTACCTAGCAGTTAGGACTTAACTATAACAAAAATAATAATAAAGAAAGAGGCCCTCATTTTATATAGTAAGGGAACCCTAAGAATAATCATAAAAACATAATCAACAATATAAACTAATATATAAATATTTCGGATTCAAAACCAGGTAATAATATCAGTCTGTAATTTTTTTCCCCTATATATTCTATATATAATTTCAGTAGAGAAGTATCCTAATTAGGATTTTCTAAAAATAACAGTATAAAAAGGAGGAACACTAATACTAATAATATCACTATCCACTTAAACAACCTCTATTAAGAGAGTCCTTCCAATAAACTATATCCCAAAAAAAACAAAAAAGAGAGATATTTTTACAAATAGTAGGACCAGAGGACAAAAAAAGGAGGAAACAATAAGAGATAGTATAGGAAAAAGATTATTCAGACTAATAGTAGAATAATATATCTAACTAATTAACTACTACAGCTTATTTTTAAAGCCTCCCTCTATAGCAACAAAAAACTAAAATAAAATATACTAAATAACGTAAATTAGTATAACTAACGATATCCTTATACTATTACTTATTATTCCTATCCACTGTAGGTAGTATATTTACATAACAGAAAGTTAAGCTACGTTAACAACAACCTTAATAATAACACTATTTAATAACAACCACCCTTCACCTCCCAAACAAGCTCCTATAAGGATACTACTAGAATATACTAATCCACTACTAATATTACCAGTAAGAAACAGTATCTGCTAAATTAACAAATATTAGAATAGGAAGATATTTATAAAGTTTTCGCTAGAAGGAAATATCTACTTAGTAGTTATAATTTATCTAATAAATAACTGCAACTCTTAGAGAAACGCCTATAATTAAGATATAGTAAAGCTATACTAACTACAGATACTCTCCCAGCCTAATACCTCAAATATATCTTCCTCCCCAGAACCTATCGACAGCCCTCGTAAGAATATAACTTAAAATAATATCTTTATAACTAAAATCGATAAGTATAAGAAGGTATTCTAACATACAAATATAAAGATACTAATAGGGATATACTAAGAAGTTATACCTCAACAATAGAGTGAAAATATTAAACCTCAGATAAGTACTAATAGCAATATCCTTAACAACATCTTTATCTACTACTATATCCACCTATAGAAGAAGCAAAATATCTATTTTAGCGAAATATAAAAAACCTACTATATTAACTTCAAGAAATAAACTCTAGAATATTTTAATAATAAAAGAAGAATATTAATATAAGCCCTCAAGAACTACCTTATAGAGAGAAGTATATACTTCTCTACAGACAAAAATATATTAAAGGAAAAACTAATTAAGATCTTTAAAGAGGAAATACTAATAAGATAGACAGTAGAGAATATTAAAACTAACTAATAAGAATACCCCACCCTCAGATAAAAAGTTATAAAAGACCCCAGCTTTAGTAATAACCTCCTAGAGGTAGGAGGATTTATTCCTATTAATTAATAACTAACTATACTAAAAAGCTTAATAATAGAATTACTCTCTCTATAATTAACACTATTAATATTAATAATAAAAATAATATTAACATTAAACCTATAACTAATAAAGCTAGATATTTAAATAAATATTAACTTACTAAAAACTAAGAAGATAATAACTAGTAAGAAAGAGAAATACCCAGAGCTAACCAGATCCCCAAGTCTCTATACCTACCTTGGAGGAAAATATTAATTAATACTAAAATACTATATCCTATTTAACTAACCTCACAAGAAAGTTAAATTATCATTCAGTAAAATATATAGAATAAATAATAAATATACTAGAGAGAAGTATAATATCTTTAAGAATAAAATATAGATATTTATTACTAAATATATTAGCTATAATATTAGCTGGAATATAGCAGGAAGAATATTTAACAATATACTAATAGGATAAATATACTTATACTATAAAATATTAATTTTACTAATTTAAGATAACCTCTTCATTACTTAAATAACTATAATAGTAAGAAATGAGTTTAAGATACTTATAGTCCACTTTAACTACTATAGAGAATAAAAAAATAAAAACTTTAAGACTTTTACTAAAAACCATAAATATACTAATATAGTTAAGGTATTTAAGGTAATAATAATATAGATTAACCTCTTTTAATATATCTATCTAAACTTATAAAATCTGCAGGAGACGATTAATAAAAAGATATATATAATTATATACTAAATATATAATATAATTAATATACTCTATAACGTTATTAATAAAGCTAAACTAACTATTAATAGACTATATAAATAGATAATAGAGATACTTAGAAATCAAAAGAGATAGTTAGAGTAAAAAACTAGCTATATTACAGATTATAACCAGTTTCTTACAGACTATATATATAATAGCTAAGAGCGGAACTAACACTTTAACTACTTACAACCACCTTATCTATAATACATACAGAATAATAATATCACCTCAGGATAGCTACACAAAAAGGTATAAAATAGAAATATATAAAGTAAATATTAAGTATACTTAAAACTAATAAATAAATACTAATTAACAAAATACACCCCAGAGAAATATAAAACTACCACCCTATAATTTAAGAAGGTATTTATTATTAACCCTATATTAGTAGAGAAGATCGCAATATACCTTAATAATATTAACCTTATAGAGGAGATAATAGAGAAAGCGAGAGATAATATAAATAAGATATTAGAGGATAACTTCACAGCTATTCACTTCACTATAATAGACAGCCGGAAGGAGACTATTAACTCTATATAGCTTACAGAAATCCTCTAAGACTATACTTTTTACTACTTAATAACTACTAATAAATTAGAAACCTTTCTAACTTTACAGTATTTAGAAGTTATTTTTAAAAGTATCCTCCTAGATACTAAAGTAGATAGACCTTCCACTAGAAGTATATAATAACTTAAAGTCCTCCAGAAGATACTTCCTAATATCTCACTAAATAAGATAGCTCCAAAAATAAACGTTAGATTTAGAGATAGATAAGATTTTATAAATCTCAATGTCGCTAGAATATCTACACTCTTTAGAGATATTAACTTTAATATTATACTTATAGCTATACTATTTCTACTAAGCTTCCCTAATATAGACTACCTCTAAATGTATCTTAATAACCTTAATAATAAGATTAAGTAGGAGGGAATATTACTACTTATAGAGAAATATAATAAGTATCTATAGTTCTTAATTCAGAAAGACCTCTATAATAAAACTATTAACTTCCTTATAGAGATAGAAATATAGTAACTTTACAAGTAATTCAGCCACTCTAGTATTTATAAGTTAAATAATATACTCAAGAAAGTAAGTAAAACTATAATAACTAATAGAATTAAGGTAATTACTAAGAACTACTATTAATACTAAATAAACAGCAAAATACTATACTAGTTTAAGTTTAGCTTTAAGAATAACTATAAATTTAATATAGAAATTATTATTAATATTATATACCTTAATAGAAATAAGTTTATATTATATATAGTTAATATTTCTATAATATTTACAGCTATAAGGTTTATAAAAAGTATCTCTATAGAGGATATATAGTATACTCTGAAAGTATATTATATTAATATATACTAGAGACCCCCAGACAGAATTATTACTAATATAGAATATAACTTTACAGCTAAAACCTTCAAGAAGGAAGCTAATAGTATAGGCAGTAAGATCAAAATTATACTAGTTAAAGCTTATAATAGTATCAGTAAGATAAAATATTACTATACCTCCCTATAGAGAGTATATAAGATTATCTAAAATAAGGTACTAGAGACTAATTGAGAGGAGGTATTATAAAATATAATTAAAGTAGTTAATTATACTAGTAGTCTAAATAGCTTTATACTAACTCTACTGATTTTTAAGATATACTTACATCTTAATCTAACGTCACTACTATCTCTAGATATTATAAGATAAGTAGTTACTATTTAGAAAGTAATAGAAGAAGTATATAAGATCTATACTTAATAGTAAATCTCTAACACTCTAAGTGTATATAATAGCCTCTCTATAACTTCAGTCCACTACTTACCCTTTTAATTAGAAATATATATTTACTATAAATACTACAATTAGATAGAACTCTTTAGACTTATCTCTATTAATAGTAAGATATATATTATAGAGATAGATAGTAAACCTAATATCTTCAGATTAACTATAGTTAAATTATACTATTAACTACTTACTAAAAAGATAGAAAATAAAAACCTATATAATAACTAGCTACTAAATAAACGTCTGAGAGAAAGTATATTAGTAGTAATACTAAATAAAGACAGACTAAAGTAGTAAGAATAACTATATAAAAACATAACCTTTATCATAGAAGCTAAACTTATAAATAATATCTACTATAATAGCTATCTAATAATAAAAGAGACAGAAGTACTCACTAAAACTGTTAAACTTCACTAATATAGCCTTATTTAGACATTAGGGAAGCTATTTCAGAAATTATATACTATAAAATAGGAGACTCTATTAGTAAAAAATATACTCTACCTTAAATACTTTAACATCCAGAAATATAATAGTATAAAGATCTTTAGCCTCTACTTTATTGACGAGATTAAGAGTATAGACAATATACTATATAAGAAGTTACAATTAGTTATTAAAAGCTTTAATAATTAAGGGAAAACTAATATCCTTATGTAGTTACTAATAATCTAATAAATTAGCTATCACTTAATATTAATATTATTAATAATACTTAAAGAAATAACTTTTATAGAGGTCTACCTCTAAGATATTATTTAAATATATATATAAATAGAAATAATATTAAATCACCTTTTACGAATAAAGCTGCCAGTAAACTTATATAACTTATACTTAGAAGGTATTATTATTATTATAGTTTAATGATTATACAGCCTTATAGAGTTAGGTATCTATTAGTATATAATATACTCCAGCTACTATAAAAATTAACTACAAATAGAAACCTTATTATATAATCTATATTTTATAATCTCCAGACCTAATAACCTACATTTCAGTATTATAAGTATATAAATAGATAACACCTTCAGACTCTACTCACCTAAATTTAATAATAAAGAAGAAAAGGAGCTTCAGTAAGCAGAATTTATAACTAAACTGAAATTAATACTTATATAATATAAACTCCTTATATTTAATAGAAATATAATTACCTTAAAGGATAACAGTAATATCACCCTCACTTAAAAGAAATAAAGTAAGAAAATTAAACTTATTAACTCTATATCTAAAGTAGTGAAAGTAATATATATTAAATAATAAGTATAAGGAGTATATATAACCTCTATATACTAACTAGAGGTATACTTTAACCTCTCTATTATAGCCTAACACTAAAACCTAACACTAGAGGATATCAAAAAACTTAATAAACACTTAGTATAATAAATAAATAACTCTAAAAGAAACCTAATATTTATTCCCACTAATATTAAGGTAACGAAACTATATATATTTATTAATAGATCCTTCACTAATAATAATAATATAATATCCTAACTTAGATTTATTATTATCCTAGAGACAAAAGATATTAGTAAAGATAATAATATTTTTAAACTTAGAAGTAATATTATCTACTTCTCCTCTACTAAATTAAAAGGAGTTATATATAGTATATTAGTATCTAAAGTCTATAGTATAACTATAGATATTAATATAGAATATATAATATCTACTATCCTTAGGTAAATAACTAAATACCTCAAAATACTAATAATACTAATAATAGTATATACTAACTCCTACTTCCTCTATAAGTACCTTATTAAGTTAGATACTACCAAAAAGAAGTATCTTATAATTAATATTATAATACTATAATAATTATATAAAAAAGGGAGATCTTTAAGATCTAATAGATTAATAGTAAAAACAACCTTACTAATAATATAACTAAAATATCTAATAACTTAACTCTTAAAGTATTTATTACTATAAATAAAGTAATTATAAGGATAGAAGGATAGGTTATAAGGGCTATAGAGGGTAATAAGAGGAGGATATAAAGATAAAGAGGATAAATAGAGAGTATTAATATAGAAGGGCCTCAAGATATCTAAATAGCGATAATCAAAAGGCGCACCTTTATAAGTAAATACTGTTTGCAGTATTTAATTAGTTTTTAGTATATCCAAAAAGATATATATAACTAGTAGCTGGGTTTTTATATTTTACGCTGTTTTTACATTTACACTATTTTTACATTTTACGCTATTTTTGCGTTTTACGCTATTTTATACATTTTACGCTATCTTTATATTTTACGCTATTTTGCGTTTTTGCCACAAAGGAGAGTATTACTAATGTCAGGTTAACTGGGCACCGATATAGCAAAAGCTATAATAGTGGGTAACACACTAGGTGCTCCACTCCTTAGACTAATTAGATAAGAGGGATCATCCTACAGATTGATCCTAACGGCATATAGCATATACGTATACGCCGTAACGTAGACTTAGATATAACGAAAAAGAAACCACTAGTTACGACCCAGTTACGATAAATCGATCGATTACGAACGTTTACCAGTTGTAAACCAATAAATATAGTTTTAAGGATAAAGTAGCCTGTAAACAGTCTATCTGAACTATATATAGCTATAGAGTACCACCTGTGATAGTAAGAAGCTTTTTAAAATAAGGAAGGAAACTGGTAAAGTATTTATAGTTCTTTATATACCTATTTGGAAGTTATAATAAAGCTTAATTTACTATATTTAGATTATTATAAGTTTAATTTAGATATAAAAGAAAGTTATATAAATTATATATATTCTTAAGGCTGCCACTTTTATAGAATTTCATAATAGTTAACTGAATTTTAATATTTAAATATAAGTTAATAGCATATTAAGCTTCTTAGCTATTTATAAGAAATATACTATTAATAAATATACTATTAATTATAAGTTTATTGTAAATCTGTTATATTGAGGTTGGATGCTTGCTGCGGTTTCCTGAGAATATATTAAAGTTAGATATAAACTAGCATTATATAGATATAATTGGGTTAGCTACTAAAGGTAACTTTAGTATACCTTTAATGCTTATTATAGGTATATATATAGGTATAGTATCTAGGTAAGGTTATAGTTAGGTAATTATATCCCCTAAGGTGACAAGCTGTTAATTCTATTATACTATTATATCTGTAAAGATATTCATATATTTTGCAGCCAGGCTATTCTTATTATATATTTCTATTATACAATATAATTAGTAATAAGGTGTGTAGGTAATTTTAAGCCTAAATATATCAAGGGTATAGCCTATATAATTAAACGTAGGAATACCTTAATTAAAAGAATTTAAGCTAAAGAAGAGAAGTTTTCAGAGAAGCTACAGAATACGTAGAAAATAGGTCTGACGTAG
The DNA here is from genome assembly GCA_001693025.2 of Colletotrichum lindemuthianum. Lineage (NCBI taxonomy): Eukaryota > Fungi > Ascomycota > Sordariomycetes > Glomerellales > Glomerellaceae > Colletotrichum > Colletotrichum lindemuthianum. Next base: position 178,443 of record MASP02000242.1, on the reverse strand, counting down.
TTAGTAGCGGCAGAACAGACTCCACTAGCTATAGCCAGTTCTTATAGGTCCAGCCTATAATAATATTTAATAATATTTACAACCAGTTATATTAAAATAAGAAGGTTGTTTCTGTTATTTATAAAAGGGGATATTTATAGATATTATTAGATAAGGAGAAGTTATTTAGTTTCTTATACTTAATAGAGATTAAGATCTGGAGACTTTATTATTAATTTAAATATTCATTTATTATATATTTTTAAGAGAGTCTCTATAAGGTTAGATATTTAGTTAATTAAGAAGCTTTTAAGGCTTTTGAAAAATACTATTATTAGTATTAAATATATAATACTACTTTCTCTCAACTCAGATTTACTTTCTGTAATAATATTAACTTTAACTTTAAAGTTATTATAGATACTTTCTACTTTAAGGATAACCACCCTATTCTTCATATTATGAATATAGTAATAGCCTTTAATATAACTTAATTTCTACCTAATATGTCAGTAAGATTAATATAAGAAGCCGTTAAGGTATACTGAGTTAATATTTACCTGGATTTATTCGATTTTATTTCTACTGATATGAAAAAAAACCTCCAATTTAAAAATTAGTACTTAGAACTTAAAATAATAAATTTAACTATTAGAACTATGTTAATTAAGGTATATATTAGCGTAAGTAAGGTAGAATAATACTATATCTTCCTCTATTATATATATAAGATATATTGCTAAGAATATTTATTATTATCCTGAACGTATTATCTGCTGGTTACTTATAAGTTAATAAACAATACTGCTAGTCTAGATAGTTTTATATTTATACTTCTTGTTTTTAAAGTCTAGCTCTAGCTTACTGAGGGTTCTAATTTAGCTTTGGAGATAGTTATATAAATATAGATAGTTTAAAAAGTAACTAAAGTTATGTATTATAAGTATATTTAGTTACGTTTGCTTTATATCTATAGTAGTATCTAAGCTCTTTACCCTATATAGACTTTTAACTATAAATTATATTCTGAAATAGTATTTATACTAATGCCGGCTTGCATCTAGTTTAAATAGTACTGAAAATACCTATTATTATAGATAATTATACTTCCAGTTATAATATTTAATTTTATAGTGGAGGAAGACCTTATAGTAATAATTAGCGAAAGCCTCAGTAAGGCTAAGGCTTAATATTTATAGCTTAAAGTAACTATTCAGATTATAGAGTTAAGAACCTTTATAAACCTCTTGAAGATAGAATAAAACAAAAGGCCTGCGAGAGCTAAGTATTCTATAATCTATTGCTTTTCCGTATTCTTTATAATAGGTTGTTTGTTGTCGAAAAGGTTGACGTGGGGTGGGTATGCTAGCTGCTGTAGCCGCGAGGGGTTCGGCCCCAGATTAACTTGAGGCCGGCTGCAGTGGTTAGCGGGGGTGGAAGGGCTGAAGTTATACTTCAGGAGGTAATTTATCCACTAATAGTTACAATAGAGAGTAAGCTATCGGCCTGTTCCTTATTATAAGTATATAAAATAGATAGTAAATAATATTATAGCTATCTATAGTAAACTTTATACTTCTTAAGTTATAAGTTTCTTACTATACCTTTTGATATATATATAGTAAAAAAAGAAAGGTTAGTATAGTTTCTTTTATCTACTTACTACCTATAGTGAGATATATATTATTGCTCTTTCTTATAGTTTTTAAGAATTCCAGTTAACTGCTATAAAAGTATATTATAAAAGTAATAATACTTCTTTTTAACTAGATATTCTAGTAAGAATATAAGAATACTTTAACTGTAGGTATAATAATAGTAATACTGATAAGATTAGAGATTCTTCTTAAGAAGCTTTACCTACCTTAATTTTATTTTCTATTATTCTTAAATTTCTAAATATATTAGGAATGCCAGAAGATAGTAATAGTTTTCCTTCTTATATTAAAGGTAATATATTATTACCCTTTAAAAGGAATACGTATATCAGATATTAGAGAACTATAAAGCTATTTCTTAAATTATCAAAAGTTATATTTAACTAGAAAAGTCTTTCTTTAAAAAGAAGGTAAATAAGAAGATTAATATATAGCCTTTCTTACAGCTAAGAAAGAAGTTAATCTAACTTACTTTAGATGCTTTTAACCAAAAGAAATTATTACTATTTCTAATCTTTCCTTTCAAAAGTTAATAAAGAAGAAGGTAGAAAGTATTATTAAAAATAATATAGTTAAGATTATTTAGTATAATTCCATTCTCTATAAAAGGTTTATTATCTTTAAGTTTCAAATTATTAATAAAGTAAAGAATAAGAATAGCAACTAAATATATAAGAAATTAAGGTTGATAATCTAAGGTTTTGGAGATAATAGAAAGCTTACAATTCTAACTTTGTTTTCTATAAGTTAAAGAAGTAACTAAAGATTTATTATAACTATTACCTTTATATTAATAAAATAAAGCTTCTTCCTCTAGGTGAAACATATTATATAAACTTATATTCAGATTGAAATTATACTTATAAAATATATTATAATTAAGTTACCTACTTACCTTGAAGATTAATATCCTCCAGAATTTATAATAACAATTATTAAACTACTTTATAGGTTAGCTAATATCACAGACCTAAGCTTTAGAGCTTATATAGAATACTGCTATGCAGGCTTTATAGAGCTGCCGCCCCTGTAGTTTAGTAAAGAGTTTTCACTATAGATATTAACTTTTTAAGTTTATTATAGTATCATTTATATACCACTAGATTACCTCTTATAGCTAGCTTCTAATATTTATAAACTTTCTACCTAAGTTTAATCTAGTAGTAAATAGTAAACTAAATAGATAATATAGAAGATAATAAAGATAATAGTATATATAGATATTATAGAATCCTTAATAGAGGTTCTAATACACTAATAGTAGATAAACCTAATTGCAGATAGAAATTAAACTTTTTAAGAGATTCTTATATAATATTAATAAGATTATAAAGTGGCTTTATAGATTATATAAATCTTCTTTATAAAGAGGAAGCTTATTTTAATTAGCACTTCCTTTTATAGTAATATTCCTTACTTTCTAGTATAGAATATAACTATATAATATAAGCTTAAGGTTAACTAAGCTTTTATCAGGAAACTAAAAAATCTTTAGTAGTTTCTTTAAACTAACTTCTTACTGAAAGTTTAGATATAAGTTAGTAACTTCTATATAATCTAGAGGCCTCTATATAGCTGGAATATTAATATTTTCCTTTAGTATCTTACTAAATACTATGAATATTCCCACTATAGTATTTAAGCCCTTAAGAAGATATAATACCTTCAGTAAAAGCCTAGGTAGATATTCACAGAGTTTCTTTTTAAATTTAAATTAACTATAGGTTAGGTAGGAAAAGATATCTTGGCAGGGGATATTTAACTAAACTATCTATAGCTAGCCTTTTTTTACTGAATTTAAATAGCTACTATTAGTTATAATATTAGCTAAATAGATTACTATACTGCAGTTTAATACTACTATATAATGACTATAAACTTTAAGATTCTTGATATAAAGTTGCAAGATTATAGCTAACTCTAATTTTAACTATAAATAGAACTCTTAATTAACTAGAATGGGAATATGTAGATAACTAGCGGAGGTGTAGCTTATGCTACTTTAATGCTAATATAATATTACCGTAATACTAACTATTTTTGCTAAGGGGGGTTAGGTAGCTAAAGTTTTGCATTAGCTAACTTTTATTAGCTGCTATAGTGGATAGATATAGAGCTTAGTAGGTAAATTTAGTAATTCTGCAAGTCTGTATACAGACTGGTATTTATATTTACTATAGCGTTAACAATTATTTTATTGCTGAATATAAGCTATACCTTATCTACCTTCCTATAGCTCTAAATACTAATATTTAGACTTTATAGCTAAATAAGGAAATTATAGATAATAAGGCAAAAGAGTAATCTTCCAGAAGAAACTTTCTGGGGGGTAAAGTAATATAACTGCTAGTGATATTAATATAGTTATAGAAAGAACTAGAGAGATATAAAGTTAAATAGATAAACTATTTTTTCTAGTTTCTATATTGATAAATAATAAGTTCTTTATCTTTATCTAAAATAATAGTGGTTGCAACTATTATGGAGTAGTTAGTAAGAAGTTTATCAAGTAGTAGAACTTTATTATTATTAAACTTCCATAGCCTTACCAGCTCGGGATAATTCTGGATGCTAGTAAAGTTATAGCTATTATTAGAATAGCTAGAGTCTATATTAACGTAGATAGATGGATATTTGAAACTTTGTTTTTAATAATTCTGAATATAGTATAGCTAGTTATGTTTAGGAAGTTATAGTTATAATATTAAGAGGTTATTTTTAATTTCTTAGGAACTAAAATAAGGATAGATATAGTTAGCAGCCTTATAATACCAGCTATTAGTAATATTCTAAAGAGTATATATATAGAGGAATTTGCTAATTTTATTAAGCTATTAGTAATTATATTAATTAATATAAAAGAGAAAGGTTATAAGTGGATAGCTACTAATTTATCCTAAATTAATATAGCGTTTGCCGCTATATCGCCAGTAACTTTAAAGTAGCTAGTATTTATCTTACTGAAGATTTATATTTTCTTTATAAACCTATTTAATAAGAAAAAGCTTTCAGCTTTTTACTTTACTGGGGGACTCTTAATTACTATATATAGCTTAAGAAGTATCTAGATAGAATTAAGTTAGATTTACCTTAGGAATTACTTTCTAACATACTATAAGAATGTTTTCTTAAGGTTCAGTATTAGATTACTAACTTAACAGATAAAGGTTAGATATAGGCTAGCTTCTTAGTTATAGAGATATTTATCCTTTTAGTTAAGAAGCTAGAAGGAAAATGGCGGTTTTATATTAATTATTATATTCTTAATACTATTAGCGTTTATAATTACTACGTCTTGCCGTTAATAAAAGAGATATTCTACTTATTATTCAAGGTAAAATAGTTTATAAATGTTAATATTTGGGTGGCTTTTTATAAAATTTATATTATAGATAAAGGTAAATATAAGATAGCCTTCCGGATATATTTTAGTTTATTTAAGTGCCTGGTAATACGTTTTAGGTTAATTAATATACCTACTATAGTTTAGTAATATATTAATAGGATACTTTAGGGTATTCTTAATAATATTATTATAGTATATCTTAATAATACTTTTATCTATAGCTGCAGATTATAGATTAATTATAAAGCTAAGGTTCTTTAGATTCTGGGGTGGCTGAAGAAGGTTAACTTCTATTTAGATCTAGAGAAATATAAGTTCTTTGTGTAGAAGATTATGTATTTTGGTTTTATTATTAAGGTGGAAAGGGGAATAAAATATAAGCTTAAGAAGATTAAAGTTATTTAGAAGTGGAAGGTTTCTAAGAATATTTAGAGTATCTAAAGCTTCCTTAGGTTTGCAAACTTCTACTATAATCTAGTAGATTATATTTCTAGTTTAATAAAGTTTCTTATATAATTAATATAAAGGGAAGTTCTATTTTAGTGGAATAAAGTTTACGAGAAGGTATTTAATATTCTTAAGATTATATTTATATTAAAGCTAGTTATAATTTAATAGAATTTAAAGAAACCTATAGTAATAGAGGTAGATTATTTTAAGATAGTATTAGGAGATTACCTATTACAGAAGAATGAAGAGGATATTCTATAGGTAGTAGCTTACTATTTAGCCTAGCTAACTTTAGTTTAGTGAAATTATATTATTTATAATAAGAAGCTATTAGTAATAATATTATACCTAAAAGTATAATTAGTAAAGCTATAAAGTATAATAGAAGTTTTTATTATTCTTTTTAATTATAAGATTTTAGAATATTTTATAAGTCTAGAGTCTATTTTAAAGTAATAAGTTAGGTAGGCTGAGATTCTATGAGAGTTTAGTTTTATTTTAAAGTATTACCTAGGCTACCTTATAGGGTGTCTGGATATTCTATTAAGGTGAGAATAAGATGAAATAACTAAGTTATAATTTCTAATATAGGTTTTCCACCCCCTATAGGGTAATATAGTAGCTACAGTTAGGTTACCTTCTGTAGTTTTAATTTAATAGATAGAAATAAATAGAAATAGAGAAGGGTCTATATTGGTAGTTAATAATTACTGGCAAAATGCCGCCAAACTACTAGATAGATATACTATATTCCAGAATACTATACTACTAATATTTTGAAACTAAGGGAGTTTAGTAATATTAATATATAAAATCCACTGGAATATAGTTTAATAGGTAGTATAAATATCCTTCCCAAAGGTAAATATAAGATATAGGTAGTTAATTACTTAGTGAGGTTAGATAGTATACTATTATATTAGAATAGAGTTTGGATTTCTAAATATAAGCTGCTAACTATAGTAATTATTTAAATAGTTTATAACTTTCCTGTTTTAAGCTATTCTGGCGTTAACTTAATATTTATAATACGTTTATAGAATTAGTATTAGAATGGAATATTAAGGAATATTAAGTAATCTATTAAGATATATAATATCTACTAGTGTTTATATAAAAGTTAGAAATACTACTAGAAACCTTTATAGCTTCTTTTGATTTCTAACAAATTCTGGTTTTAAATCTTAATTAACTTTATAATAAAGTTACCTTTTACCTTAGAGAGTAATTTTAGGTTTCTGATAGTTATTATTAATTAGCTTTCTAAATATATTTAGTTAGAAGCTATAATATTTATATTGGCGGAAGCTTATATAAAGCGTTTCTGGAATATATAGTGGCAATTTTATAGTTTCCCTATATGAATTATTACTAACTAAGGGTCTAACTAAATTACTATCTTTTAGTTAATATTATACTAGTTTACAGAAGTTCAATAGTTTCTTCTAATATTATTATACCTCCAGATAGATAGTGGAATAAAGTGGATAATATCTAAGATTTAAGTGTTGCTATAGGTATATATTACCTTTTTATAAATAAACTAGCTATTATATCCTACAATATATCAGTTATTATTTAATAACAGGAACTTTTCTATTAGTAAAGTAAGTTCTAATAAGCTTCTAAATAGATTTAAGGTAATATTTATTCTATATACTATAATAGAGAAGTTTTCTATAAACTTAAACTTAGGATAGATTATTATATTTCTTATTTACCTTAAGGAGGATATAATCTTAGCCTAAACTATAATAGCTTATACTTAGTAGTATAATAAGATAGAGGCTAATAGAATATAATAAGTGGCGGAGAGATTTTGAGTTAGTAATAAAGTTTAACTTTCCCTATAATATATTAAGATAAGCTAGCTAAGTAAGAAGCTTAATTAAGTAGCTAATAAATACTATATTATTAATATATCAACCCTACTTAATACTATATTAGATATTTCCCCCAGTATTTACCTAATACTTTATATTAACCTTCTTAAATAAGCTGAAGATATCTTCTTGCCGTTATAATATTATATAAATATTTATTCTAATATTATTTCTTTTTAGTAAGAAAGAATAAAACTTAGGAGAAATATAAAGTTAAGAAGATTCTTATAGTAAAGGATATCTTAGGATAGAGGTAAAACTGAAATATATTAGTTAAATAGAGAAATTATAATATACTAATCTGGAAACCCTCAGAAGGTTTTATTAATAATAAGGTAGTATTATATTTTAAGTTATAGTATAGAAATATGTATAAGAATAATTAACTAAGATTAATTTACTAATAATAGAGGATTATATAGACTGCAAATAGGATATAAAATAGCCTCTAAACTATATAAATATAGAATTATAAAACTACGTTTCCGTAAAGGAATTATTATTTTTCTTTCCCTCCTTCCCTATATCTATAAATCTCTTTTTATTCTTCTAATTCTCCTTATTTCTATTCTCAACAGAAATAGATATAGCTAACTAAAAGCTGAAACATAGTTAGTGGGGGTGGGAGGTAGTAAGAATATAAAGGTAATAAATAGGTAAATTAGTTTCAATAAAGCTAAGGATATAATTATAGTGGTTACGGGGGGTGGTATAGCCACTAAAGTATAGAATAGTATTCTGCTGGAAAGAAATTAGTAAAATAGTTTGGAATAGAAAGAAAAAAAAGAAAGGAAAGGAAATTCACTGTTATCTATATAATATTACTAAAGCTAGTAATTACCTACTTAGGGGTAAAGATAGTAGTAAGTAAGATACTACCTTTAATATAGAATAAGAAAGTAGTAAATATAGTAATAATATAGGTGGAGGATACCTACTAAATATAATAGAGATATTTATTATAATATTAAATTATAGTAGAGAAGTTAGGTAAAAAGATCGTAGTATAGCAGCCTTTAAAGCTACCATCCTTATTAGTAGTAGAAATAGTAGGAATAATAATATAATTACTATAAGTAATTAGATAGTTGATTTAGCAGCCGGTAGTATATACATTAAGGCTGGCGGTAAAAAGATATAATTTCTACTTATACTTTCACCTTATTACTAAATATTTTTAGTAGAAGTAATTTCAATCTAAAGTATAAGTTTAGGTAAAATTACTTTTATTATATTTATAGTAATAATTAAGATAGGTAAACTTAACTACTTAGGGAAATTAGTTTTCTTTATTATTAGAATTATCTTTAATACTATAGCTACTATAGGTGCGGAAGGTAAACTTACAGGGGGGAAAGTAGCAATTAGAATTATTATTAGGGAAACTGGCGTTACTAGAAGTAGTAACTAATATAATAGAAAGAAGTAGTAATAATAGGAAAATAGAGGTAAAATAGCGGCAAATTAGTAGTATTATAGAGAATATAATAAGGAGGTAGGTAGGTTATCTAAAGAAAGGAAAAAATAGTTATAATACAGAAGGAAAGAATATATCTTATAGTTATAGAGAAGAGAGAATTTATAATATCGAATTACTTAAAAAGTAATCCGGGGAATAGTAGTATAAATCTTTCTATTAGCTAAGGAATTTAATATTGAAGGTTATTAGGGGAAATATACTTTTCTTATTAATTGAATTTACTTAGGTAATTAGGTAACTAGTAATATAGCTATAAGGTTATCAATAGTTACTATTATTATAGCGATAGAGGGAAAGTTAGTGGGGGGTATATTATAAACCTAAGCCTTAGGGTTTATATAGAATACTGCTATACAGACTTTATAAAGCTGCTATCCCTACAGTTTAGTAAAGAGGTTTTACTATAGATATAAACCTTTTAAGCTTATTATAATAGTATTAAGATACTACTAGATTACCTCTTATAGCCAGCCTCTAACAGCTAAGGCTGGTATTTAGTGGTAGGTAATATACTTAAACCTTTATAAAAAATAATTATATAGAGAGATATTTATCTACAATTCCTATCTTTTTATCTTTTAACTTCATAATAACGTATTTAGTATAATTAAAATATAGATTAATAGTATTCTTAAGTTTTATGATACTATCTCTACTGAATAGGAGAATAAAGAATTAGTAAAAGCTTTCCTTATAGTAAAATCTAAGGTTTTCCTTATAAAGTTAATATTACTAATATTTAAGAGTGGTATGTTCTTCCTCTAAGGTAAATATCTCCTTCTTAAATGAAAAAACTAAACTTATAAGCTTACTGTTATTTATATTTTTATAAATTCTAAGATACTTAAAAAAAGTTATATTAAGTAATATATATATAAAGTATATATTACTTTAAATTACCAGTCTAAGGTATTTGCAAACCTCTTATATATAGTATAATAATAATAATCTCTTAGTAATAATGCTATTATATTTAATAAGTATATTAAATAACCCCCGGGGGGCGTGGATGCCACTGGGCGTGAGTGATACTGGTAACTAAAATAGGGTTGAATATCGGAACCGGAGGCATAATTATCCACAACAATAGGTAATTCCATTACCATTTAAACTAGTTACAAGCTAGCATTAGTGGATATACTATTCTAAAGTATAATTTACAGTTAGAATTATATATAAAGTAAAGAGCTTAGATACTATTATAAATATAAAGTAAAAGTATTTAAATATTAAATAATAAATAGAATATTTAGATTATAAATTAATTCTTATTTCCCTTAATTTCTCTAAGGTATATATTAGTAGCGTAATAGCTATAAAGCTATTAGGGCCCCACGGTATACTAACTATATAGTATAACCTAGTGGCGGAAACTAGCCACTAGTAATAACTAGCCACTAGTTATTACCACCCGCCAGGCAATTAGTAACTAATTACCTAGGATATTTAGATCTAGCCTATACGTAACCTATAGGCTACACACTATAAATATTAACATTTTTAACCCTATTAGTATACTATATATAATAATATATATAATATACCTTCCTTTAGTGAAACTAACACTAATTAGTAGTTAACCTTACTATTACTATTTACTATACATTAGTAAGGTTTATTTAGGCAGAAATAGTAACAGAAAATTATTAAGCTTAACTTAAAGTAAGGCTATTAATCTCTTAATCTATTTAGATATTTTCAATAATAACCTCTTACCTAACTTAAGGTAAAGTAATATCTCTTTAATAATTATACTAATATATCTTAATTCTGGTAGCTAGAAACCTATCTATACTTAAGATTAACTTATAGAAGAGATATTAAGAATATCTTACGTAAGTATATTTATTAAATACCTTTATTATAAAACTTACTAAACTTCTGCAGTAAAGGGATTTACAGTATTCTAAGTCTGTCTCAATATCCTTATATCCTGCTTCTTCTTTCCTATATTCTTCTATCCTCTTTCCTTACTTTCCTTATTCAACTAGCAGATACTTCCCCTCTCTGAAATTAAACTTTACCTATATAATACTAATAAATAGAATTAGTAAACAGTAAAAATAGCATCTTCTATCTTCCCCCTTTTTACCTCTTTTAATTTATATCTCTTTATAATTCCCCTATAGTTAGGAAATAACTAGTAAAATATCTAAGTTAGTAGAATTTCTTAGAAAATCTTTTAAAAAACTTAATATAATAAATAATATAATCCCTTTAGAAGTAAGAATACTAATAAAACTAAAGCTTCTTCTTAATAGTAAGATCTTTAGTAAACAGAAGACTTTCAATCCTATTATAGAGTGTAATTCTAACTAAATTAAGAACTAAATAGTATACATTATAGTAATATATATATATAATTACCTCTTTAGTAGAAACCTTCTAAACTTCTTTAAAGATAACTTTAAGAAGTAGCTAAAGGAGGTATAAACTACTATAGATAAATAAATACTTCAGCATTTATAGGATACTCTCCTTATCTATAATATTAAAGTTAATATAAAAAGTAAGTAAATCTACTAAATCCTTATTAACCTAATAAGGAAAAATGAATTTATCCTATAAACTAAGGAACAAATCTAAGAAATAATTATAAAATTATAAAACTTTAAGATACTTATTAATAACTAACTAGACTTCCTTAATAACATTATTTTTACTTAGTGGATATATTTTATAATCCAGAAGTCATAGTGAAAAGTAACCTATTAAGACCTTATAAAGCTTAATATCTATCTAGTTACCTTAAGAAACTAGTTCCAAAAAGTATCTTAGTAAGTACAGAGATTTATAGTTAATCCACTATTATTAGTAATAAATATAACCCCTTAATAATAAGGATAACTTAAATAACGAAACTTTCAAGATTAATAAAATTAATAACCTCCTTATAATTAGAACTAACAGTATAAACCTCCTACTTCTCCCCCTATAATATCCCCCCTATATATAAACTTTATAAATAATCACTAAGAGACCAGATCTCCCTCTATTAATATACTAATAGCTAGAAATATAACTAATCTTATAAAGATATATAACTCTGAGATAAAATATAAAGAAACTCTCTATAATATCTTTAAATTAAAAGTCTATATTTTCAGAGACTACTATCTAAAGTTAAATATATCTCACTATATATAAGCTAAGGGTTTTTTAATTATACTGAAAGATTAAATTCTCAAATATTACTTTAACTACCTTAGTAATTCCCTTAATTCTATAAGATTTTATTATATAGCTTACTATATTAAGAACCACTTTAAGAGTAATAAAAGTTAATAGATTTACCTTACTAACTAATATAATATAATATTTAGAAGCATTATTACTAATAACTAAAATAAGATAAGAAAGAAGATACTTAAGATCCTTTTTACTATATTAATATATATTTAGAGAACCTTCCCTCTTAAATAATATACTAATTTCAGCTTCTGAAACTATCCCTTAAATATATACTAAGGAATTTTAGAATACTAGTTAATCCTCTTTAGCCTTATAGTAATATATTAGGAAGTTTATAACTAATTATAATCTACTATATATATTACTATAAACTTTCCTCCTATAATATCTTAATATATACTTAAAAATACTAATAATTCTGAGGGATCTTTATTAATTAGTGTGAATTAATATTAAACTAACTAGATATATAATTTACTTTAGAGTTTTTACTGAGGATATAGATATAGCTATTAAGGGCGCTCATAAATATTATTTAGAGAAGAATATGACTTAATCTCTATTACCCTATAAAGCTAATTTAATAAAAAGTATTATATATATAGTAAATCTAGTTACTAGTTAATAAGATACTTTCTTAAGGAGAAAAGAGACTCTTATAACTAATATAAATCTAACTTCTATATAGTAGATATATTAATACCTACCTATTACTATTTCCTTATATAATATAAAGAAATAGAAAGTTTAAATAATAACCCCAGGGATACTTATAAGATTACTATTAAAAATAATATAATAATATATTACCTCTAAGATAGTTAGCTTAAAGATTAACCTAAAGTATTAAGTTCTCTAAGTAACCTTTTAAATAATTTTATAACTTCCTACTTTAAAGAATAATCTACACCCCTAGATAGTTAAAGAATTAGAAGGATCCTTCAGAACTAAGTAGTAATCTATATTCTAATAAAAGAAGATAATATAACTAAGGAGATTACCACTCTAGTATCTATATTTATTCTTAAAAGATACTATTTAGATATAGTTTTCTAAGGAATTCTACCTAATTTAGATACTATTAGTTACTTTATAGCTAGCTACTTCTAGTTGAATATTCTAAAATAAAGTATCTTTCTCCCTATTCTATTAAAAACTTCCAGAGGAGAATTAATCTTTATTTATTTTAGAGGAGGTAAACCTATAAAAATAATAGATATAGTAAATATACTTACGTCACTTAACGTAATAATATTCTATATAGTTCCTTATAAAACTTTATTTCTATTATACCTTACTAATATAAATTACCTTAGTATCATTTTTGATAATATCTATAACTAATTACGTTAAAATAAGAAATACTTACTTCCTTATACCTAATAGAGATTAAGATCCAGAAACTCTATCGTCACTTTAAATATCTATTCGTTATATATTTTTAAGAAGTTCTCTATAAAGCTGAATATCTAGTTAATTAAGAAGCTTTTATAGCTTTCAAAAAATACTGCTACTAATGCCAGATATGTAGCGCTACCCCCTCTCGATTTAGATTTACCCTCTATAATAATATTAACTTTAACTTTAAAGTTATTATTAATATCTTTTACCTTAAAGGTAACTAACCTATCCTCTATATTATTAATATAGCTATAGCTTTTAATATTATTTAATTTCTACTTAATATTTCAGTAAAATCAATATAGAAGGTTCTTAAAATATACTAAATTAATATTTACCTAGGTTTACCTAATTCTATCTCTACTAATATTAAAATAAACTTCTAATTTAAAGATTTCTATTTAGAAGCTAAAATAATAAACTTAACTATTAGAATTATATCTATTCAAACCTATAATAGTATTAGTAAGGTAGAATATTACTATACCTTTCTCTATTATATATATAAGATTTACTATTAAGGATATTTATTATTATCATGAGAGTATTACCTCCAGACTACTTATAAGTTAATAAATAACACTACTAGCCTAAATAGTCTTATATTTACACTTCTTATCTTTAGAATCTACCTCCAGCTTACTGGAAACTCTACTCTATTTCTAGAGATAATCTTATAGGTATAGGCAGTCTAAAAAGTAACTAAAGCTATCTATTATAAGTATATAAAAAGAATTATTAATACTACTATAGCTATTTATAATAGTTCTGATATATTATAAGTTATAAGCTTCTTACTATAGTTTCTTATATATATATAGTAAGAAAAGAAAAGTTAGTAAATCTTCTTCTACCTACTTACTATCTATAGTAAGATATATATTATTAACCTTCCTTATAGTTCTTAAAAGTGTCACTTAACTATTATAAAAATATACTATAAAAGTAATAATATTTCTTCTTAACTATATATTCTGGTAGAAGTATAAGAATACTTCTAATATAGTTATAATAATAATAATACTAATAAAGCTAGAGATTCCTCTTAAGAAGCTTTACCTACTTTAATTTTATTCTCTATTATTCTTAAATCTCTAAATACTTTAGAGATACCAGAAGATAATAATATTCTTCCTCTTTATATTAAAAGTAATATATTATTACTTTCTAATAAGAATAAGTATACTAGATATTAGAGGATAATAAAGTTATTCCTTAAACTCTTAAAAGCTATATTTAACTAGATAAACCTCTCTTAATAAGAAAGTAACTAAGAAAACTAATTTATAGTCTTCCTTATAGCTAAGGAAGAAGCTAATCTAACTCTCTCTAGATGCCTCTACTAAAAAGAAATTATTACTATTTCTAGCTTTTCCTTTAAAGAGTTAATAAAGAAGGAAGTGGGAAGTACTATTAATAATAATATAGTTAAGATTATTTAGTATAATCCTATTCTCTATAAAAACTATATTATCTTTAAATCTTAAATTATTAATAAAATTAAGAATAGAAAGTAGTAACTAAATATATTAGAAGTTAAAACTTATAATTTAAAGTTTTAAAGATAATAGGAAGTTTATAAATCTTGTTTAGTCTCTTATAATTTAGAGAAGTAGCTAAAAATTAATTATAACTATTACTTCTATATTAATAAAAGATAAAAGTTTCCTCCTCTAGCTAAAAAGTATTATTTAGATTTATATTTAGGCTAAAGCTAAACTTATAAGATATATTATAAATAAGTTACTTACTTACCTTAAAAATTAATATCCTCTGGAATCTATAATAATAATTATCAAACTACTTTACAGCTTAGCTAAAGTTAATACTTACTAGTAGGTAATATACTTAAACTATTATAAAAAAAGGTTATATATAAAGAAATCTACTTATAATCCTTACCTCCTTATATTCTAACTTAATAATAAGGTATTTAGTGTAATTAGTATATAAACTGATAATATCCTTAGTCTTTCTAATACTACTTTTACTTAATAAGAGAATAAAGAACTAGTGAAAACCTTCCTTATAGTAAAGTTTAAGATCTTCCTTATAAAATTAATATTATTAGTATTTAATAGTAGTATACTTTCCCTCTAAGGTAAAAATCTTCTTCTTAAGTAAAAAGCCTAAAGCTATAAGCGTACTATTATTAATATCCTTATAAAGTCTAAGATACTTAAAAAAAGCTATACTAAATAATATATATATAAAGTATATATTACTTTAATTTACTAGCCTAAGGTACTTTATAACCTCTTATATACAGTATAATAATAATAACCTTCCAGTAATAATATTACTATTTTTAATAAGTATATTAAATAGTAAATAGAATACTTAGATTAAGAATTAGCCTTTATCCCTCTTAACCTCTCTAAAGTATATCTTTACGTTTTTATAGATAGCTTCTTTACTAATAATATTAACCTATTATCTTAACTGGAATTTATAATAATTCTAGGCTAAGAGATAGCTACTAGCAAAAGTAAGTTTATAATCTAAGGTAATTTAGTTCATTATTTTTTAACTAAATGTAAAAAAGTAACTAGAAGTATATTTACCTTAGAGACTTATGTTATAGTTACTAATATAGATTTTATATATACTATTACTATATCTTTTCAAAAGGTTATAGCTTATTATAACCTTCCTCCTATCCTTATAATTATCTATACTAACTTATATTTATTATATAAGTATCTTATAAAGCTTAGTATTATAAAAAAGAAGAGGCTTATAATTAATATTATAGCCTTAAGGTAATTATATTAATATTAAGAACTCTATAAGGTATAGTAGATTAACAGTAAGGATAATCTTGCTAATACTTTCACTAAAGGGTCCCTAAACTATACTATAGAAAAACTTATTAATATAAATAATATAACTATTTATATAGAGGAGGAGGTTACTTATTTAGAATAAAAAGAGGGAGTTTAGAAAGTTATTTAGTTAAAAGATATAGATTATTCAATTGATTTCATTTTATATATAGAAATATAGTATACTATAGTTAAAAGGTAAAAAGGAAGTTTACTAGTGTCAGTAGCGTAATAACTATAAGGTTATTAGAGCCTTACAGTATACTAACTATATAGTATAGTCTAGTAGTGGAAACCAGCTATTAGTAATAACTAGCTACTAGTTATTACTACCTGCTAGGTAATTAGTAACTAATTACCTAAGGTATTTAGATCTAGCTTATACGTAGCCTATAGGCTACACACTATAAATATCAACACTTTTAACCCTATTAGCATACTGTATATAATAATATATATAATATACCTTCCCCTAGTGAAACTAATAGTATATTTCTATATTTTTGAAGATATCTTCTTTACTAATAATGTTAACCTATTATCTTAATTAAAACTTATAATATATTTAGGTTGAAAGATAGCTACTAGTGAAGGTAAATTTCAAACTTAAGGTAACCTAATTTATTACTTTCTTACTAAAAGTAAAAAAGTTACTAAAAGTATATCTATCTAAGATATTTATATTTTAGTTACTAATATAGAGTTTTTATATATTATTACTATATTTCTGCGAAAGATTTTAGCTTATTAATTTTAGATTTATTTAATTATATATATAATATCGAGTTTTCTTACGAATAGAAAGAAATAATAATAATATTTATAATTAAATACATTATATAAGAAATTCCCTATAGATTTATACTCCTCTTACTATTTTACCTGAGTGGTTATTAAGATATAATAGTAATTACATAAAGGGTTTACTTTTTTACAGAGTACTAGCAGTACTTAAGACTAGGCTATTGCGCTAAATGCTAGTATAGCTACAGCATTCTGTATGCTGTAACTATAGTAACGTAAGCGCTAAATACTAGCGTAGCTACAGTGCCCTATACGCTGTAACTATAGTAGTGTAAGCACTAAAATGCTAGAATAGCTATAGCACTTTAAATACTATAACGCACTATAAATCAGCCTAGCTACAGCGTCCTATATGCTGTAACTATAGTGCCTCTAGCGTCTCAGCCGCAGTAGCCTATACGCTATAATAACTAGAATAACTATTCTATAGAGAACCCTCTATATCTCTACGGATAGTAGATAGAAATTATCAATCTTACCACTATTCGAATCACGCTTTCTTCCTCTACACAATTAATATTTGTTTTGAATATTTTTCACAAGTCTTTGTGTTGCAAAAACAACTCTTTATCTATCACGTTGCTCCTGAGTTTACAGTTATCTACAGTAATAACTTAACTGTAGATTTACCTACTTATCAATCTATTCTCATAATTATAACTTTTCTTCTATCTTTTTAATTATCTATACTAACTTATAGTTATTATATAAGTACCTTATAAAGCTTGGGATTATAAAAAAGAAGAAACTTAGAATTAATATAATAGCATTAAGGTAATTATATAAATATTAAGAACTCTATAAGGTTTAGTGGATTAATAGTGAGAATAACCTTACTTATATCTTTACTAAAGGGGTTTTAAATTATACTTTAGAGAGATTTATTAATATAAATAATATGAACGTTTATATGGTGGGATATGCTACCGGATTAAAATAAAAGAAGGAAATTTAGAAAGTTATTTAGTTAAAAATATAGGTTATTTAATTAATTAATTCTATATATAACTAGAGTTATAGTATATTATAGCTAAAAGGTAAAAAGGAAGTTCGCTAGTATCGGTAGTATAATAGCTATAAGGCTATTAGGATTCTGAAATATACCGCCTATATAGTATAACCTAGTTGTAGAAACTAGCTACTGGTAATAACTAGCTACCAGTTATTGCCACCCATTAGATAATTAGTAACTAACTGCCTAGAGTATCTAGATTTAGCTTATATATAGCCTATAGGCTATATACTATAAATATTAATATCTTTCACCTTATTAGTATATTATATATAATAGTATATATAGTATACCTTTCCCTAGTGAAACTAATATATTATCTATATTAATTATACTTTACATTAATTAAGTTTTAATACCATAATACTTAGTAAATAGACTATATAGTAGCTTAAGTTTAAATAGCTTCTATTTATTTATATCACGTGAGATTAATCTTTCTGGAAATAAGTTCTATTTAGATAGAAATATATAGAAGTTATCTACCTTTAGTGGAATTAGAACTTTCTATTATTATTACTATTTCTACTAATATTAGTATTAGTTTCTAATACCATTTTAAATTATATATTCTTCTGTAATCTAATAAGTATTAATTTCCCTTAACTTATTTACTAGTTTTCTAGACTAGTTTAACAGATTATAAGTCCAGCTTATATACTTTTATCTATTTACTATATATCTATCTATATTACTTTTTAATATTATATAATAATAGCTATAGTATCTATTCTGCCGTGTGGCCGTTCTAGCTTATATAGGAATCAACCAGCGTATTTATATGCTTTTGAGTGTTTCATTCTAGTTTAAATAGATCATACCTTTTAATAATCTACATTTAGACTGTATATTATGGTATTTGTTTATTACAGTTATAAGCCCAGATTTATTTAATTATCTCCTGAACTTCTATAAATTACTTTAGCATAAAGAAATAAATACCTTTTCAGATTTATTATAAGTATTCTAATATAGTATTTTCGACCGCTAGTAGCCTTAACACTAAGATTAAGCTATCTAATGATATTAATTTCAACCGGTGGTATATTACTTTTTAATTTTATATAACCAGCCGAGATATTTGGAAGTATCTTAATTTACATATCAAACTAACTTTCAATATTATGAAACTACTTTATTTACTAAGTTTTAATATGTAGCTGTCTATAGAAAATATTAGTTAATAAAGTAAAAACTTAAACCTTTTTTAAATTAAGACTATAGGTATTTCTGAGTATTATTCTGTAAATCTTAAATTTTAAGTAGTTTGCAAATTTAATTATAAGGATATTAAGAAATACTATAATATAATTCAGATATAGGTGGATATAATTACTAATAATAGTTTCCTTACCCCAGCTTAAATAAAGCTTCTCAATAATAGAGATATGTTTTTCAAGTATTTCTTAAAGTTTTAAAATGCTAATACGCCCAGAATAAGTTAGCTATATAGTAGAGAGTCTAAGTGGAATATAAAAAAACTCTGGAAGAAGCTAACTTAAATATCTTTACTTTAGTATAATATAATAAGAAGTATGCAATTTACCTTTAAGTAATTATATTTAATATTCTGGAGATTAAGGGTATACTTGCGGTTAAAAAGTAGCTTTAAGTATTTAGCTACTTGATTGCTTCCAGTTAGGCTTCTAGATATTACTAGAAGGTAATTAAGAATAAGATTCTTAACCTCTTAATTATTAGTCTAACTTAATATAGAGAGAGTTTTACTTTCCTTATATATATTAATAAAAGTTTAGCTAAAGGCTAAGCTAAAATGCTACTTCTTTTAGCTATACTTATAAAAAAATTAGATAATATATCTTAATTAAAACTAAAATATTTATGCAACTGGAGGTAGTATTTATATCTACCTGAGAATTATAAATATAATAAGTATACTATTACTAACGTTTGCAGTTAATTTCCAAATATTTATATATCACTTACTACTCGAAATATAATAATTAATAGAATTCATTATTCTGAATTATATAGTCTCTACTAGAAGCTAGTTAAAAAAGAATAGCTTAATAATATAAATTATATAGCTAAGGCTTAAAAGCTCTTCTTAGATAATTTTAAAGCTAAAGTAACTTCCTCAGGCGGTACATCTGGTGGAAGTAGTTAATATCCCTTAAACTTAATATACGTTAGTATTAATATCTCTCGTTTTAAATAGGTAAACATTAATATACCTCCAGGTGCTTTTTCCACTATTTAAGAATATTACCTACTTTCAGTAAATATAGTTTTTGATAGTTATAAAGTAGTTTATGATACCAACTCTATAGTATTATTTAAAGAGGGATCTTTTAAGTTAAGTTAGAAAATAGATATAGTTTAGTATAATTTAGTTAATTTTCTAATCATTCAAAAAGGTAAGTATATAATATTAAGTATTCTTAATAGTTTAAAAGTAAAGAATATACTTAATTTAATATTAGATAATATTATCTTTATTAAGGACTTTTATACTAACGTTATTTTAAAAGCTTTACTTCTTAAGAAGATTAAAATATAATATATAGAATTTAACTATATACTTAGATATAAGCTACTTAATTACTTTATTATAATAAGATAGTTACTTAGAAAGTATAATCTTATCTTCCTTAAATATAAGCTACTTTCTAATTACTTAATAGTGTATTTAAATACTTCTAGTATAGTTTTAAAGTTACCTTATGTTTTACTATTATAATTTTAACTCTCAGTATTTCTGCCGGATAATGAATCTAATAATATCCTAACTTAGTATCTTTTTATAGGTTACCTTAGCTTTAATATTTTTAAGTATTTAGTTCTTAATACTTAGGGGGTGAAAATTATAAGCTTAAGATAATTAGACTATTTGTACTATATAGAAGCTTATTCTTAATAAGTTATTTCTAGATAACTATCTAAATTATATTTAGTTTACCTATTGTACAGAATTTCCTGGAATTTATTTAACTTCTCTAGAGTATATACGGACAATTCCTGGGTACTTATAGTTAAGAATTAGCTTTTAGGCTTACCTTTCGTATTTACCTTTATAAATAAGATCTATAATTTAGTTTATTAAGTAATTATAATATTTAAAAGATAGATTAAGTATTAGAGAGGTTTATTAGTTTATAAGATTCGCCAGAATATTTAATAAGCTATAACAGTAATTAATAGGGAAACAGGTTATTAAACCTAGGTAAAATAGTAAAGAATTAATCTTAAGCTATCTTCCTTATATATAAAAGAACTAGTTAAAGTCAGTAAGTATATAGAAAGAAAGCTTATTACCTGAGGTATTAAAAATAACAAGCTGCAGAATTATTATTTAAACTATAGGTAAAAATAGTTTAAGTAGCAGTAATATTATATAAGATATTTACAAATACTTAAAATAACTGGAAGTTACTATACAAAGTTAAAGAAGCTTTCTTTAAAAAGTATTTCTATTAGTAAATTTCGGAATATATTTTAAGTTTATATTAAAATTTATATTTCTGTAAAGGGCTGAACCTAAGCTTATTTAACTAAAAAGTAGTATAAAATACTATTTATTTAGAATTAAGAAGTAAAGGAGAAGCTTTCATAAATATATAGAAAAGTCTGGATATATAATACTATATAGAACTTACTGAAGCTCTACTCGGGCGAGGGGATTAGCTTTAGATATCTAGATACAGCCTTAGCTGAATATCCAGATATAGTTTAGAATATTACCTTCCTCCTCTCCAGCTGCCATTTAGTTAGAAGCTATAAGCTGGATTATTATTATTATCTATAATTAGCCTATATATTACCTTATATTACTTTAGTGGTAATATATCTATAATAATGTTAATTAGCTTCGATAAAGAATTTATATATTCTTTCTATTTAATAAGAACTTCTTATTAATATTCTCTTCCTACTTAGTATATTCTTACAGTAAGAATATTTTTAATTAGCTATTTAGCCTTCCTATTATTCTTTACCTACAGTAATAGTTAGCTATTAACTATAATCTGCCTAAGTAGCAGATTAGCAGCAGCTTTCTGGAGTAAATTTATAAAAAACTATAGGTAAATAAACTCTAGAGTATTCAGCTTTATAATATACAGTAAGAATATCTTTACTACTATATACTTATAATGCAGCTAGGCTAGCTTTTAGCTTAATTTTAGTAACTTATAATTAAATCTATTTAATTAAATCTTATTACTAACTTAATATTAATTCACAGAGAAGTAGGTTTTATTTACCTAAGCTTTTAATTTCTACTGGATAGCAGCTATTTCTATATAAATATATATTATTACTAACTGTATCCTCTTAACTAGTTAGTAGGTAGTAACTTTACTACTACTGAATAGTTCTATATACTCTTTAGGAATTTGAATAAGGTTAATATAATATTTATAATTTATAAAGAAAGATATAATTTCTATTATATTATTCCATTAGTTACAAAAGGCTAACTATATAATAGGTAGCAGGTTATTTTAGTTATTCTGAAACTAATATATAAATACCCTTAAAACTGCTTAAATCTTCTGGTTATATTATACTATAATTCTATTAGTCTATAGGTGGTAACTGGTACTTAATAGGTATATAATATCTATTAACCTGCAGAATTTCTTGCAGAAGTAATTTATCTAGTTGGATTCCCTATTACTTATAATAGAGTATAGTATTTTATGAAATTTATAGTAGTAACTAAGAAACTACTAAATATATACCTTTATCTCTATTATATTTATTTCCTTTAGTATAAAGATTTTATCTCGTTAATTAATAATAATCTAGAAATAATAACTACCTTATTCGTTTATGGAAGGTAAGTTAATAATACAATCTATTAATAAATTAGAATATAACTAGTTAAATATTAGTAGGGGCTTTAGGAATTCCTTTTTAGCTTACCTCTAGATATAAATACTTTTATATATATTATAGTTCTATATAAATCTGCGGATACTCTATAACTATTTAGGCTAGTAGAAATATTAGCTTATAATCTTCAGTATACTATTATATTCTGGGTGGCCTACAGAGGAGAAGTTATATAACTTCTATATTAGCTTAATTTTAAGTTTATTAAGGAGGCTGTTATTTTCTTTACTGCCTAATATATGAATTCTTTTTCTGAAGGTAAGCTACCTTAGTATATTAATAGTATATTTAGTAATCTAAATCTTAATATATAGATCCGGAGGAAAGCTGTATTTTCTCTGCTGGATTATTATAAAAATCTGTTAGTATAAGGAGTTTCTCTTAGTGGTATAGTTTTTGATCTCCTATAGATCTAGTTATTCTTTAAAGATCTAGATATTAATAATATGTATATACCTTACCTAAAGCTTCGTGGGGATAGTAGTATCTGGAATAATTTATATTATTTATTTCTATTACTTTTTATTATTCTACCCCTTAGATATATTCTATTTTCTTCTGGAGAGAATATTAAAAGCTACCGCCTAGGCGTCCAGTTAATACCTAAGGTAGAAGTTATATTAAGATAACTTCTCTACCTATTAACTTTACCTCTCTATAAGCTATTACTTCTTTATAAAATACTTTAGGTTCTTATAATTAGTAAGAATCTTAAATCTCCTAGTACTTTACAGCTTTATTCTTTACGCCTATAAGTAAGTTAATATTATAAGAAGTTCCTTATTATAGATTAGGTAATTAAACTCCGTGGAAGTTAGATATTAGAAGTAGAAAGCTACTAGATACCTTACTTTAGTCTTATTATTTTAGATTAATATACCTCCTAGAATATATTTATAATAGTTTATCTTTATTATTATTAGAATATTAAGGTTAAATATTTATAAGACTGACTTTATAGTAAAAAGTTATTTTAGTATAAGGAAAGCCTTCTACTACTTTAGTTTCCAGTTAAAAGAGATAGAGTTTTAAGTTAGATAGTTTAAAAGCTTTATAATAATATTATACTAAAATATAGAAATCTTATAATAATTTGCAAACTTAATGAAATTATAGATTTCTTTTAGTAAGCTGGGGGAAAGCTAGTTAGTAATAGCTACTAATCTTTTTAGATTATAAGAGAGATTCTTTCCAGCTAATATAATAAACCTAATATACTTAACTATAGTAATAGAAAACTTATAATTCTTAGAATTTAATTTCAGGCTTATATTATTAAGGAAGCTAAATATCTGGTAAACTTTCTTTTTATACTTCTCTTATTAGTTACTAATATAAATAAGACTATTACTAATATATACTATAAACAAATTATCTAGAAACTATCTTAGGTAGCTATTAATATACTATTAGAATATAGTGGGGATACTAGTATGTTTAAAGAGATATACTATTTATCTAAAGAAACTATAATATATCTAAAAAGCTATTTTCTTTTAATCTACTTTTTTAATTCTAATTTTATAAAATATAGTAATAACATTAAGCTTAATATATTAGTAAGCTCTAGTAACTTTCTGGAGGGTTTCTAATATAAGAGGAAGGAGGTAATGGCTTTTCTTTATAATTATATTAAGGACTTTATAATTTATATAGAAGTGTATTTCTTTATCTAGCTTCCTTATAAAAAGAATTAGGATATTAGTAGGGAAGCTACTTACTTTAATAAACTTTTTATTAAGTAAATTCTCTAGAGTCTTCTTAAGTATTAGAAGCTTTTTCCATAATATACTATAGAGGAATTTCTATAGGAGGTTTAGTTTCTATTTTATATTATTAAAAATTAGTGGGATATACTAATTTCTTTCTGGTTAGCTGCAGGGTAGCTAGTATACTAAGTTTAGATAGAAAAGATTTAGGAATTCCTTTAAAATATTTGCGGAAATATAATTTCATAGATTTACTTTCGCCTTTAAGGTTAATATTTTTTTACTATCTGCTAAACTAATTAATATAATCTAGTAGAAGCTTAGTATCTTATTAGTATACTATATAGTATACTAATAGATAAATATAAATAAATTGGTATTAAGTAGGCAGGCTAACTGGATCTCCTTAAGTTATACTAGCTTATTTTAATACTTTAGGTATACTATTATACTACCCTTTCTATAGATTATTTATTAGACTCTAATATTAAAGATAATATAATTATCCTCTATTTATAGCTACCTAAGGTATAATAGCGGCTGAAGGCTTTCTATAATATAGATATGAACTTTTTATATATAGCTACTAATTTCTAAAGTTAGAATAGCTACCCCCTGGATATTACTGGATAATAGCTTAATAATATATTTCCTTATTTACCTTTTTCATATATTAACTAGTGGGAGGTAAAGTTTCTTTATAAGGAAGATATTAATAATAATATAGATATTATAGCCTATATTAATAAGTATATTAATACAGTGATTTCTATTAATTTTAGCTTAAATAATAGCTAACTACTAATTACTTGCCTGTTTTCTTTTTTATTATTTTCCCTATTTTATGACTTCCACCTTAGTTAGCTTTAGGGTTTAACTTTACTCTAAAGTTACTTTTTTTCTAAATTCTTACTGTTACTAAGTAGAATACTATTATTCTCCTGGTTATCTTTAGTATAATCTAGAGCGGCTGTAGTCTTTATAATCTTTATATTAGCCTTTTTATATTCTTAGGCTATTTAATTTCTGCGGATATAATTTTTCTTACTATATCTAAAGTATTAGTAGGTATTCTAGTGGTCCTTAGAGTATTCCTTGGGGGCAGAAGAGGAGCTGCTAAAGCTTTAGCGTTATTATTACTTCTTAATTATATTTATTACTATAATATTACCTTCTGTATTATAGGCGGTAGGTTTTTAGTTGGGCGGCTGGTAGTATACTAATACTTTCTTTATATACTTAAGCTTCAAAGCTATATTTTGAATCTTAGGTAATTAGGGTTTAAATTTTATAGAAAGGTTAACTATAATAAGTAGCTTCGTAAGGTGGGGAAGTAGAATAGCTATTAGTAGAGAAATCTAGATTATATTTAGCTATATATATCCTTCAGTATTAGCTAGAGTTTTCTTAAATTAAGGTAGAAAGATAGTTAGTTACTTATTTTCCTTCTATCTAAAGCTTTATAGCTAGATAATAATATAAGGCTAGCTATTTAGATTTAGATAAATTCTATTTAGGTAATTTATAAAATTATCTAGATTATAAAAGTTATCTAGTTTTTCCGCTATATAAAAGGATTTAACTACCTGCTGGAAATTAGAGTTTAAATAGAAGTAAATTAGATATTAGTATTTCTGATTATTATTAAAGAAATAATAGTTAATTCTAAGCTTAGCCTTTATTTATTAAGTTTATATTTAATATTTCTTCTACTTACCTAAAAACTTTAGAGGTAGAAGAAGAAGCTTCCTCTAGCAGTTAGCTACTAGCGGAAGTATAATAATATTATTATTCCTACAGGCTAGTATCCTAATAGATATTATTCTGGGGGTTACCAGAATATTCTAATATAGATTAAAAGTATCCATTATAGTAGCTACCTAGGAATTACTGCCTGCTATAGTATCTTATCTTACTAATTTATTCCTAAGCTTTTAAATTTCCTGGTAGAGGAAGCTTAACGTATATTATAACTACTACTAAAGTAGTTTACTTATAGGGTTACTACCTATAGGGATATTCTGGGGGGCGCCAGTACCCTCTATTATTTTTTATATTAGTTAGTCACCTATTATATAGCATTATATTCTAGAAGCTACACTCAACTAAATTATTTACTTAACTGGTGGGAAGCTATACTCTATCTAACGTTATTTATATAGTAAATAAAACTAAGTTCTAAATATATAAAAGGCTGGATTTAGATTTATTTAACTGGAAGGTAGTGTAAAATACTATTTATTTAGAATTAAGAAGTAAAGAAGAAGCCTTTATAAATATATAGAAAAGTCTGCATATATAATACTATATAGAGCCTACTGAGGCCCCACCTGGGCGAGGGGGTTAGCTTTAGATGCCTAAGTATAGCTTTAGCTAGATATTTAGATATAGCCTGTAATATTTCTATTAGAAATAAATCTATATCTATAAATATTAAGTATATTTACTTAAGAAATACTATAAGTAAGATATTTTAAAAATGTTATTTAGGATTAAACTAAGGGAGTATATTAGAAATCTAGTGGAATATATTTTCAATATCTATAATCCATATAGAATCTGAATCTTTAGCCTTTATAAGGTTATTATTATACGGAATATTCAATGTAATAAGAAAGGATTCTACTTAAAATAAAACGTATATAAAATACTTACTAAAGAGGTTGCAAAACTTCTAATTAAGCTAATTACTATAGAGGAAGAAGATTCTATTCTTAAGATACTTAGAAAGTTTAAATTAGTAATAATATCTCATAGAAAACCCTCTATTCCACTAGTAATTCTAGTGGCACTAGAGGTAACCTAAGATATTAGGTTAAACTTTAGCTTAATCATAAAAACTAATAAGAGATATTAAATAATAGTTAAACTAATTTCTAAACTAATAGAATTAATATAGGTATCTAGAAATTAGAATTTGGAACGTATACTAATAACTAGAGAATTAGATAGTATACTTAAAGTATGGAATTCAGCTAGCTAAAAAGGTAAATTTACTTTAAACTAGAAGGCTAGAGATAATTATATTAGGACTCCAGTTTCGCTAACTTAAGGTAAACCAGAACGTAGCTTTTAACCTTAAAATCCTAAAATGATAATAACCTAGAAGCTAAACTAATAATATAAAAGTAAATAATAATAGTAACTTAAGCTTGAAATTCATAATAATAACTATATATTACTCTTAAAAGAATATAATAGCAGTATCTTATACATTATAAAATATAAATAGAATAATTTCGCCAGTATCTATCCATCTAATTAGCAGTAGAAGCTTAATAGCGACAGGTTTAGCCTTTTAACAGTTTTCCTTATTATTTAAAATATAGCCCCAAAAAAGAAGGATCTAACTGCATAAATTTTAATATATCTTAACTAACTGGTGGCACCTTCTAAGATATAGAAGGATATTATTAACTTACCAGAATCCCTCTAAATATATTTTATTAAAGTAATAAAAGCTAAAAATATAAAGGTAAAGAAAAAGAATATCTAGCGAGAAATAGATTACCAGAATATAAAATGGAACTTTTATCTTTAAAGTAGGCTTTTACCTATAAGATAAATACTGATAGTTTCTTGAAATAATATAAGGTGAGAATTTAAATATATAGAGATATATAACCAGTTAATTTACTGCAAATTATATATATAGTAATGCTAGCTACTTAAACTTCTTAAGTGGCTATAGTAATTATAGTATAATTTAACCTTAATGTCCTTCAGTTTAATATTATTAATATCTTTCTCGATACTATAAGGAACCTAAATAGCCTTCTAATAATAGTTAAACTACTAAATAGATTCAAGGTAATAGGAAGGTATAAAGAGCTTAAATAAGCTTTTTACAGGCTTTAAGATATACTTCTTCTGTAATATAAAGCTTTCTGTATTATGCTAAAGTTTCTGGATTTTATTTATTATTTAGAGAAACCTTATCTATTGAAAAATCAGAGTTTAACTATTTATATCCTCTTTTACGTGGATAATATTCTTCTTTTATATTATAAGATGGCCGAAAAGGAAGTATTTAAGATTATTACTAATATAAGGTAAGCTTATAAGCTTAAGGAATAAGGTTTAGTGAAGTATTTTCTGGAAGTCTAGATAGTTAGAAATTATAAGCATCGGAAGATTTACTTAGTTTATAATATATATATTGCCAAACTTACTAAATATTTCAATCTTAAATATTAACTAATACTAATAATATTACTTCTAATAGTATTTTTATAATTAGTTTAAATTAAGTAATACTGAAAGAAATTTATATATATTAAACTAAGGTTAGCTTAAATCTCTATATATTAATTATAGTATAATTAGATATTTTATAGATCTGCTTTTTTCTATTAAGATACCTTATGAATTCTTCTTAGATATATTAAGATGCTGTAGACTATATAATTTGATACCTCTATAGAATAAAATTCCCAGTATTTCAGTTTGGAAGCTTAGGGGATATATATAAGATACTTTAAATATTCCTAATTACTAGAGATACTTCTTTCGCAAATAATAAGGATACTTAAAAATTAAGTTACAGCTATATTATTACTTTATTTAGAGAATTAATCTGATAGAAGGCTACTTAATAAGATATTATTATAATATTAACCACTAAGGTAGAACGTCTTAGTCTTAAATATATTTCAAAAGAGATTTTAGCTTTAAATAGACTATTTTAAGATATAAAGTTAGACCTTAAAGATATTTAGAGAGTTTATTATAATAACTATTAAACTATCAGACTGGTAGTTTTAAATAGTAAGTGTCTGTCCATCAGGCTTTAATATATAGATATTTAATAAGTATAAATATATTAAGAATACTTAAATAGAAGTCTTGAGGTTATTTATATACCTATAGACATAATATCAGTAGATAAACGTATAAAAAGCTTAACTGAAGTAAAGTTTGAATAATTTAGAGTATTCTTTAATTTAATAGACTTTTAATTAATATTATTAGGATTATCTAAATTAGATTATCCAGTTTCCTGAAAGCTAGAACTTAAATAAAAATAAATAGAATTCTAAATTTCAAAGGAAGGTTTTAGTAATATTAATATAGAATATAAGTAGATAGTGGAATTTATTAATTTTCTTATAAAGAATAAAGGTTTCCAGTTAAGTTTATACTCAACTAAAGATAGATTATTTAAACTTATTACCTTCGGATAATATTTAAGCTACAGCCACTAGTATATGGAAATTAGGCTGAGGAGGTATAGAAAATATATTAAATTCTACTGTAACTAAGGTTGAAGCCCAGCGGCCTTAGCCTAAAGTAAGGGGATATTTAATAAACCTAAAGGCTAAACTATTAAAATAACCTCTAAAACTACTAGTAACTAGCTGAAGGATAAAATTCTAGCTGAAAGGTAATTTAGTTATATTTACAGTTAGGCTAGAGATTTAGGTAATAGTAGGTGGTTAAATAGGTGGTAAGACTAATAATACTTCAGTGATAATATACTTTAAAGTAACTGGTATCTGAATAGTAGAACTAGAAATATTTTTATTCTTAAGAAAAGTCAATTTAAATTCTTTCTGTTAGTTTCAATATAGCTTAAGTAGATTTTTACCTTTATATTACTAACTTAATTACCTTATATTTGTAAAAGGTAGCTTTAAATCTGTAATTTATATTAAACTACTTACAAAATTATTATTAAATATCTTAATAGTTTTAATATAGTATTTAAAAGTATTATAGGTTCTTTGAAATCAGGGATACAGGCTTTTTAGAATCTATTTATATATTAGTAATAATACTCAGTAGATATATTACTATTTCTAATTTTAATAAAGTTGAGATAGAGGCTACAGTTAGGTATAAAACTTAAAATATAAATAGTGTAGAAAATAGTTTAGAGAGGCTAAGCCCCTCTAATTATCTTACTTCTAACTAAGTAACTTTTATATTCCTCTAAAATCTTAATTTTTGACTTACCCTTCTTAATAGATATAAACTTTTTAAAATTAGTAAATCTATTAATATTAGCTAATTATATTATATACTTTTAAGTAAGTACTTTAGATTCTTAATTTTGGAAAGTATTTCTCAATTCTTAATTTAAGTGGACTTTCTTATAAATACTAGTATATTCTTATAGTATTTCCTGAGGCGTTTAATAATATTTTTAACTTTATCCTCTTTCTCTACTTTAGATTATTTAACCTTATTAGTATCTTCTTTAATAGATTTAGACTTCTTATTTTTATTCTTAACTAATAGATTACCAGCAAGATTATCTTCCTTATTATTAGTAGGAGGGATAATAACTTATACCTTCTTAGGATAACTATAGTAACACTTAATAATAGTGGAAGTAGCTTACTTCTTAACTAGGGCGGCTAATCTCTAAATAATAGTATTCTTAATATCACTAGATTTAGATATATTAGGTAACTTAGATATAAATAAATCAGGCGAAAGTTCTTAGAAATAAGGAAACTTAGTATAATATATTTTAATAAAAGCTTATAGTTATAGAGCTTCAATTTCAGACTGTTACTATATAGTCAATATAGGTTAAAACAGAAAAGATATATAGCTTCACTAATTCACTTTCAAATTATATAAGTAAAGTAAATTCTAAAAAAAATTAGTAAGTTTAATAATAAAGTATACTATTTAGTCTGTAAGAAAGAAAGAGTTAATATCTATTAAGTAAGTAAATAAAATAAGTATTTACTGGATATAGTATATTTCCTTAAGAGACTAAAGAATAGATTCTCAAGTTCCAAATATATTATTGGGGACGAGAGGATAATAAAAACAATAAAAGACACCTATTATAAGATTAAGTTCTATTTATCGAAAGAACTTAAGTTTAAAGTTGCAAAATGTCTCCTTTAATAAAGAGATATAGTAAGCTAAGAAGAGTAACAGGCTAATTAAGAACTACACTATTTAGATTAAGATATAATAAAATCCCACTATTAACTTTAGAAACAGTATTATAAGAAGCTTCAGCCTAAATAATTAAATATAAGTAACGGTTGAAATAAATTATATAAGTTAATATATATAATTTATAATAGTAACACTCATTGCTAATAAGTATAATATTAGTTAAGATTATTAGTCAAAAAAACAAGAAGGCTTAGTAATTGCAAATAAAGCTGAAGTTTGCAATACGTATAAGGCTAAAATTTGATAGCTTTGGAAGGAACTAATAGATTACTTCTGCTGAATATTAATAATAACTATTTCAAAAACAGAAATATCATAATAGGTTGGTTAAGAAACCTTATTTCTTTTATTTTATATTTAAAAAACAATTTTCAATATCTATTTACAGTATTTTATTTTTTAAATATACTATTTGAAGCTTCAAGTATGGAATTTCAACCAGCGATTATTCTACTGGGGGTATAAATAAGAAAAGCTATAGTATCTATTCTGCCGTATAGCTATTCTAGCTTATATAAAGACTAACCAGCCTATTTATATGCTTTTAAGTATTCTATTCTAGTTTAAATAAATTATACCTTTCAATAACCTATATTTAGACTATATACCATACTATTTATTTATTATATATTAGTATCTATATCTTTACTAATATCTATTAGAGATATTAGAAATGATATTAACTAACGTTAAGTTTCACTTTATCTATCTATATTTAAAACACCTATCTTAACTATTTATATAAAACTTTACAGCCTATTCCTTCTTTATTAACCTCAGCTAACGAACTTAACCTTTATATTAATTAATTAGTTAAATACTAGATATATCTATAAGAAGATTATATTAGTTAAAGCTGTAAGTATACTATTAGGCTGGAGAAAGAGACAGTTAAGTAATAGAGGCTAAAGACCTTTTATACCTAGATCTACTAAAACTCTTTTTAGACTAAAATCCTATAGATTTACTAAAATATTTATAAATTACAATGTCTATTAGCTTACTAAAACCTCTATCAACTAGAGTATATAGGTTATTAAATAGTTAATAAAAAGAGATTTTATATAGAATATAAACTCTAAACCGCTATAGACTATAGTTATAATATTAATCTAATAACTTAACCGTTACGCTATTTATCTATCAACCTTTTTATTAACAAGGTCCTACTGAAGTTAGGCTATAAGTATCTTAATTCTGTAATAGAATCTAGATTACCTCTTTAATAAATAATTACTTTATATATTAAAGCTAGTTTTAAAGATTATAGAAGACTCTAAATTCTACTCTTATCCCAAAGTTAAAAGAAACTTAGAATTATAGTACTTAAGCTATCTATATTAAGACTATATATACTAGTAAAGATATATTTATAAATCCAACTAAATCTATTCCTGGAAATAATATTAATAAGTATAATAAGACTCTTAATGATATATAGTTAAACTTTAAGAATAACCGTTTAAGAGTTATTGAAAATAATACTAATACTTTCAATACTTTAAGTTATTTAAAAAGAGTCTATAAGCTAACTGGTTTTTCAAATAGGTTTTTCACTTATAAAGAACTTTTTAATACTATCTTTAGTAACTTTAAGTTTATAGAAGAATATATTAATAAGATAAAGAAACCTATTAATATCCTTTCCTATAATAGAGCTAAACTATTAAATTAAATGGTTTTTACCTATATTCTAAATACTCTTAATAAGGTTAATAAAGATTTTATAACTATAGTTACTTCAAGTCTTAGATTTTATAAGGATTCTTATAAGTTAGATTCTTTATTCTCTAATTTACTAGAGAAAGTCAAAAGAAAGAATTATACTTCTTTAGTTAATTTTATAACTAAGAAGGATTATAAAGATAAGATTATTAAGTAGCTGTTTAATAAAGTTAGGAAGCCTTAGAAGAAATAGAAGGATATCTTCTGTAATTACTATAAATAAGTAACTATACTGAAGAGAACTATTTTAGCTTTTACTCTGGAAAGACCCACAGCTAGTTAAAGCTTTTTAAAAACATAAAACTTATAAGAATTCGTCTACTCTTCCTTCTAATAATAAAAAGAAGAAGGAGATTCAGAATAAGAATAATAACTCTAAAGAGGTTAATATTCATTTAACAGATAATTATTAAGTTGAAAAGATCTCTAATTCTATAATTAAAAATCTTACAGAACTCAATTTAACTGTTAAAGACGTTAAAGAAGAAGACAAGGAAGAAAGTAAAAAGAATATTAAGTTTAAGAATATAGCTTTTACCTAACGTTTCTTAAAATCTCTTTTAAAGAGTAATACTAATAGGATATTAGATTCTTTGATTTCTAAAAGGATATAAGTAAATGGAAGTTTTAATAATACGATTAAGACTATTTCTATCTTAATTAATACTTATATTACTATTTATATAGTTAAATACTACTCTCTTTTAGGTTATAAAATAAAAGTTATTAAATCTATAAAGTAGGAGAATAGTAAAAAAAGTATTTAAACTCCAAAAGGTAACTTAGAAATTACTTCAAATAATATTAAATATCTTTTAAGAAATAGCTATTATATACTATAGTTAGATATTAATTTATTAAGTTAACTTAAACTTTACTCTATAGTAATTGTACCTATATTCTTTGAAGAACCTATATTATATTCTTAATTATATAATATAAAGAGGGATAAGTTATTACCTATAGAAACTGTGGTTTATAATCTCTATAAGCTTTAAATTAGTTTTAGTAAGAACTTAGTTTAAATACTATTATTAATAATAATCTTAATAACTTAACTATAGTATAATTAAATAGATTATACTAGTAATACTCTTCAGCTAGTTGATAATACTATAAGTAATATAAGTTATAAATATAGTAGTGGTAATAGACTACCTACTAATAAAGCCTAATTTTAAGGTAGGTTTAGTAATAAAGTTAATAGAAACTCTAATAATTATGAAAAGTTTAAATAACCTTATTATTCTTTGAATTTCAGCTTATATATATCTATATCTCCAGAAACCTATAATTACTATAAATAATTTATCTTATTTATTGATAAGTATAGTAGGTTTATCTGCGGAAAGATATTAAGAACTAAATTCTCTAGGGAAGTAACTTCTACTTTTAAAGGGTTTATTAATAAAGTTAATAATAATAATAAGAAAATTAGAAAAGTTAATATAGATAGTAACTCTAAGTTCTTTAATAATAACATAAAGATTATCTATCTTAAGAGTAATATTATCTATAATATAGAATTACCTTATAATATAAATAGTAAGCAAGCCGAATAGATAAGTAAGCTGAACACCCAACCGTAACTATAGCATCTTCTTACTTCTACTATACGTTAGTTCTATAATAATAATAGTATTAATATATAAAGAAGCTTAAGTGGTTCTAGCAGTCTAAGCTATTAAAAATATACTAAGTTCCAGTGTTTGGAGGGCTGCCTGAATTTACTTAGTTTCAGTTATAACGTTATATAATTAATAAAAGGAAAGATTACTATAATATAACACTATATCTAATCTGCGGAAATTAACTATACTTAAAGAGAAAAAGCTTATTAAGTATATTCTTCATCTGGATCTCTAATTATTTCCTCCCCATATTAGTAGTTCGGAAGATATAGCTAATTAACTACTTACTAACTATAATATACCTCCTATTAGAAAGCATTAGGCTTTAGACTTTATCAAGTAATAGCTATAGCTTGAAGTATACTTTTTTCGTAAATATAATTAAAAGAGAGTCTAATATAAAGATCCAGATATAATATATATATAGTTTCAGCATATAGTAAATATAATTACAAAATATAGTATTATGAATTTAGATATCTATAACTTTAATAGGACTAAGTTTATAAGAGGCTAAATTATATCTTAAGTAGTTATAATAAACGCTAAAAGATATTTAAATATAAAAATAATATAGTCTGGCAATTATAAATAGAGTATAGTTATTTAGGCTATC
Source organism: Colletotrichum lindemuthianum (assembly GCA_001693025.2). Taxonomy (NCBI): domain Eukaryota; kingdom Fungi; phylum Ascomycota; class Sordariomycetes; order Glomerellales; family Glomerellaceae; genus Colletotrichum; species Colletotrichum lindemuthianum. The sequence goes on along the minus strand of MASP02000242.1, from coordinate 142,954 downwards.
AGTTTATTAAGCTACAGTATTCCGCTATATATTGTTATTATAAGGTAATATTACCTCTCCATATAGTATATAGAAATAGGTTTTATATATAACTAGATTATTATAATATCTGAATATTGATAGATAATAAATTAAAGAAATCTTAATTAGCTTCAGTATTTTAATTAGTATATAAAACTGTATATAAGTAGCAGTTATTACTTCCTTATTATTGATAAGTATAAAACTTACTATATTACTAACTTTAAGATATATTATAAGGAGGATTATATTATTATATTCTGTTACAAGCTATACTCAGGTATCCAGCTAGAGCTATATCTAAATATCTGAAGCTAATTCCCTCGCCCGAGTGGAGCTCTAGTAGGCTCTATATAGTATTATATATACAGACTTTTCTATATACTTATCAAAGCTTCTCTTTTACTTCTTAGTTCTAAATAAATAGTATTTTACGCTACCTTCCAGTTAAATAAACCTAGATTTAGCTTTTTATATATTTAGAACTTAGTTTTATTTACTATATAGATAATACTAGGTAGAGTATAGCTTCCTACTAGTTAAGTATATAATTTAGTTAAGTGTAACTTCTAGAATATAATATTATATAATAGGTTACTAATTAACTAATATAAAGAATAATAGAGAATACTAAAGCTCCCCAGAATACTCCTATAAGTAATAATCTATAAGTAAACTATTTTAGTAGTAGTTATAATATACTTTAAGCTCTATCTACTAGAGGATTTATAAGTTTTTATATAAGTTAGTAAGATAAGATACTATAGTAGATACTAACATCTAGGTAGCTACTATAATAGATACTTCTAGCTTATATTAGGATACTTTAGTAACCTCTAGAATAATATCTATTAGGATAATAGTTTTTAGGGTTAATAATACTACTATATCTCTACTAGTAACTACCTACTAGAGGAAGCTTCTTTTCCTACCTTTAAAGTGTTTAGGTAAGTAGAAGGAATATTAAGTATAAGCTTAATAGATAAAGGTTAAACTTAAGATTAACTACTATTTCTTTAATAGTAATTAGAAATACTAATATCTAATTTACTTCTATTTGGACTTTAGTTTTAAGTAAGTAGTTAAAACTTTCTATATAGTAAGAAAGTTAGAAAACTTCTATAATCTAAAAAATTTTATAAGTTATTTAGATAGAATGTACCTAAACTTAAATAACTAGCTTTATACTATTACCTAGCTATAAAGTTTCAGACAGAAGGAAAATAAATACCTAATTATCTTTCTATCTTAATTTAAAAAGATTCTAACTAATACTAAAGAATATATATAGCTAGATATAATCTAGATCTCTCTACTAGAAGTTACTTTACTTTCCTACTTTAAGAAGTTACTTATTATAGTAAACTCTTTTATAGAATATTGGCTTTAGTTATCTAAAGTTTAGAATATAGCTTAGAAGTTTGAATATATAAAGGGGATATTAATTTACTATTAGCTACCTTACTAGAGACTTACTATTTATAATATAGAGGGTAATATTATAATAATAGAAGTAGTTAAGAAGTAATAATAATACTAAAGCTTTAGTAGTTTCTCTTTTACTTCTAAGGAGTATTCTAAAGACCGCTAGAATATCTACTAATATTTAAGATATAGTAAGAAAAGCTATATATATAGAAACTATATAGCCTGAGAGACTAAAAAAGCTAATATAAAAGTTATAAAAATAATAGCTACTTTAGATTATACAAGGGATAACTAGGGGAATAGTATTTCCCCACTTAGTAATAATAAGGATTTAGGAAAAAAGTAACTTTAGAGCGAAGTTAGACTCTAAAGCTAATAGAGGTAGAAATAATAAGATAGGGAAAATAATAGGAAAGGGAATATATAAGTAACTAGTAGTTAGTTACTATTTAGACTAAAATTAATAGAAGTTACTCTATTAATATACTTATTAATATAGGCTGTAATATTTATATTATTATTAATATTTCCTTTATAAAGAAATTTCCCCTCCTACTAGTTAATAGGTTAAAAAGATAAATAAGGAAATATATTATTAGGCTGTTATCTAGTAACACTTAGGGGGTAACTATTTTTACTTTAGAAATTAGTAGCTATATATAGAAAATCTATATTTATATTATAGAGGGCTTATAGCTATTTTTATATTTTAGGTAGCTATAGATAGAAGATAATTATATTATTTATTATACTGAAGCTTAATAGATAATCTATAGGAAGAGTAGTATAATAGTATATTTAGAATATTAGAATAAGTTAGTATAGTTTAAAGAGATCCAGTCAGTTTACTTACTTAATGCTAATTTGCTTATATTTATCTATTAGTATACTATATAGTATACTAGTGAAATATTAAGCTTCTACTAGATTATATCTATTAGTTTGATAGATATTAAGAAAATATTAACTTTAATAGTAAAGGTGGACCTAAGGGATTATATTCCTATAAATATCTATAAAGAATTCCTAAATTCTTTCTATTTAGATTTAGTATATTAGCTATCTTATAGCTAACTAGAGATAGATTACTATATTTTATTAATTCCTGATAATAAGGGATAGAAACTAGATTTCCTATAGGAATCCCTCTATAATATATTATAGGAGAAACTTCTAATACTTAAGAGGACTTTAGAGGATTTACTTAAAAAGGAATTTATTAAAGTAAATAGTTTCTCTATTAGTATTTTAGTCCTCTTTATAAAGAAGCTAGATAGAGGAATATATTTCTATATAGATTATAGAGCCCTTAATATAATTATAAAGAAGGATTATTATTTCCTTTCTCTTATATTAAAGACCCTCTAGAGGGTTATTACTATCTATTAGTATATTAAGTTTAATATTATTATTATATTCTATAAAAATAGAATTAATAAGGTAGATTAAGAGAAAATAACTTTTTAGATATATTATAGTTTCTTTAAGTAGATAATATACTTCTTTAGACTTACTAATATTCCTACTATATTTTAATATTATATTAATAGCTACCTGAGATAGTTTCTAGATAATTTTATTATAATATATATTAATAATATTTTTATTTATATTAGTAGCTTATAAAAGGAGTATAAAGAGAGGGTTTATTAGATATTTAGCTATTTTACTAAAGTAAGCCTAAAGTTAGACCCTAAGAAATATAAATTCTCTATTATTATAGTTAAGTATATTAGGTTTATTATATTAGCTAGAAAGAGTCTCTCTTATAATCTAGAGAAGTTAGTAACTATTACTAACTAGCTTTCCTCTAGCTTACTAAAAAGTATATATAGTTTCCTTAGGTTTGTAAACCACTATAAGGCTTTTATATCTTAGTAAAATATTATTGTAAAGTTTTTAAATTATCTAACTTAGAAGTTTATTCACTTTAACTAGAGACTAAAATAGTAGGAAGCTTTCCTTATACTAAAGTAACTTTTCGCTAAAAAGCTAATTCTATAAATATTTAATCCTAATATCCTAATAATAGTAGAGATAGACTATTCTAAGTATACTTTAGGAGGTATATTAACCTAGAATAATAAACCTAAAGTAAAGAATTCAGTAGCTTTCTACTTCTAACGTCTAATTCCTATAGAGTTTAATTACTTAATTTATAATAAGGAACTTCTTATAATACTAGCTTACTTACAGATATAGAGGGTAAAGCTAAAAAGTACTAGGAAGTTTAAGATCCTTATAAATTACAAAGGTTTTATGTATTTTATAAGGAAATAATAGTTTATAGAGAAGTAAAACTAATAAGTAGCGGAATTATCTTAATATAAGTTTTACTTTAAGTATGAACTAAGTATTTAGATAGTAGCTTCTAATACTCTCTCTAGGAGAGAATAGGATATACCTAAGGGATAGAATAATAAGAGGTAATAGGGATAGATAATATAGGTTATTCTAAATACTACTATCCTTATAGAGCCTCAGGTAGAATATATAAGTATTACTAGTATCTAGGTCTTTAAGGGATAACTAGATCTATAGGAGATATAAGATTATATTACTAAGAGGAACTTCTTATACTAATAGGTTTTTATAGTAATTTAGTAGGGGAAATATAACTTCCCTCTAAACTTCTATATTAAGATTTAGATTACTGAATATATTATTAATATATAAAGGTAGCTTACTTTTAGAGAGAGGTTTTAGATGCTAAATAGTAAGGAAAGTAATAACTTTCTTAATAAGCTTAAAGTTGAGTTAGTATAGAAGTTATATAATTGCTCCTCTATAGGTTACCTAAAGTGTAATAATATACTAGAGATTATAAGCTAATAGTTCTACTAACTTAGATAGTTATAAGGTATCTGTAGATTTATATAGAATTATAATATATATAGAGATATTTATATCTAGAGGTAAGCTAAAAAGGGATTCCTGAAGCTTCTACTAGTATCTAACTAGTTATATTCTAATCTATTAATAGACTTTATTACTAACTTACTTCCCACGAAAAGATAAGGTAGCTATTATCTCTAGGTTATTATTAATTACTTAAATAAAATCTTTATACTAGAGGAGATAAATATAATAGAGATAGAAGTATATATTTAGTAGTTTCTTAGTTATTACTATAGATTTTTTAGAATACTATATTCTATTATAAGTAATAGGGGATCTAACTGGGTAAGTTACTTCTAGAAGAAGTTCTATAGGTTAATAGATATTATATACCCATTAAGTATTAGTTACTACTTACAGACTAATAGAATTACAGAATAGTATAAATAGAAGATCTAGGTAGTTTTGAGGGTATTTATATACTAGTTCTAGAATAACTAAAGTAACCTACTACTTATTATATAGTTAACTTTCTATAACTAATAATATAGTATAATAGGAATTATATCTTTCTTTATAGATTATAGATATTAGATTAACTTTATTCTAGTTACTAAGGAGTATATAGAACTACCTAGTAGTAGTAAAGTTACTACCTACTAGCTAGTTAAGAGAATATAGTTAATAATAATATATATCTATATAGAGATAGCTACTATCTAGTAGAGATTAGAAACTTAAGTAAATAAGATTTAGTCTCCTGCAGATTAGTATTAAGTTAGTAATAAAATATAATTAAATATATTTAACTATAAGTTACTAAAGTTAAGCTAGAAGCTAGTTTAGCTATATTATAGATATATAATAGTGAAAGTATTTTTACTATATATTATAAAGCTAGATACTTTAAGGTTAATTTACTTATAATTTTTTATAGATTTACTTTAGAAAGCTGCTACTAATCTGCTGCCTAAGTAAGTTATAGTAAATAACTAACTACTACTACTAGCGAATAATAATAGGAAGGCTAAATAGCTAATTAAAGATATTCTTACTATAAAGATATACTAAATAGAGAGAGGATACTAGTAAGAAGCTTTCGTTAAATAGGAAGAATATATAAATCTTATATAGAAGCTAGTTAATACTATTATAGATATAGTGGTATTAGAGTAATATAAGGTGATATATAGGCTAATTATAGATAATAATAGTAATCTAGCTTATAGCTTCTAACTGGGCGGTAGCTGGAGAGGAGGAAGGTAATATTATAAGCTATATCTGAATATCCAGCTAAAGCTATACCTAGGTATCTGAAGCTAACTTTCTCGCCCGGGTGGAGCCCCAGTGGGCCCTATATAATACTATAAATACAGACTTTTCCATGCACTTATAAAAGCTTCTCTTTTACTTCTTAGTTCTAAATAAACAGTATTTTACACTATCTTCCGGTTAAATAAGCTTAGGTCCAGCTTTTTATATACTCTATATACTAATTTATTTACTTTATTTACTTTAGCCTTAAGATATTAAATATTTTAAGCTACTAAAGAAAGTATATAGTTAATAAATTAAAGATAAGATACACTGAAGTAATATCTGTATTATAAAGAAAGACTTCTTTCCTGCATTTTACAAAACCTTTATATAGGCTCTTATAGTTAAAAATATCCGGAGAGATTTTAAGGAGGCTAAGCTTATTTCTCTAAATACAGAAAATATACTATTAAAGCTTAATATTAAGTTATATACTTTAATACCTATAGGGTCCCTTCTAATAATATCCCCTATATAAAGTTTCCAGATACTAAATAACCTAATAGAAGTATTTTCTTAATCTAAACGTATTAAGAATTAAATCTTCCACTATTAAAATAACTTACTAACTTTAATTATTAAAGCTATAAAGTATTTATTAAAGGGAGTATATAAACCTGTATATAAAATTATCTTATTAAGATCTAAGGTCTAAATACTTTAGGAAGAAAATAACCTACTGAGCTAATATAGAAAGACTAAGAAAATATATATTTCAAATAAGGAGGAAATCTTATAATAGCTAAGATAGAGAGTATTTAGTTACAGAAAGAGGTAATAACTTAAATTAAGTAGGAAATATATTAAAGTAATAGTTATTAGCTAAAACCTAAGATAGACTCATATTAATATAGCGTCTGTGGGAATACCGGTTTTAAAATACGAATATATTAATTTACTAAAGAAACATCTGAAGGAGAGAATCTTCATTAGTTTAAATTTCATTGATTTCGTAGTTAGTATATATTAGTTGGAATTATAATATAGTTGCGGTTGGATATTCAGCTTACTTACCTATTTAACTTACTTATTATATATATTATATATAAGCTTAATAGTTTAATTAAGAAGGCTATAGAAACTATAGTTAATGAAGCTAGGATCCTTGTTTATAACTTTGATTTGCCATTATACCTTTAGGGATTACCTATTATAACTTCTTTCTATATTTATAATATAAAACTACACTGTTCTGCTAAATTCTAAATTCTATAGAAGTTAAAGAATAATGGGAAGTAATCTATTTTTAATATAGAAGTTTGGAGTAGTCTTTCTTAATATAAGATTAGGAATAAGTATTCTAAAAGACTAAACCTTAAGGCTAAAATAAATACTATAGTTACCCTTAACTATAGTATCTATATAGTATAGAATTCTGAATTTCGAAATACTATTTAGTCTAGAGATATTAATATTGTTGCAAAGTATTTTAATTGTTTACAGAAAGAAGATTTATATATTCTTAGTAATACTATTATTCCTAGATTTAGTTAAACCTATAAAAACTAAGTTTCACTAACTTAGATTTAATAAGCTTTCTGAGAATTCAGTTATTACTATTAAATCTAGTAATTATAACAATAACAATACTACTAAAGATACTAATCGTCTATTTTCTCCCGATAAAGTAGAAAGTAGTAATTTTAATTTCAATTCTTCTTCTAATAAGAATTTAAATAGTTTTTTTATAACCTATTCCGATAGGGCTATAGATAGTAAGAACTTTAAAACGTCCACTACATCTATAGAGATTCCTGCTTCAAATCCAGAAGAAAAGAAAACTATAAATAGTATTTATATCAAGAAAGTGCACTTCTTACAGTTAAAGGTTATTTATCTTTACATCTTTACCCTAATTATCATTAATATAACTATAATAATAACTTATTTATTAAAGAATATAGTAATCTTTATTCTGCCTTCTATATTTTATCTGTTAATACCTTTAGCAAGCTAATTACTGTTTTAAAAGCTATAAGTTCTAAGAATAGTAAGAACTAAGTTTAAGCTATTCATAAAGAAGCTAGGTTTATTACGTTTATAAAGGTTTGAACTATTATACTACTACCTGATTTATCTTTTATTAAGAAGAATAATATTAATATAATAGAAGGTAGATAGACTTTAAAGGAAACCTAATAATTAGAATTCTAGTAACTGTATATATAAGGCTATATAGATTACTTGAAGCTTTAGTTAATACTTCGATGTTAATTATTTAGAAACCTTAGGTATTATCTATAGGCCTGAATGTTATAGATATTTACTTAATATATCTATTTATTATAACTAGGTTTTATTGTCGTATAACATTACTATTATATTTATATTTGCTAAAGTAAATAAAAAGATATATATTAAGTTACTTACTGGCTATTTCTATAATAAAGATTCTGAAAGCTTTGATATAATAATAAGTATGAAGATTAGCCTTTTATATATCTATGAAATAAAGCTTTATATAAGTTAAAATAAAGCCTTAGAATATAGTACTTACACCTTAAATCTATTTTATATAGGATTGCCTTTAAAGTATCTCCATATAATAAGGAAATATTTAAACTTAATATTACTTATATAAAAGTAAATAATAAGCTATTCTAATATAATATATAGATAATATACTATTAGAAGCTAACAATGTTACTACTTTAGAGTATATATGTAGTAATCTTAAAAATAATATAAATATCTAAGATCTAGAGAAACTTAATGTATTGTAGATAATAATTTGGTTATTAATAAAATATATAAGGTTATAGAAACATGTTAGCTGCAATATACTAGTAAAACTCCTACTAAATGCAATAAAGAAATCCCTATAATTTTAAAATACCTATAAATAACAAATCCAAATTCTATAAAAATAAGAATAATACTTCAAAGGAAGAAATATTAGAATATTAAAAAGAAGTAGGGACTTTATTATACTTAACCTTAAGAAGCAGATTAGATATTACTCTAGCTATTATAACCTACTTTAAACTTTCTTCTAATCCTTCTAAAGAATATCTTATTACCCTTAATAGAATATAGGGTTACTTAAAAAGAATCCTAGTTATAAGTTAATTTATAACTATAATAATGTTGATATATTTCACTTATATAAGTTTACAGACTCCGATCAGATAAGAGATATTAATAATAGAAACTCTACTTCAGCTTATATATTTTACCTAAATTTATATACTATTTCTAGCTATAGTTAAACTAAGTAGAAAATGAAAGCTTTATCTACTTATAAAACTAAGTATATAGCTCTGGTAGATACTACTAAAGACGCTATTTACTTCTATAATAACTATAGCTTTATTAATAAATCTCTGGAATTTAGAGCTATGAATAATATTGTTATATTTATAGATAATTAATTAGCTAGAAGACATACCGAAAATACTAAATTCTGCAAACAAAACTAAGTATATAGATATTTATTATTATAATATCAGAGATCTTATTAGAGATAGTAATATAAATTCCTATTACATTAATACGAACAATAATATTACTGATTTTTAATAAAGTCTCTAGGCTAAATTCAATTTAATAACGTTATTAAGAGGATTTTACAGAATACGTTTAACAATAATATTCTACTTTCTCATAAAGATACTTAAACTAATTATCTATTTTCTGAAGAATAATTTCTTCCTTCTTACCTTATAAAAGCTTTAGGTTTTTTAGACTTTTCTCTATATTTCTATCTTTTAGGTTTCTTCCTTTAAACCTTCTATAATCTTAAGCGTTTTGAACCTTTAGCCTCTCTATTTTGCCTATATAGACTTTAGAGTTTTTACTACCTCTTTAATCTATAAAAGATATTTATCTTATATACCTTATAGGGAAATATTCAAGTTATAGCAGTTTTCCTATTACGTCTTTTATTCCAAATACTATATATTAGGTAAATAAGGGTTAAGTATCCTATCTTACTCCTATAACCCTATATCTTCTATTTATTCTAATATATTAATTATTACAGTCTAGATTATATAACCTATATCAATTATACTTGAAATTCGTTAAACCTTAATATTAGAATATTTAGTTAACAGACTATATAGTAGTCTAAATGTAAATATCTTCCGTTTATCCATATTATATAGGGTTAACCTTTCTGAAGAAAAGGTCTATTTAGATAGATATATATAGAAGTTCCCCACCTTCAGTAAGATTAAAACTTTCTATCTTTACTACCATTTCTACTAAGATTAGTACTGCTTTCAGATACTACTCTAAATTCTCTAACTTTCTGTAATTTATTCACTATTGATTTCCCTTAATCTATTTACCAGTCCTCTATACTAGCTTAATAATAACTTCCTGAAAATGTATTTCCAGCTTCTTCTATATAATTAAGAGATTCTATACAAAAGGTTACATATTTACTAAAGCAAAATCCATAGTATATTATATATAGTAATAATACTGAAACCTAAATTAATATTTATAGGTAGGTATTTAATCTTTAGTTCTAATAGGTAATAAATTAAAAACTTTACTATATTTATAAAACTCCGTATTTATACTTTTAGTATAGAATCCTACGATAGGTAACTGTAACTGGTGGTTATGGTAGGCCTTCCGGTTATATAATTAAGTATAGTAACTACTAGCAGCTAGTGGTATCTACTAATAGCTGTCAACAGCTGGCGACCGTTAATAGCTAGTAATAGGTGCAGCTAGCTGGTAGCTAACGTTATATAATAACTAATTACGATCCTTAAAAAAGTAACTATAATAAATAAACCTATACCTTCCCGATTTATTAGATATTATATTAACTAACTATATGTTACTACCTGAGGCTTTCTCTGTTTAGCCCTAATACTATCTATAGAGTTTATAAGATAAATGCTAACCGTAAGATAAAATTTCCTAAATAAAAGAGATTCCGAGAGATATATAGTTAGGTAGATTATAGACCTTTAATATAACTATACACTTTTAGTATAATATAAAACCTAAGCACCTAGAGGATATTTTAGTAATTTCCTCTAATAGAAATTCTAAAGATAATATATAAAGTTAAAAACGCTTCGTGGTTCTATAGAAAGTCTCTTTAGAGGTAATATTATTCAGAAAGCTATAAAGAAGTTTATAGTTGATATATAAACTATATAAGTAAAGCTACTTTCTCTATCTTTAATAATAAAAGAAATACTATTTCTAAATTACTAACTAATCGTACTATAATTCTAATTATTAATCCAAATCTTTAAAGTAATAATATTTCCTGTCTCTAAGTATCTATTAATATTAATTAAGATGAAAGACAATACTCTCTTAATACTAAACCTGTTAACGAAGAAGCTTAGAAGGCTTGAAACCTATCTAAAATATATAGATATTAATAATTACTAGCTTTTTAAAGATATCTATAAAAAGAGGTTATTAGGTACTTATACTTTCTAAGTATAATTTTTAATAGATAGTATAGTAATAATATTACTGTTAGTTTCACTAGAGGAAGGTATATTATATATATTATTACATATAGTATGCTAATAGGGTTAAAGGTGTTAATACTTATAGTATATAGCTTATAGGCTATATGTAGGCTAAACTTAGATATTCTAGGTAATTAGTTACTAATTACCTAGCAGCTGGTAGTAACTACTAGCTAGTTATTACTAGTAGTAGTAGTCTCTACCACTTGATTATACTATATAGTTAGTATACTGTGGGGCCCTAATAGCCTTATAGCTATTATGCTACTAATACTGGCAAACTTCCTTTTTGCCTTTTAACTATAGTATACTATATCTCTATATACAAGATAAAATTAATTAAATAATCTAGATATTTTAACTAAATAACCTTTCGAATTTCCTCCTTTTATTCTAAGTAAGTAACCTATTTCTTTATATAAACTATTATATTATTTATATTAATAAATCTCTCTAGGGTATAGTTGAGAAACCTTTTAGTCAAGATACTAGTAAGGTCATTCTCGCTATTAATTCAATATACCTTATAAGGTTCTTAATATTTATATAATTACCTCAAGATTATAATATTAATTATAAGCTTCTTCCTTTTTATAGTATTAAGCTTTATAAGATATTTATATAATAAGTATAAATTAATATAGATAATTATAAAGATAAGAGTAAAATTGTAATAAACTATAATCTTTCGCGAAAGTATAGTAATAGTATATATAAAGTCTATACTGGCAACTATAATATAGATCTCTAAGGTAAATATACTTCTAGTTACTTTTTTATTTTTAGTTAAAAAGTAATAAACTAAGTTACCTCAGATTATAAACTTACCGTTACTAATAGCTATCTCTTAGCCTAAACTTATTACAAATTCTAGTTAAAATAATAGATTAATATTATTAGTAAAGACGCTATCTATAAAAGTATAGAAGTATACCTTAGAGAGGTTAAGAAGGATAAAAGTTAATTTTTAATTTAAATATTCTATTTACTATTTAATATACTTATTAAAAGAAATAATATTATTACTAGAGGGTTATTATTATTATACTATATACGAGAGGTTAAAGAATATATTAGGCTGGCAGATTAAAGTAATATATACTTTATATATATATTATTTAATATAGCTTTTTTTAAGTGTCTTAGGATTCGTAAGGATATTAATAATAGTAAGCTTATAACCTTAATTCTTTTACCTAAAAAGGAGGTTTTTACCTTAGAGAGAAATTATACTACTATTAAATATTAGTAGTATTAACTTTATAAGGAAGACTTTAGGTTTTATTATAAGGAAAGCTTTTACCAGTTCTTTATCCTCTTATTAAGTAAGAATAGTATTAGAGAGACTAAGGATATTATAAGTTTATATACCAATTATACTTAATACCTTATTATTAGGTTAAGAGATAAGAAAGTAAAGATTATAGATAGATATCTTTATATATAACTATTCTTTATAATACTTTAAGTATATTACTTACTAGTAAGTATCAGCCTTAGCTAAACTATAAAGCAGTTTGATAATTATTATTCTAAATTTTATAGGATATTAATTCTTAAGGTAAGTAGGTAACTTAATTATAATATATCTTATAAGTTTATGTTTAGCTTAAGTATAAGCCTAAATAATATCTTTTAGCTAGAGGAGGAAACCTTCTTTTTTTATTAATATAAAGGTAATAACTGTAATTAATTTTTAATTACTTCTCTAAAATATAAAAGATTAAGTAAGATTTATAAGCTTTCTATTATCTCTCAAACCTTAAATTATAAGCTTTAACTTTTTATTTACTTAGTTACTATTCTTATTCTTAATTTTATTAATAATTTCAAACTTAAAGATAGTATAGTGTTTATAGATAATAGAATTATACTGAATAAATTTAACTATATTATTATTAATAATCTTTTCTACTTCCTTCTTTATTAACCTTTTAAAGGGAAGGCTAGAAGTGGTAATAATTCCTTTTTAGCGGAGGAATTTAGAGAGGCTTAGGTTAGCTTCTTTCTTAGCTATAAGGAAGATTATAAATTAGTTTTCTTAGTTACCTTCTTATTATATAAAGGTAACGTAATTCAATAAGGTTTATAAGGATAAAGTTTGCGGAGGTTTAAAAAATAGTATTATTATCTTCTAATATCTGATATACTTATTCTTATTGGAGGGTGGTAGTATATTACTTTTAATATAAGGGGGGAGGATATTATTATCTTCTAGTATCTCTAAAGTATTTAGAGGTTTAAGAGTAATAGAGAATAAAATTAAGGTAGGTAAAGCTTCTTAAGGAGAATCTCCAGCCTTATTAATATTACTATTATTATATTTATAATGAAAGAATTCTTATTTCCTTACTGGAATATCTAGTTAACGAGGAATATTATTACCTTTATAGTATATTTTTATAGCAGTTAAGTGGAACTTTTATGAATTATAAGGAAGATTAATAATATATATTTTACTATAGGTAGTAAGTAAGCAGAAGAAGCTTTACTAACTTTTCTTTTCTTACTATATATATATAAGAAATTAGAGTGAAAAGTTTATAACCTAAGAGATATTAAGCTTATTATAGGTAGCAGTAATATTATTAACTATCCATTTTATATACTTATAATAAATAGCTTTAGTTGCTTTTTAGATTAACTATATCTATAAGACTATATTTAGAGATAGAGTGGAGTTTTCAGTAAGTTAGAGGTAAACTTTAAAGATCAGAAGTATAAATATAAGATTATTTAGGCTGGCGGTATTATTTATTAACTTATAAGTAGCCTGAAGGTAATACTTTTATAATAGAAATAGCTATTTTTAGTAGTAGATTTTATATATATAATAGAGAAGTATTTATAATAATATTCTACCTTACTAATATTATTATAAACCTCAATAAATATAATTCTGATAGTTAAGTTTATTATTTTAGCTTCTAAATAAACGTTTTTAGATTGGAAGTTTATTTTAAAATTAGTAGAGATAAAATTAGGTAAATCTAGATAAATATTAATTTAGTATATCTTAAAAGCTTTCTATATTAATTTTACTGAAATATTAAGTAGGAATCTAGCAGTATTGGAAGTTATAGCTATATTAATAACATAAAGAATAGGATAGTCATTCTTAAGGTAAAGAATATTAATAATAACTTTAAACTTAAAGTTAATATTATTATAAAGGGTAAATTTAAATTAAAAGGGGGCAGCATTATATATCTAGTATTAGTGGCAGTATTTTTCAAAAGCTATAAAAGCTTCTTGATTAACTAAATATCCTACTTTATAGAGCACTCCTTAAAGATATGTAATATATAGATATTTAAAGTGATAATAAAGTCTCTAGACTTTAATCTTTATTAGGTATAAGGAAGTAAGTATCTCCTCCTTATTTAATAATATTTATAATTATCTCTATTTATATATAATTAACATAAACTTCTTATTTTAATATAACTAGTTGCAAATAGTATTATAAATAATACTAAGATAATTTATATTAGTAAGGTATAATAGAAATAGGGTCTTATAAGGAACTATATAGAATATTATTATACTAAATAGCGTAGGTATATTAATTATACTTATTAGTTCTTTAAATTTACCTTCTCTAAAATAAATAGAACTTAATTCTCCTCTGGAAGTTTTTAAGAAAATAGAGGGAAGAATAGTTTATTTTAGAATATTAAATTAGAAGTAGCTAGCTATACAGTAGTTAGTAGCATCTAAGTTAGGTAAAATCCCTTGAAAAACTATATCTAAATAGTATCTTTTAAGAATAAATATAGATACTAAAGTAGTAATCTTTTTAGTTATATTATTTTCTTTCGTTAGAATATAAGTTACTATTTAATTCTGGAGGATCCTTATAATCCTTTAACTGACTAGAGGTATAGATTACTTTTTTAAAGTAAGATATTATAAAGGTATTTAAGAAGTTACTTAGAAAACTTAGTATTTTAGGTTAATTCTTAAGCTAATAGTTTTAGAGGTAATATATTGCTTTATTATTTTTAATAGTAGTTATATAAGTATTTCTAAAGTTATTATTTAAACTTTCTACTTTCTTATACTATATAAGGAAATAGTAATAGGTAGGTATTAATATATCTACTATATAGAAGTTAAACTTATATTAGTTATAGAAGTTATATCCCTCCGTAAGAGAGTATCTTATTAACTATTAACTAAACTTACTATATATATAGTATTTCTTATTAAATTAGCTATATATAATAGTAGAAATTAAGTAATATCCTCCTCTTAATAGTAGTTAGAAGTATCTTTAATAGCTATATTTATATTTTTAGTAAACACTTTAAGGTAAGTTATATATTTATTAGTTTAATATTAAAATATATTAATTAATAAGAGTTCCTTAGGATTATTGGTATCTTTAAGGATATATTAAGATATTATAGAAGGAAAGCTTATAGTAGTATTTATAGTAAATTATAAAGAATTATAAACTTCCTAGTATATTACTGCGAAGCTAAAGAGGGCTAACTAGTATTCTAATGTTCCTTAGTATATATTTCAAAGGTAGTTATAAAAGCTGAAATTAGTATATTATTTAAGAGGGAAGATTCTCTAAATATATATCAGCTTAGGGAAAAGAATGTTAAGTACCTTCTTTCTTATCTTATTTAGATTATCTATAATAATACTTCTAAATATTGTATTACGCTAGTTAGTAAGGTAAACTTATTAACTTTTATTACTTCTAAAGTAGTTCTTAATATAGTAGGCTATATTGAAAATATTATAAAATTGAGGGAATTACTAAGGTAGTTAAAAGAGTATTTAAGGATTTAGTTTTTCAGTATAATTGAAAAGACTTTAGCTTATATATAGTTAGGTATATCTAACTTTAGATAATAATCTCTAAAGATATAGATCTTTAATTTAAAGATATTATAGAAAGCTTCTCTATATTATATCTTAAAGTTATATATTTTTATGAGATTAGTTATATTCTTAGCTATTAGCATATTAATAGGGGGAGGTTTAGTTTCTTAATAATTATTTATAAAGTTAAACTGCGGGGGAGATACTATAGGGGGTGGAATAGGAAGTTTATATTATTAATTCTAATTATAGGGAAGTCATTATTCTTATTAATCTTAGAAATCTCATTATTTAAGTTATTCTTATTATTAAGAGGTTATATTTATTACTAATAATAGTAGATTAACTATAAGTCTCTCTATTTATTAAGATACTTCTTAAGACTAGTTTCCTAAGGTAGCTAGATAAATATTAAGCTTTATAAGGTTTTAATAGGTTACTTTTTATTATTACTTCTGGATTATAAAATATATTTACTAAGCAAAAATAATAGTACCAAGAAAGCCTGTTTAGTTATTAATAAGTATCTTAAAATTCTATAACTTTATAACTATTTTTTAGATTTCTTCTTTAGTTTATAGAATAAACTTATCTTACTTTATTAGGTTTATAAGGATCTGGTAGATCTATTTACCTATTATATTAACCCTAACGTTATAAATAAGGAGAGTATTCTATAAATACTAAGGTATTTATTTGTCTATAGTAGCTTATACTTCCTCTAGCTACTTCTTAAAGTTATTTTTAAAGAAGTTTAGAGGGTTTCTACTGAAGAGGTAATTATATATATATATTACTGCAATTTACGCTATTTGGTTATTAATCTAGTCAGAGTTACACTCTATAATAGAATTAAAAACTTTTTATTTACTAAAGATCTTACTATTAGGAAGGAATTTTAATTTTATTAGTATTCTTACCCCTAAAGAGGTTACATTACTTATTATACTAAGGTTTCTAAAAAACTTCTTAAAAGGTTTTACTAACTTATATATTTTACGTATTATTTCCGAACTATAGGGAAATTATAAAAAAATATAAATTAGAAGAGAGAGAAAGGGGGAAGATAGACGATTCTATTTTTACTATTTACTAATTCTATTTATTAGTATTATATAGATAGAATTATATTTTAGAGAGAGAAACTATCTACCAGTTAAATAATAAAAGAGAAAGAAAGGATATAAAAGAATATAGAAAAAAGAGAGAGAAATATAAGGAAATTTTGAAATTTAAAATACTATAAATTCCTTTATTATAGAAGTCTAGTAAATTTTATATTAAAGGTATTTAATAAATATACTTATGTAGGATACTTTTAGTATTTCTTCTGTAAGTTAATCTTAAGTATAGATATGTATCTAGCTACTAGAATTGAGATATATTAGTATAATTATTAAAGAGATATTATCTTACCTTAATTTAGACGGAAGGTTATTATTAAAAATATCTAAATAGATTAAGAGATTAGTAGCTTTACCTTAAGTTAAGCTTAATATTTTTTTATTATTATTTCTACCTAAATAAGCTTTACTAATTTATAGTAAATAATAATAATAAGGTTAACTATTAATTAGTGTTATTTTTATTAGGGGAAGGTATATTGAATATATTATTATATATAGTATATTAATAAGGTTAAAAATATTAATATCTATAGTATATAGCCTATAGACTATATATAGGCTAGATCTAAAAATCCTAGGTAATTAGTTACTAATTACCTAGCGGCTGGTGGTAACTAGTAGCTAGTTATTACTAGTGGTAGTGGTTTCCGCCACTAGGCTATACTATATAATTAGTATGCTGTGGAATTCTAATAGCCTTATAGCTATTATACTACCGATAATTATTTATATAATAATCTGAGAGATTTTAAATATAATTAAACTTAAGTTATTCAGAAGATCTCTTTAAAAGAAGTTATATAAGTAATATTAAGAAAGATATAATAATATAGCTTAAGCCTTTTTAGTTAGTATTAGTATAAAGTATAGTTAAGCTAAAGTTCTTATATAATTAAAATTAGATAGATTAAAAATATAAGAAAGTAAAATATTTTTTTTAATTTATAGCTAAAATCTTAAATTAAAAAGTATCTTAAAAAATAAAGTTTATAATTAAAAGCTAATCCTCTGAAGTCTAAAATTAGAATAAGAAACTAAAAGCTAGATTACTATTCTAAAGTATTATTATAATAATATAGGGGAGAGGCTAATAGTTTACTTTCTATTGTAACTATTAGTGGATTTATTACTTCCTAAAGTAAAACTTCAGTCCTCCCACTCTCTGCTAACTACTGTAGCTAGCTTTAAGTTAATTCAGACTTAAACTTCTTATGGCTATAGCAGTTAGTATATATACCTTATATTAACCTTTTTAATAATAAATAACTAATAACTTCTTCTGTATTAACCTTATATCTTTATATTCTCACGCTACTTATATATTAATTTAAATATCTTAAGATATTTAACTACTGCTAATTATAGCTACTATATTTGTCGGTAGCGTAATAGCTCCAAGGCTATTAGGGCCCTATAGTATATTAACTATTTAGCGTAGCCTAGTGGCGGAGACTCGCTACTAGTAATAACTAGCTACCAGTTATTACTACCTACTAGGTAATTAGTAACTAATTACCTAAAGTATTTAGATTTAGCTTATATATAGCCTATAGGTTATATAGTATAAATATTAATACTTTTAACCCTATTAGTATATTATATATAATAATAGATATAATATACCTTCCCCTAGTGAAACTAATAATAATTGGTAATTAACCTTATTATTATCATTTACTATAAATTAGTAAAGCTTATTTGGGTAGAAATAGTAATAGAAGATTATTAAGCTTAACCTAAAGTAAAGTTACTAATTTCTTAATTTATTTAGATATTTTTAATAATAACCTCTCGCCTAACTTAAGGTAAAATAATATCCTTTTAATAATTATACTAATATATCTTAATTTTAGTAACTAGATACTTACCTATACCTAAGAATAACTTACAGAAGAAATACTAAGAATATTTTATATAAGTATATTTATTAAACGCCTTTATTATAAAATTTGCTAGACTTCTGTAGTAAAGGAATTTATAGTATATTAAGTCTCTCTAAATTTCTTTATATTCCTCTTTTTTTTTTATATATTTTTCTGCTTTCTTTCCTTACTTTCCTTACTTAACTAGCAGATATTCTTCCTCTCTGAGATTAAATTTTACCTATATAATACTAATAAATAGAATTAGTAAATAGTAAAAATAGGGTTTTCTATCTCTCCCCTCCTCTCCTCTTTTATTTTATACCTCTTTATAATTCCCTATAATTAGGAAATAACTAGTAAAATATCTAAGTTAGTAGAATTTCTTAGAAGACTTTTTAAAAACTTCAGTATAATAAGTAATATAACCTTTTTAGAGGTAAGAATATTAATAAAGCTAAAGCTTCTTCTTAATAGTAAGATCTTTAGTAAATAGAAGATTTTCAATCCTATTATAGAATATAACTCTAACTAAATTAATAACCAAATAGTGTAAATTACAGTAATATATACATACAATTACCTCTTTAGTAGAACCCTTCTAAACTTCTTTAAAAATAACTTTAAGAAGTAACTAGAGGAGGTATAAACTACTATAGATAAAGAAGTACTTTAGTATTTATAAGATATTCTCTTTATTTATAGTATTAAGGTTAATATAAAAAGTAAGTAAATCTACTAAATTCTTATAAACTTAATAAGGTAAGATAAGTTTATCCTATAAACTAAGGAAAGAATCTAAGAAATAGTTATAAAATTATAGAATTTTAAGATATTTATTAATAACTAACTAGACTTTCTTAATAATATTACTTTTACCTAGTGGATATATTCTATAATCCAGAAGTAATAGCGAAAAGCAACCTATTGAGACCTTACAAAACTTAATATCTATCTAGCTACTTTAAGGAATTAGTTCTAAAAGGCATCTTAGTAAGTAGAGAGATTTATAGTTAATCCACTATTATCAGCAATAGATATAACTTCTTAATAATAAGGATAACTTAAATAATTAGATTTTTAAAATCAATAAAATTAATGACCTCCTTATAATTAGAATTTATAGTATAAACCTTCTACTTCTCCCCCTATAGTATCCCCCCTATATATAAACTTTATAAATAATTACTAAGAAACTAAATCTCTCTCTATTAATATACTAATAGCTAAGAATATAATTAATCTCACGAAAATATATAATTTTAAGATAAAGTATAGAGAAGCCCTCTATAATATCTTTAAATTAAAGATTTATATTTTTCGAGACTATTATCTGAAGTTAGATATACCTAACTATATATAAGCTGAAGTCTTTTTAATTATACTGAAAGATTAAGCTTTTAAATATTATTTTAATTATTTTAATAATCCTCTTAATTTTATAATATTCTATAATATAGCTTACTATATTAAAAGCTATTTTGAAAATAATAAAAGTTAATAGGTTTACTTTACTAAGTAGTATAATATAATATTCAGAAGTATTATTACTGATAACTAAAATGAGATAAGAAAGGAGGTACTTAAGGTCTTTTTCACTAAGCTAATATATATTTAGAGAATCTTCCCTCTTAAATAATATACTAATTTCAGCTTCTAAAACTACCTCTTAAGTATATACTAAAGGATATTAGAATATTAATTAGCTTTCTTTAGCCGTATAGTAATATACTAGAAAGTTTGTAACTAATTATAATCTACTGTAAGTATTACTATAAGCTTCCCTCCCACGATATCTTAATATATACTAAAGAATACTAATAATCCTAAGGAATTCTTATTAATTAGTATAGATTAATATTAAACTAACTGAATATATAACTTACTTTAAAGTTTTTACTGAGGATATAAATATAGCTATTAAGAATACTCTTAAGTATTACTTAGAAGAGAGTATTACTTAATTACTATTATTTTATATAGCTAATTTAATAAAAAATATAAGATATATAGTAAACTTAGTTACTAGTTAATAAGATACTCTCTTAAGGAGAGAAGAAACTTCTATAACTAATATAAATCTAACTTCTATATAGTAGATATATTAGTATCTACTTATTACTACTTTCTTATATAATATAAGAAAGTAGAAAGCTTAAATAATAACTTTAGAGATATTTATAAAATTACTATTAAAAATAATATAGTAGTATATTACCTCTAAGATAGTTAGCTTAAGGATTAACCTAAAGTACTAAATTATCTAAGTAATATTTTAAATAACTTTATAATTTCCTACTTTAAAGAATAATTCATATTTCTAAATAGTTCAAAACTTATAAGGATCCTCTAGATTTAAGTGGTAGTTTATACTTTAATAAAAGAAGATAATATAACTAAGGAGATTACTACCCTAGCGTCTATCTTTATCCTTAATGGATACTATTTAGATATAGTTTTCTAAGGGATTTTACTTAATTTAGATACTACTAATTACTTTATAGCTAGCTACTTTTAGTTTAATACTCTGAAATAAACTATCCTTCCCTCTATTCTCTTAAAAACTTCTAGAGGAGGATTAATCTCTATTTATTTTAGAGGAAGTAAACTTATAAAGATAATCAGTATAGTTAATATATTTATACTATTTAGTATAATAAAGTTCTATATAGTTTCTTATAAGACTCTATTTCTATTAGATCTTACTAATATAGATTACTTTAGTATTACTTTTAATAATATCTATAACTAGTTATATTAAAATAAGAAGATTATTCTAATTATATCTAAATAGAAATATCTATAGATATTATTAGATAAAGAGGAGATATTTACTTCCTTATATCTGACGGAGATTAAGATCCAGAAACTTTATTATTACTTTAGATATCTATCTATTATATATTTTTAAGAAATTCTTTATAAAGTTAGATATCTAATTAATTAAGAAGCTTTTATAGCTCTCGAAGAATACTACTACTAATACTAAATATATAATACTGCCTCCTCTTAATTTAGATTTACTTTCTATAATAATGTTGACTTTAACTTTAAAGTTATTATTAATATTCTTTACCTTAAAGGTAACTACTTTATCTTCTATATTATTAATATAGCTATAGCTTTTAATACTGCTTAATTTCTACCTAATATTTCAGCGACATTAATGTAGAAAGTCTTTAAGGTATACTAAATTATTATTTACTTAGGTCCACCTGATTTTATCTCTACTAATACTAGAATAAATTTCTAATCTAAAGATTCCTATTTAGAAGCTAAAAGAATAAGCTTAACCGTTAGAATTATATCTATTAATGTCTATAATAGTATCAGTAAGGTAGAATATTATTGTATTTTTCTCTATTATATATATAAAATCTACTATAAAGAATACTTATTATTATTATAAGAGTATTACCTTTAGGCTACTTATAAGTTAATAAATAATACTGCTAGTCTGAATAGTTTTATATTTATACTTCCTATCTTTAGAGCCTACCTCTAGCTTACTAAGAACTCTACTTTATCCCTAGAGATAGTCTTATAAATATAGGCAGTCTAAAAAGTAACTAAAGCTATCTACTGTAAATATATAAAAAGGATTATTAATATCATTATAGCTACTTATAATAATCCTAATATATTATAAGTTATAAGCTTCCTACTATAGTTTCTTATATATATATAGTAAGAAAAGAAAAGTTAGAAAGGTTTCTTCCGCCTGCTTACTACTTATAGTAAGATATATATTATTAACTTTCTTTATAATTCTCAAGAGGTTTACTTAATTACTATAAAAGTATATTATAAGAATAATAATATTTCTTCTTAACTATATATTCTAGTAAATATATAAGAATATTTCTAATATAAATATAATAATAAAAATATTAATAAAGCTGGAGATTCCTCTTAAGAAGTTTTATATATCCTAATTTTATTTCCTATTATCTTTAAACTTCTAAATACTATAAAAATACTTAAAATAAAAGTATCTGTAAGGATATATACCCTATAGTCTATATAGAGAGCTGGGATAGCTAGAATCACGTGAACTATAGAGCCTGAAGCTACTAGGCCTCCTATAGGATAAAAGCCCTCTTATAGCTACTACCAGTTAGCTATACTAAGTTAAAATCTTATAATCTATAGAGACCTACCTTTTGCTGCTTTCCCTTCCCTTATTTAGGCTTTTAGCTACATTCTTACAATTTTTCAACTTCTATCTCTCTAAGAAGGTAAGATTAGGGTTTCAGTAATAGCTTTATAATAAACACCTACTAACTAATTAGTAACTATATTAAAAATAACTATACTAGTAGTCTAAATACCTACAGTATCTAAAAATTTAGTATCTAAAAATATAACCTCTAAAAATATACTTTCTGAAAATACACTCTTAACTAGTAAGTATATAGTAACCTCTATACTAGCTATATTAATATAAGCAGCTAAAATAAGTAACTTAAGTAATATAGCTACTAGTATAATAATAGTAATTATAATAGCGTTTATATATCTTCTTAAATTATAATCCTTCTTTATAGAGGTTATAGTAGAATACCTCCCTGGTAGTATACTTATAGTAAGCTTAATACTATTATTACTAACTTTATCTATAGCTTCTAAATATTAAGATTACTTAAAACCTCCTAGTTACTTCTATAGTTTTCTTTATAAAGAGGTTACTCTATATAAAATTAAAAATTAGCTAATAGTAATCTAAAATAGCTATACTCTACAGCTAGGAACCTTAGAGGTATAGAAGATTTAGTAAGCTATAACTAAACTATTATATAGCTTACAGACTTAGTAGCGTAATTACTATTATATTTTACTAGACTTTTTATAAGCTAACTCTATAGTATTTACTTACTATTTATTAACTAACTCTATTTTATAAGAACTATACTTCTATAATATACTTTATATACTTTAGTATAATAGCTAAATATCCTTACTGAAGTTTTATACTGAATAGTTAGTAATCTATAGGTCCCTAGGAACTATTAGATTAGAGATATCTTAACCTTATATATTTACTTTCTTCTACTACCTTAAGGTTAGAATATAGAGATACCTATAGTATCAGAAGTTTAATAACTAACTACTAAAAGCTATAACTTTAGTGGCTAAATACCTCTAGGAGATATTATAGCTTTATAAGGATACTTTAAGTAGTATTATCAGAAAGGCTACTAACTATAATACTATTACTAGTTTAGTATATATATACTGTAAAATAGTTAATAAGTTAACCCTAACTAAGAGGCTCCACCTTAAAGCTTAAATATATAAAGTCTGTAGTAAGTTAGGCTATTTAATAGCTACTTATTACTAAAATAAGTTCTGTATATATTATTAGAAACCTAGTTACCGTATAAAAGTTTACTATAACTACCTAACTACTAAAAACTTACTACTAAAAGAGCCTCAAGATTATACTAAGCCTGAGGCTGGAAGACTACTAGAGTATAATAATAATAACCTTTTTCCGGGAGTGAAGTAACTAGTAAATATCTATCTATACTTTAGTAGCTTAATTAACTATAGGAAACCTTATATACCTAATCTACTGTAGGATACTTTAGGGAGAAGGAGTTAGACACTTTAGTATTTACCTAAAAATATCTAGTTAATATACTAAAAGGGTCAGACATTCTAATAATTACCTTAAGATATCCAGTAAATATACTGAAACCTTATAGGTTAATATACTTATAGAGAGGCCTCGCCGAGAGGTTATTAACCTCCCAGGTTAATATACCTGTAGGAATAATATAGGTTAATATACCTATAGTTTTAATCTCTTCTTATAATCACTCGAAGTCTCTTATTTTAACTGCTAATTTAAACTATTAATTCAAACTATTATTTCAACTATTATTTTAACTATTATTTCAACTATTATTTATCTATTATTTTATCTTCACACTCTAAGCTACTACTGAATAGTCGGTAAAATTATATATTAAGAGTAGCTATATAGTATTTACAGACTTTAGAGTCTAAAGCCTTTAAAGGGGGAAATAATTATAAGGATATATACCTTATAGCCTGTATAGAGAGCTGGGATAGCTAGAATCATATAACCTATAAAGCCTGAAGCTACTAAGCCTCCTATAGGATAAAAACCCTCTTATAGCTACTACCAGTTAGCCACACTAAGTTGAAATCTTACAACCTATAGAAACCTACCTTTTACTACTTTCCCTTCCCTTACCTAGGCTTTTTTAGCCACACTCTTACAGTATCCTTCCTTCTTATATTAAAAGCAATATCTTACTACTTTCTAATAAGAATAAGTATACTTAATATTAGAAGATAATAAAGCTATTCCTTAAACCCTTGAGAGCTATATTTAACTAGAAAAACCTCTCTTAATAAGAAGGTAACTAAGAAGACTAATTTATAGCTTTCCTTATAGCTAAAGAAGAAGCTAATCTAACCCTCTCTAGATTCCTCTGCTAAAAAGAAATTATTACTATTTTTAGCCTCCCCTTCAAAAAGTTAATAGAAAAGGAAGTAGGAAGTATTATTAATAATAGTATAGTTAAGATTATCCAGTATAATCCTATCCTCTATAAAAACTATACTATCTTTCAGTTTCAAATTATTAATACAATTAAGAATAAAGATAGTAATGAAATATATAAGAAGTTAAAACTTATAATCTATGATTTTAGAGATAATAGGAAGCTTTAAATCCTGATTTAGTCTTCTATAATTCAGAGATTTAGCTAAAGATTAATTATAGCTATTACCTCTATATTAATAAAAAATAAAAACTTCCTCCTCTAGCTAAAAGATATTATTTAGGCTTATATTTAGGCTAAAACTAAACTCGTAAGATATATTATAGCTAAGTTACTTACTTACTTTAAAAACCAATATCCTCCAGAATCTATAATAATAATTATTAAACTACTTTATAGCTTAACTAAAGCTGGTATCTACTAATAGGTAATATACTTAAAGTATTATAAAAAATAGTTATATATAAAGATATCAACCTATAATCCTTACCTCCTTATATCTTAACTTAATAATAAGGTATTTAGTATAATTAGTATATAAACTAATAATACTTTCAGTTTTTCTAATACTATTTTTACTTAATAAGAGGATAAAGAACTAGCAAAAGCCTTCCTTATAGTAAAACCTAAGATCTTTCTAATAGAATTAATACTATTAGTATTTAATAGTAGTATACTCTCCCTCTAAGGTGAAAACCTCTTTCTTAAGTAAAAGAACTAAAACTATAAACTTACTATTATTAATATCTTTATAAATTCTAAGATACTTAAAAAAAGCTATATTAAATAATATATATATAGAGTATATATTACTTTAATTTACCAGCCTGAAATACTCTTTAACCTCTTATATATAATATAATAATAATAACCTTCTAGTAATAATATTACTACTCTTAATAAGTATATTAAATAGCAAATAGAATACTTAGATTAAGGGTTAACTTTTATTCCTCTTAACCTCTCTAAGGTATATTTCTATATTTTTATAAATAGCTTCTTTACTAATAATATTAACCTATTATCTTAACTGGAATTTATAATAATTCTAAGCTAAGAGATAGCTACTAGCAATAATAAGTTTATAATCTGAAGTAACTTAGTTTATTACTTTTTAACTAAAAGTAAAAGAATAATTAGAAATATACTTACTTTAGAGATCTATATTATAGTTACTAGTATAGACTTTATATATACTATTACTATATCTTTATAAAAGATTATAACTTATTGTAACCTTTCTCATATCTCTATAATTATCTATACTAACTTATACTTATTATATAAATACCTTATAAAGCTTAGTACTATAAAAAAGAAGAAGCTTATAATTAATATTAAAATCTTAAAGTAATTATATAAACGTTAAGAACTCTATAAAGTATAGCAGATTAATAGTAAGAATAACGTTACTAATATCTTTACTAAAAAGTCTCTAAACTATACCCTAGAAAGATTTATTAATATAAATAATATAACTATTTATATAGAGGGATAAATTACTTATTCAGAATAGAAAGAGGAAATTTAGAAGATTATTTAGTTAAAAGATATAGATTATTTAATTGATTTTATCTTATATATAGAGATATAATATACTATAGTTAAAAGGTAAAAAGGAAGTTTACTAATATTAGTAGTATAATAGCTTTAAAGCTATTAAAGCCCCACAGTATACTAACTATATAACGTAACTTAGTAGTAAAAACCAGCTACTAGTGATAACTAGCTACTAGTTATCACCACCTACTAGGTAATTAGTAACTAATTACCTAGAGTATCTAGATCTAGCTTATACGTAGCCTATAGGCTATATACTACGAATATTAACACCTTTAACCCTATCAGTATACTATACGTAATAATATATATAATATATCTTCCCCTAGTGAAACTAATAGTATTTAAATACTTATTATAACTTTAATATCCGTAATTTTAATATCCTCTAAACCCTCCAGATAAAAGTTTATATTGCTAATATAAAGATTCTCTGCTACTAATATAAAAATTCTCCGCTACTAATATAAGTTAACTTACAAGCTCTATATAGGTATAGCGGGACTTAGTCTGCTTTTATTAGTAAATAATATTAATATATTAAATATAGGTAATATATAAATAATACCTATATAAATATAGATACTTCTAATATAGCTAAATAGCTTTTAAAACCTCTATAATTACGTAACTATAATACTATATAGTATCTAGCAACTAATATTACTATAATAAATGAATATTAAGGTTTTATTTAATTAATAACTAGTCTCCAAAATAGTTAGCTTAATATAGCAGATTATAGGATAGCTATATGATTTTCTTTTAAATATCTACAGGCTGCCTGTTAATTATAGTATTTAGAATAATTTTAGTAAGGTTTAGTTTAATAAACTAATAGCTTTAGTTATAGTGGTTATAGCTGTATATCTTTTTACCTATTCTGTACTTCTTTAGTTGCGGGTAGCTATATAGATTTTAAGGGGATTTTGATTTTATCGTGAAGGTATAATACAGAAGAGTGATAAATTATAAAATACGTAGCTTTCGGCCCTTCATTGTATTCTATCTTTAAGAGGTTTATAAAGATTCTTAACCCTACGACCTTAGTAATTACTTTTAGCTACTATAGATTATTACTATAAGGTCTTCCTCCACTGTAAGGTTAAATATTACAACCGGAGGCATAACTATCCACAACAATAGGTAATCTTATTACCGTTTAAACCAGTTATAAGCTAATATTAGTATAAATATTATTACTGGGTATATCATATAGTTAGAACTATATATAGGGTAAAGAGCCTAGATACCACCACCGGTATAAAGCAAAAGTAACTAAATAATAATATAGTAAAGTATAAAAGCTCTCGAAAGAATCTTATAGCTATATATAGAGGGAATATAAAGAAGCAAAAAGGCTTGTATTTAGTATAAATAGGAGGCCTAATCTGAAAAATATTTATACCTATATTACCAGAGCTAACGTAAGCTATAGAGTAAACCTCGTAGGATATGGGGCGAATTCTATATTATAATATATCCCCCCAGACGTAGGATATTATTATTAATAACGTTATACGTCTAAATAGGGTTATTACTAGTGGTTTTTATCTAAATTCTCTAAATATAAAAAGTGGTTTTATCTAAATAACTATTCTAAAGTGAGGGTAATAAGGTGTTAAGGTATAGGCGAGGATAAACAGCCTCAAACTATAGGTAAGTGCAATAGAATCTTTAAGTCCTTCAGAGCTATAGCTTCATTAGCCACAAGCCTGTTATTAATATAAAAAGAATAATTGTAAATAGCCTCCACTGTCTGAAAACTATCTTCCCCGCGCTCTTCGAAAAATTACCTCTAAAGCGGCAAAAGGATAGAAGGTTTCTAAACTGCAGCTAGAAATATCTCTAATACCTTAGGGCCGCTACTCTCCTGATTTTACTCGGAGATATATAGCTACTTAAGATTAAAGTATAAACTTAAAAGTATACTATATAAAACATAGCCTTCCAAGCTAATGGGAGTATATAAATACTCTCATATAAGTAACACCCTCTCCATTATAATCTATATACTTTATATACCCCATTCTATTAGTAGCATACGTATATTAATTTAGGCTGACTTCCGCTAAGGATAGTTTATACTAGTAGATATACCTACTAAGGCTATATATATTAGTAGAGCTTTTACAGCTATAACTTTTAATAAATACCGTGAAAGCCTATTTCTATAATAATTTAAAGGATATTAAATAAGGTTGTATAGTAAAGCTATTTAGTGATACTATTATAAAGGGAAAAGCCCTTTAAAATGTTTCTTAATATTATTAGGTATAACTATATTTAGATAATTTCTTTTCGATAACCACCTCTACACCAACAGTTTAAGATATTAGGTAAATTAATATTGATTTAACTTTATAGCCTAACTAACTTACAATTCAGGATTTCCGGTATTAGGTTAAAGCCACTCTTATAAATAAGGTTTTTAACCCTTCTCCACCCCCCAAGATATATAGAATAAATATAAGGTATATCTAAAAAGATATATTTATCTCAAAAAGAGAGATTTAAAGTAACTACTATAGGTAAGTCTATCTTGCAAAGAAATACTATTTTATAGGCAGCTAATCTAAATATATATAGGAAGGGTAGAGTAGTTAAAATTAAAGTAAAGTTAAAAGAGTAAAAAGGCCGGCCGTAAATATAGCCTAGCCAGGATGCTAAGAGGGTTTTCTTAAGAAGTTAATAAATTATAATTAAGAACTACCTTACGTATAATATTAAGAGGGATAATATAGGGATATTAAAAGGAATAACATTATATATATATTAAGAGAGATATATAGGGGTATCTTAAGAAGAATAATATCGTATATATATACGTCTGAAAAAGAATTAAAGAAAAGAAACTTATAAGTATAGACTACTATATTTAATTTAGTAATATAGAGGAAAAACAAGATTATTAAAGGAGAGAGATAAAGTTATCTAAAAGACTAGACTTATAATTATAGTAAAGTGTGGAGACCTTCAAAAGGGCCTTATAGCTATATATAGAGGGAATATAAGGAAGCAAAAAGGCTTGTATTTAGTATAAATAGAAGGCCTAATCTGAAGGATATTTACACCTATATAGCTAGGGCTAATATAGGCTACGGAGTAAACTCTATAGGATATAGGGTAAACTCCATATTACGACAAATAAGTAACTTAGTTATATAAATTAAGAAGAAACTTAAGGAAACTATCAGAAATATAGCTATTTAGTATAATGGATAGGTAGAACCTAAGTAAGTATTATAACCCGTTAGAACTATAAAACTAAGGGATATTAGAGCTATAGCTATTTTGCTATTACTTCTTTTATTCCAAATACCCTATATTAGGTAAATAAGGGTTAAGTATTCTACTTTACTCTCATAACTCTATATCTTCTATTTATTCTAGTAAATTAATTATCAGAGTTTAGGTTATATAACCTATATAAATTATACTCTAAATCGGTTAAACTCTAATATCAGAATATTTCATAAACGGATCATATAGTAGCCCGTGCGTAAATAGCTTCCATTTATCCGTTGCATATGAGGTTAACGTTTCTGAAAACAAACTCTATTTTGATAGATATACCTTAAGGGTCCCCACTTTTAGTGGAATTAGAACTTCCTACTATTATTACCACTTCTACTAATATCAATCCTGTTCTTAGATATTATTCTGAATTTCCTAATCTTTTGTGATTTATTAAGTATTAAATTCCCTTGACCTATTTACTAGTCTTCTATATTAGTTTAACTGATTATAAGCCCAGCTTATATACTATTATTACTTTATTATATACTGATCTTTATCTCTTATTAATACTAATATTCTTATCTTTACTAATATCTATTTAGGTTATACTAAAGATTATACTAACTAACCTTAAGCCTCCATTTACCTATCTATTTATAAAAAACCTCTCTTAATTATCTATATAAGATTCTATAGCCTATTTCTTTATTAACCTTAGCAAATAATTAACTAAACCTTCATATTAATTAATTAGTTTGATACTGGACGAATCTATAAGAAGATCTTACTAGTTAGAGTAGTAAGTTTACTGTTAGGCTAGGGAAAGAAACGGTTAAGTAGCAGAGGCTGAGATCTTTTATACCCAGGTTCACTAAGATCTTTTATAAATTAGAATATCTGTTAGTTTACTAAGATTATTATAAACTAGATTCTAAAGTTTACTAGATTCTTAATAAAAAACGGTCTTTTACGAGATTTAAATTCTAAATCTCTACAGGTTATAGTCTTTATATTAATTTAATAAATCAGCCATTAGGCTATTTGTCTATTGACCTTATTAATTAATAATATCTTACTGGAGTTAGACTATGAGTATCTTCATTCTATACTAGAATCTAGATTAAATCTTTATTAAATTACTACTTTATATATTAAAGTTACTTTTAAAGGTTATGGGAGACTCTAGATTCTACTTTATTTCCAAGTTAAAAGGAACCCAGAATTATAGTGTTTAGTTTATTCGTATAAAGGCTTTACTTATTAGTAAAGATATATTTATGGATTTAACTAAACCTATTACTGGAAGTAATTATAATAAGTATAGTATAGCTTTTGATTATAGATAGTTAAACTGTAAGGATAGCCTTTTAAGAGTTATTAAGAATAATACTAATATAATTAATACTTTCAGTTGTTTAAAAAGATTTTATAAGCCTACTGGCTTTTTAAATAAGCTTCTTACTTATAAAGAACTTTTTAATATTACTTTTAGTAATTTTAAGTTTATGGAAGGAACTATTTTTATAAGATAAAAGAACTTATTGATAACCTATCCTATAATAAAGTTAAATTACCAGATTAAGTGGTTATTACCTATATTCTAACTAGTTTAGATAAAGGTTATAAGGATTTTATTATTATTATTACTTAAAGTTTTAAATTTAATAAGAATTCTTATAAGTTAGATTCTTTATTCTCTAATTTATTAGATAGATTTAGAAGAAAAATATATTTAGTTACTTTTACTTTATATCTATAGTAGTATCTAAGTTCTTCACTCTATATATAGTTCTAACTGTAAAATGTACTTAGGAACAGTATTTATGCTAATGCTAGCTTATAATTAGTTTAAATAGTAATAAAATTACCTATTATTATAGATAATTACGCTCCCGGTTGTAATATTTAATTCTACAGTAGAGGAAGACCTTATAGTAAAATAATTAGCGAGAGCCTCAGTGAGGCTAGAGCTTAATATATATAGCTGAAAGTAACTACTAAGGTTATAAGGTTAAGAATTTTTATAAACCTCTTAAAGAAAAGATAAAATAAAAAGCCTGCGAAAGCTAAGTATTCTATAATTTATTACTTTTCTGTATCTTTATAATAAAATTGAAATCCCCTTGAAATCTATACAGCCACCTATAACTAGAGAAATATAAAATAGGTAAAGAGATATCTAGCTATAACTACTATAGCTAAAGCTATTAGTTTATTAAACTAGGCTTTACTGAAATTATTCTAAACACTATAATTAATAGGTAGCCTATAGATATTTAAAGAAAACTTATATAGCTATTCTATAATCTGCTACATTAAGCTAACTATTTCAGAGATTAGTTATTAATTAGATAATATCCTCATATTAATATACTATAATAACACTAGTTACTAGATACCTTACAGTATTATAGTAATATAATTACAGAGGTTTTAAAAGCTATCTAGCTATATCAGAAGTATCTATATCTATATAAATATTATTTATATATTAGCCGCACTTAACATATTAAGATCGTTTACTAATACAAGTAGGCTAAGTTTTACTATACTTATATAGAGCTTATAAGTTAACTTATATTAGTAGCAGAGAACTTTTATATTAGTGGCATAAAGCTTCATCTGGAGAGTCTAGAGGATATTAAGGTTGCAGATATTAAGGTTATAATAAGTGTTTGAATAAAGTAGCTATAGTTAGTAGTAATTAAATTTCTTAAGATATTTAAATTATATATAGATAGCA
This sequence comes from Colletotrichum lindemuthianum, assembly GCA_001693025.2. Lineage (NCBI taxonomy): Eukaryota > Fungi > Ascomycota > Sordariomycetes > Glomerellales > Glomerellaceae > Colletotrichum > Colletotrichum lindemuthianum. The sequence continues at coordinate 109,993 of MASP02000242.1, read as the reverse complement.
TAAGGGCATAAGGGCGTAAGGGTATAAGGTTAATATGGAGTAGGTATACTAGCTGCTATAGCTGCAAGGGGTTTAGGCTCCGGATTAACTTAGGGCCAGCTACAGCAGTTAGCAGGGGGGTGGGAAAGCTGAAATTATACTTCAGGGGGTAATATATTCACTAATAGTTATAATAGAGAGTAAGCTATTAGCTCCTCCCGAAGAATATATACTTTTTTAGTTAATTTTATAATTAAGAAGAATTCTAAGAATAAGGTTACTAATTAATTCTTTTATAAGGTAAACAAACCTTAGAAAAAATAGAAGAATATCTTCTGTAATTACTATAAAAAGCCTATTATACTAAAGAAAACTATTTTTTATTTTATTTTCAAAAAAGCTTTTAGCTAAATAAAAGCTTTAAAAAATAAAGGTTTTTCTTTCTCTATTTCTATTAATAAGAAGAAGAAAAAAAAAGCAACAGAATGAGAATAATAACTCTAAAGGAGTAAATATATTTTTAAATAAATAATAATATAGTTAAAGAGATCTCTAGTTCTATAACTAAAGGTCTTATATAACTTATCTTAACTGTTAAAGAAGTTAAAGAAGATAAGGAAGAGAGTAAAGAGGATATTAAGTTTGAAAGAATTAAATTTACCTAACCTCTTTTAAAATCTTATACTAATAAGACTTTAGATTCTTTAATTTCTAAAAAGGTTTAAGAAACTAGAAGTTTTAATTCTAATAATAAGATTACTACTGTTTCTTTCTTTATTAATACTGATACTACTATTTATATAGTTAAATATTACTCTTTTGTAGTTAATAAAATCAAGGTTGTTAGATTCATTAAGTGGGGTAATACTAAAGGGATTATTTTAACTTTGAAAGGTAATTCAAAAATTACTTTAAATAATATTAAATATCCTTTGAAGAATATTTATTATATACTATAGTTAAAGAGTAATTTATTAAGTTAATTAAGACTTAATATTATGGATATCTTATCTATCTTCTTTAATAAATCTATATTGTTTAATATAAAGAGGAATAAGTTATTACTCATAGGAACTAAGGTTAATAACTTCTATAAGTTTTAACGTTCTATTAGTAAAAACTTAGTTCTTAATACTATTATTAATAATAATGTTAATAACTTAAAACTCTAGTATAATTCAATAGTTTGTATTAGTAATATTCTTAAGTTACTTACTAATACTATAAATAATATAAGTTATAAGTTTAGTAAAGGTAATAAACTACCTACTTATGAAGCCTACCTTAAGGGTAAGTTTACTAATAAAGTTGATAGAGATTCTAATAACTTTAAGAAGTTTGAGTATTTTAATTATATTGGTTTCAATTTATATGAACCTATATCTCCTGAAACTTATAATCACTATAAATACTTTAAATTATTTATTAATAAGTATAGTAAATATATCTGGGGATAGTTATTAAGAACTAGAAGTTCTGAAGACGTAACTTCAGCTTTTAAAGAGTTTATTAATATAACTAATAATAATGATAATAATAATAAGAGAATTAAAGAAGTTAATACTAATAGTGGCTTTGAATTCTCTAATAATAGAATAAAGGTTATCTATCTAAATAATAGTATTATCTATAATATAAAACTACTCTATATTTGTAAACCTAATAGTCTAATTGAGAAAGTAATAAGAACTATTATTAATAAGGTTAGAATCCGTCTCTATAACTTTAGTTTACCTATATATCTTTAGGGTTTAGCAATTACTGCGTTAATCTATATTTATTATAGAATACCACACTCTTCTATTAGATTCAAAACTCCATATAAGTTAAAGAATAAGAAGAAAGCTTGCATTTCTAAGATAAGGTTTCGGGGTAGTTTCTATTATTATAAAATTAAGAATAAGTATTTAAAGAAGCTAGACTCTAAGGCTAAAAAGGATGCTATAGTTGCTTTTAGCTATAATATCTATTTACTTTAGAATCTCAAATCTTGAAATACTATTTAGGCTAGAGATGTTAATATTCTTGAAAACCAGTTTAATTCTTAATAGAAAGAAGATTTATCTATCTTTAGTAATACTATTATTACTAGGTTTACTTAATCTATGTAAATTCAGTCTAACTAACTTAAATTCAATAATTCTTCTGAGAATCTAGTTATTAGTATTAGGTTTAGTAGTAATAATAATATTACTAAAGATACTAATTCTCTACTTCCTCCTTATAAAGTAGAAAATAGTAATATAAACTTAGATTCTTCTCCCAATAAGGATTTAGGTAGTTTATCTATAACTTATCCTAATAGGGTTATAGATATCAAGAATATGAAAACGTTTACTATATCTATAGAGATTCCTTCTTTAAGTCTCGAAGTTAAAGAGGATTATGAATAGTATTTATATAAAGAGAATATATTCCTTATAGTTAAATATTTTCTATTTTTGCTTCTTTATAATAACTATAATTAATATAACTATAGTAATAGTTTATTTATTAATAATTATAGCAATTCTTATACTGCCGCCTATATTCTATCTGTTAATACTTTTGATAAGCTAATCACGTTTTTAAATACTATAAGTTCTTAAAATAGTAAGAACTGGATTTAAGCTGTGAATAATAAAGTTAGGTTTATTAAGTATATAGAAGTTAAGATTATTATACCTCTACCTAATTTATGTTTTATCAAAAAGAATTATATTAATATATTAGGGGGTAGATAGATTTACAGAATAAAACCTCATAATTAGAATCCTAGTAATTCTATATATAAAGCTAGATAGGTTGCTTAAAGCTTTAAGCAGTACTTTGGTATTAATTATTTAGAAACCTTTAGTACTACCTATAACCCTGAAAGTTACAGATATTTACTTATTATATCTGTTTTTTATAACTGAATTATAATTTAGTATAATATTACTTCTACATTTATTTATGCAAAAGTAGATCAAAAGATATATATTAAGATACCTACTGGCTATATGTATAATTAAGATTCTAAGAGTTAGGCTTTTAATAATAATTATAAGAATTAGCCTTTTATATATTAACTTAATAAGACTTTATATAGATTAAGACAGAATTCTAGATTATAGTATTTACACCTTAAATCTATTTTATATGAGATTGGTTTCAAAGTATCTCCTCATAATAAAGGTGTTTTTATACTTAATATTACTCTTAATAAAAGTAAATATTTAGCTATTCTAGTATATTACGTTAATAATATGCTATTAGAGGCTAATAATTCTACTACTTCTAAGTATATATATAGTTATCTTAAAAAGAATATAAAAATCCAAAGTCTAGGAGAACCTAATACTTTCTTTAGTAATAACTTAGTTAGTAACAGAAAGAATAAGGTTATAGAAATAAATCAGTTTAAATATACTAATATAATTCTTACTAGATTTAATAGGAAAGATCTCTATGGGTTTAATATATATATAGATAATAAATCCAAATTCTTTAAGAATAAAAATAACATTTCTAAGGAAGAGATATTAGAATATCAAAAAGAAGTAGGGGCTTTACTATATTTAGCCTTAAAAACCAGGCTAGATATTACTTTAGCTATTACCACCTACTTTAGACTTTCTTTAAATTCTTCTAAAGAATATTTTGTTACCCTTAATAGAATATAAACTTACTTGAAAAAGAACCTTAATTATAAGTTAATTTACAACTGTAATAATATTAATATCTTTAATTTATTTGGGTCTATAGACTCAGATTGGGTAAGAGATATTAATAATAGAAAATCCATTTTAGCTTATATATGTTTCCTGGATCTTTATAATATTATTAGCTAGAGTTCAACTAAGTAAGAAACAGTAGCTTTATCTACTTATAAAGCTAAGTATATAACTTAGCAGATGCTGCTAAAGAAGCTATTTACTTATTTAATAGTTATAGCTTTATTAACAAATCTTTAGGATTTAGAGCTATTCATAAATCTATTATCTTTATTAATAATTAATTAGCTAAAAGGCTTACTGGAAATACTGAATTGCATAAAAAGGATAAGCATATTAATATTCGTTATTATTATATTAAAGATCTTATGAGAGATAACAAGATAACTTTCTATTATATTAATATGAATAATAGAATTACTAATCTTTTAATAAAGCTTTTAGGCTAAGTTAAATTTAATAATATTATTAAGAGACTTTTACAGATTAAGTTTAAGAATAATATTCTGCCCTCTTATAACGAAAATAATACTAATTATCTATTTTCGGAAGCGTAACCTTTTCCTTTTTACCTATATAAGGTTTTAGGTTATTCTAACTTTTCTTTCCTTTGTTCTTAAAATCTTTTCCTTTATATCTTTTTATAGTTTTAGGCTTTTCATAATTTTATTTTCTCTATTTTGCCTATATGGTTTTTGGAGTTTTTACTGCTTTTTTAAGCTATAAGGAATATTTATCTTATATACCTTATGGGGGGATATTAGAGTTATAGCTTTTTTGCTATTACTCTTTTTATTCTAAATACCCTATATTAGGTGAATAAGAGTTAAGTATTCTACTTTACTCTCATAAACCTATATTTTCGATTTATTCTAGTAAATGAATTGTTAGGGTTTAAATTATATAGCCTATATAAATTATACTCTAGATTGGTTAAACCTTAATATTAGAATATTTGATAAACGGATTATATAGTGGCCTATACGTAAACGGCTTCCTATCTGTTGCACGTAGGGTTAATTCTTCTGAAAATAAACTCTATTTTGATAGATATACCTGGAAGTTCCCCACCTTCAGTGGAATTAGAACTTTCCATTATTATCACCACTTCTACTGATATTAATTCTGTTTTCAGATATTATTCTAAGTTCCCTATTCTTTTGTGATTTATTGAGTGTTGAATTTCCTTAACTTATTAAATAGTTTTCTATACTAGTTCAATAAGGGATACCCTATAGGATATCTGGCGGTTATAGAATCTTTATATACAAATTAACACGGAAATAATAGAGGCTCCACTCGATATGGAAAAACTATAGTAAAGGTTACGTGGAGATAATAATAAGGTAATTACTTTATACATAAAGAAGTATTTAGTAATTAATTACTAGTAAGTGGTAATTAGTAGTTACTATATTAGGAATCAGAATTTATTTATAGGATAAACTTAAGTTTGCTTAAGGTTAAACTTTTATAGCTTTTCAGTAATTAACTTATGAATGTTTCTACAGACTTTTAGCCTTACTTTATAATTATTCCTAAATACTTCTAACCTTATTTTCTAATCCTCTTATTAAACCTATATCTAATCACTCTAAAGCCTAAAGACCTAATCTTATTAGTATTATAATAGTATTCTTATCTATATATTATAATCCTAACTTACTACTAATAAACTTACCTCTACTAAACTTAAGGCTGGCTACAATATTTCAATTACTTCTATCTAGTAAGTAAACTTTATAATATTTACTTAATAGTATCTAGAAAAGAAAATTACTATATCTGCTAAATACTAAGTTCCTTCCACTTCTTCCGGTTCTTAGGGAATATTCCCTAAAGGTAAATAATCTACTAAACTTCTGAACCAGAAAATAAAGAATATTAAACCCTCTAGTAATGAAGAGAATAATATTACTTAGCTTATAAAATAGCTTCAGAAAACTAATAGAGATATAGCTAAAATGCAGGAAGTTATTAATAGTAGTATTATAGAAGTTACATAATTTCACTAGAATCTCTATGATAATCTAAGTTAGTAGTAATTTCTTACTTTTTAGCAGAAGGTTAAGATTCTTTATACTACTGCTAACATTATTTAGACTTTAGTTAAGTTACGTAAGAAACTTTAACTTAACTTACTATAGGCTTTTAATAAAACTTCTAAATACCTTAAGGAATTTCTTATTTATGTTAGAATTTATTATTAGTTTTATAATTTAAGTTTTAAAAATAAAGTTAAATACGTTATTTATATTACCTTATTCCTTAAGGAAAGAATCCTTATATAATTAAAACCTTATTTTACTAATTTTCTTACTTATATAAATAATTATGAAAGGCTAAATTTAAGCTTATTTAACCGGAAGGTAGCATAAAATACTATTTATTTAGAACTAAAAAGTAAAAGAGAAGTTTTTATAAGTATATAGAAATATCTATATATATAATATTATATAGATATCACTAGAGTTCCACTTAGGTGAGGAGGCTAGCTTCAAATATCTAGATATAGCTTTAGCTGGATATTTAGATATAACCTATAATATTATCCCCCACCTTTCTAGCTGCCGCCCAGTTAGAAGCTATAGGCTGGGTTTCTATTATTATCTGCAATTAGCCTATATATTACTTTATATTACTCTAATATTACTATATCTATAATAACGTTAATAAGCTTCTATATAGAATTTATATATTCTTCCTATTTAATGAAAGCCTCTTATTAATATCCTCTCTCCACTTAGTATATCCTTATAGTAAGAATATTTTTAATTAGTTATTTAGCCTTCCTACTATTATCTACTAATAGTAGTAGCTAGCTATTAACTATAATTTACCTAAGTAGTAGATTAATAATAACCTTCTGGAGTAAATCTATATTGAACCTTAGGTAAATAAGCTTTAGAGTATTTAGCTTTATAATATATAATAAGAGGATCTTTACTATTATATACTTATAATATAGCCAGGTTAGCTTCCAGCTAAGCTTTAGAAACTTATAGTTAGATATATTTAACTATATCTTATTACTAACTTAATATTAATCTGCAGGAAACTGGATCTTATTTACCTAGGCCTCTAACTTCTGCTAGATAGCAGCTATCTTTATATAAATATATATTATTACTAACTATATCCTCTTAACTAGCTGGTAGGCAGCAGCCCTCCTACTACTGAATAGTTTTATATACTTTTTAGCAACCGAAATAAGGTTAATATAATATCTATAATTTATAAAGAAAGATATAATTTCTATTATATTATACTGCCAGTTACAGAAAGCTAACTTTATAATAGGCAGTAAGTTACCTTACTTATCCTGAAACCAGTATATAAATATCCTTAAAACTACTTAAATCTTCTAGTTATACTATTTTTTTAATTTCATTAGTCTGTGGGTGGTAACTAGTATTTAATAGGTATATAATATCTATTAATTTATAGAATGTCTTCCAGAAGTAACTTACCTAGTTAGATTCTCTATTACTTATAATAAAATATAGTATACTATAAAACCTATAGTGGTAATTAAGAAACTATTAGGTATATATTTTTACCTCTATTATATCTATCTTCTTTAGTATAGAAACTTTACTTAGTATATTAATAATAACTTAGAGGTAATAGTTACTTTATTCTTTTATAGAGGGTCAGTTAGTAATAAAATCTATTAATAGATTAGAATATAACTAGTTAGATACCAGTAGGAACTTTAGGAATTCCTTTTTAGCTTGCTGCTAGATATAAATATCTTTATATATATTATAGTTATATATAAATTAGTGGATACTTTATAATTATTCAGACTAGTAGAATTATTAGCTTATAATCCTCAGTATATTATTATACTTTAGGGAGCTTATAGGGGAGAAATTATATAACTTTTATATGAATTTAGTTTTAAGTTTATTAAGGAGGTTATTACTTTCTTTACTATCTAGTATCTAAAGTCTCTCTCTGAAGGTAAGCTATTCTAATATATTAATAGTACATTTAGTAATCTAGATTTTAATATAAAAGTTAGGGGAAAAGTTATATTCTTTCTACTAAACTGCTGTAAAAATCTGTTACTATAAGAAATCTCTCTTAATAGTATAATTCTATATTTTCTGCAGATTTAGTTTTCCTTTAAAAACCTAGGTATTAAAAATATCTATATATTCTACCTAGGACCCTGCAGGAATAATAGTATTCAGAATAATTTATATTACCTATTTCTATTACTTCTTATTATTTCACCCTTTAGAGGTATTCTATTTCCTCCGGAAGAGTATATTAGAGGCTACTACCTAGATACCCAGCTGATACTTAAGGTAAAGAATATATTAAAATAACTTCTCTATCTATTAACTTTACCTCTCTATAAGCTATTATTTCTTTATAAAGTATTTAAGGTTCTTATAATCTATAAGGATCTTAAACCTTCTGATATTTTATAGCTTTACTTTCTATACCTATAAATAGGCTAGTATTATAAAAAGTTCCTTATTATAAATTAGGTAATAAAACTCTATAGAGGTTAGATATTAGGAGTGGAAGGCTACTAGGTATCTTACCTTAGTCTTATTATTTTAGGTTAATATATCTCTTAGAATATACTCTAAATAGTCTATCTTTACTATTATTTAAGTGTTAGGATTTAATATCCACAGAATTAATTCTATAGCGAAAAGTTATTTTAGTATAAAGAAAGCCTCCTACTACTCTAATTTCCAGTTAAAGGAAATAGACTTCTAAGTTAGGTAGTTTAAAGATTTTATAATAATATTATACTAAAATATAAAAACTTCATAGTAATTTATAAATTTAAGGAAACTGTAAATATGCTTTAGTAAGTTAGGGGGAAGCTAGTTAGTAATAACCTCTAATTTCTTAGGGTTGCAAGAGAGACTCTTTCCAGCTAATATAATAAACTTAATATACTTAACTATAGTAATAGAGAACTTACATATTTTGTGATTTAACTTAAGGTTTATATTAGTAAGGCAGCTAAGTATTTAGTAGCTCTTCTCTTTATACTCTTTTTGTAAGCTACTAATATTAATAAGGATATTATTAATATATACTATAATAAAGTTATTAAGAAATTATTATAAGTAGCTATTAATATACTATTAAAATATAGTAGAGGTATTAGTAAGTTTAAAGGGGTATACTATTTATTTAAAGATATTATAGTATATCTAAAAAGCTATTTTCTTCTAATTTACCTTATTAATTCTAATCTTATAGAATATAGTAATAATATCAAGCTTAATATATTAGTAGGCAGTAGTAACCCTCTGGAGGGTTTTTAATATAAGGGGGAGAGGGTAATAATTCTTTTTTATAATTATATTAAAAGCTTTATAATTTATATAGAAGTATATCTCTCCGCCTAACTTCCTTATAAAGAGAACTAGAGTATTAGTAGAGAAGCTACTTACTTTATTAAATTCCTTATTAAGTAAATTCTCTAGGGTTTTCTTAAGTATTAGAAGCTTCTTCCATAATATATTATAGAGGGGTTTCTATAGGAGGTTTAGTTTCTATTCCTTATTATTAGAAATTAATAGGATATAGTAATTATTTCTAGTTAGCTGGGAGGTAGCTAGTATACTAAATCTAAATAGAAAGAATCTGGGAATTTCTTTAAGATATCCATAGGAATATAATTCCTTAGGTTTACCTTTACCTTTAAAGCTAATATTTTCTTAATATCTGCCAGACTAATAAATATAATCTAGTAGGGAATTAGTGCCTCACTAGTATACTATATAGTATACCGACAGATGAATATAAATAAATTAATATTAAGCAGGTAGGCTGACTGGATCTCCTTAAGCTATACTAACCTATTCTAATACTTCAGATATATTATTATACTGCCCTTCCTATAGGTTATCTATTAGGCTCCAGTATTATAAATAATATAATTATTCTCTATCTATAGCTGCCTAAAATATAAAAGCAGCTGCAAACCTTCTATAATATAAATATAAATCTTCTATATATAGCTACTGACTTTTAAAGTTAAAATAGCTATCCTCTGGATGTTACCAGGTGATAGCCTAGTAGTATATCTTTTTATCTATCTTTTTAACTTATTAACTAGTGGGAGGTAAAGTTTCTTTATAAGGAAAATATTAATCATAGCGTAGATATTATAGCTTATATTGATAAGCATATTAATAGAGTAATCTTCATTAATCTTAGCTTAAATGGTAGCTAATTACTAGTTACTTACCTATTCCTTATTTTATTATTTTCCCTATTTTATTACTTCTGCCTCTATTAACTTTAGGGTCTAACTTTACTTTATAGTTACTTTTTTCCTAAGTTCTTACTATTACTAAGTAGGAAAATACTATTCCCCTAGTTATCCCCAGTGTAATCTAGAGTGGCTATAGCTTTTATAACTTTCATACCAGCCTTCGTATTCTTTTATACTATATAGTTTCTATATATTTAGCCTTTCTTACTGTATCTGAAATATTAGCAGATATTTTAGTAATTCTCAGAATACTTCTTAGAGGCAGAGAAGAAGCTACTAAAGCTTCAGTATTATTATTACTTCTTAACTGCTTCTATTATTAGGGGCTGGCCACAAGAGGTGCTCCAGTGGTGCCTAAATGGTGTTATAATAAACTTAAAGAGTTTATATCTATAGTGAAAACTCTTTACTAAACTATAGGAGTAACAGCTTTATGAAACCTTTATAGCTATATTTTATATAAACCCTAAGGCTTAGGTCTGTAATATACCCCCAGCTAACTCTTTCTCTATTACTATAGTAATAGTAATTATTATAACCTTATAGCTATATTGCCAGTTACCTAATTACCTAAGTAAATCCAGCTGATAGGAAAATATATTCCTTTAATATTAGATAGATTAGCTAATAGAAAAACTTATACTATTATCCTCCAGATTACTTCCTAAGTAATTCTATATTTTAATTTCTCATCCTTCTATAATTATAAGATATACCTTTCCCTTCTGTATTATAATTATTCTTTTCTTTCTTTAGATAACCTATCTACCTTCTTACTATATTCCCTATAATACCGCTAATTTACCGCTATTTTTCCCCTATTTCCCTATTATTACCACTTTCTTCTATTATGTTAGTTACTGCTTCTACTGGCGCCAGTTCCCCTAATAATAATTCTAACTGCTACTTTCCCCCCGTACGTCTACCTTCCGCACCTATAGTAGCTATATTATTAAAGGTAATTTTAATAATCAAGAAAACTAACTTCCCTAAGCAGTTAACCCCCCTACCTTAACTATTGCTTTAAATATAATAGAAGTAACTTTATCTAGAGTTACACTCTGGATTGAGATTACTTTTACTGTAAATATTTAGTAATAAAATTAAAATATAAGTCGGAATTATATCTCTTTACTACCAGCCCTAAGTTATATACTGCTAGCTGCTAAGTTAATCACCTAATTACTTATAGTAATTATATTACTATTTCTACTATTTCTGCTATTAATAAGGAAGGTAACTTGAAAGGCTATTATACTGCTATCTTTTTATCTAACTTTTTTGCTATAGTTTAATATTATAATAAATATCTTTATTATATCTAATAGGTACCCTCCGCCTATATTGCTGCTATATATACTATCTCCTTATTTTATACTAAGGATAATATCTTACCTACTACTACTTTTACCTCTAAGTAGGTAATTACTAACCTTAATAGTATTATATAGATAATAGTAAGTTTCCTTTTCTTTCTTTCTTTCCTTCTTTTCTAAATTATCTTACTAACCTTTCTCTAGTAGGATACTATTATATACTCTAGTAGCTATATTACCTCCCGCAACTATTATAGTTATATATTTAGCTTTACTGAAACTAGTTTACCTATTAATTACCTCTATACTCTTACTATCCCCCACCCCGACTAATAATATCTTAACTAATAGTTAGCTATATTTATCCCTATTAAGGATAATAATAAGGAAGATAAGAATTCTAAGGAAGAGTTTATAAATATAGTGGAGAAAAGAAAGAAGGATAATAATTCTTTTATTAAGAAGTAGTTTTATAGTTTTATATTTATATAGTCTGGAGATTATCTTGCATTCCATTTACAGTTTATATAACCTTCTATTATTAGTAAATTAACGTTAGTTTATTATTTTCGCAAATATTTCTATACTATAATTTGAAATATAATATTACCTTATTATTAATAAGATTCTCTAAAGGTTTCCAGGTTAGTATATTATAGCCTCTCTATTTAACCAATATATTTTAATTCTGCCTCCACCCTAGGATATTCTTAACCCTAAGAATCTCCTTAGCTTTATATTTCTCCTAAGCTTCACTATTCTTCCTTACTGAAATAAGAATAAAATTAGAATAGATATCTATATAATATTATAAAAGTAAGAAGATATTTTCAGCCTATTTAATAAAGTTAATATAGAATATTAGGTAAATACTGGGGGGAATATTTAATATAACATTAAGTATACTTAGTATATTAATAATATAGTATTTATAAGCTTCCTAGTTAAGCTTCTTACTTAATTAATTTATCTTAATATATTATAAGGAAAACTAAACCTTATTACTAACTTAAAATCTCTCCGCTACTTATTATATTCTATTAGCTTGTATCTTATTATACTACTGGATGTAAGTTATTATAGCTTAAATTAAAGTTATATCCTCCTTAAGGTAAGTAAGAAAGATTAAAGTTAACTTTAAATTTAAGTTTATAAAGAACTTCTCTGCTATAGTATATAGAATAGATATTACCTTAAAGCTATTTAGAAGCTTATTAGAACTTACTTCAGTTACAGAAAGATTTACATTATTAAATACTAGTTAGTATATAGTAATATATAATAGCCAGTCTATTTATAAAAAGGTAATATATACCTATAGAAAGACTTAAATCTTAGATATTATCTATTTTATCCTACTATCTACCTGGAGGTAAAATAATATTAAAAGAAGCTATTTAACTTCTATAGACTAGTATAATATTAACTAAAAGATACTAACCTAGCTAGATACTTAGTTAGTAATAATTAATATAGAGAAACTATAGAATTATTACTATATATTTCGGAAATACTTTATATAAGCTTCTGCTAATATAAATATTATAGCTTCCAACTAAATATATTTAGAAAGCTAGTTAGTAATAATTATTAGGAATCTGGAATTACCCTCTATAGTGGAGGGTAACTTTATTATTAAGTTAATTAAGATTTAGAATTAGAATTTATTAGAAATTAGAAGAAGCTATAAAAATCCCTAGCGATATTTCTAACCCTTATAAGAATGCTAGTAGATATTATATATCTTAATAAATTACTTAATATTCCTTAATATTCTATTTTAACACCAATTCCATAAAAGTATTATAAGTATTAAGCTAACACCAGGGTAACTTAGAATAAAAAAGTTATAAACTATTTAAAGAATTACTATAGTTAGTAGCTTATACTTAGAAATTTAGACTCTACCTCAGTATAATAGTATACTATCTAATCTTACTAAATAGTTAGCTATCTATATTTTTATATTTACCTCCAGGGGAAATATTTATGCTGCCTGTTAGATTATATTCCGGCGGATTTTATATATTAATATTACTAAAACCCCTTAGTTTTAAAGTATTAGCAGTATAGTGCCCTAGAATTTTATATATTTATCTGGTAGTTTAGTGGTATTTCGCTAGTAATTATTAACTACTAGTGTGGACTTTTCCCTATTCCTATTTATTCCTATTTATTAAATTAAAACTATAAAACGTAATCTAACTATATCCACTATATTAACCTATAGGGGGTAGAGAATCTATATTAGAGGCTGTAGCTTAATTATATTATCTTATTCTTACCTTAATAGGATATCCAGATATCCCACAAGGTAGCCTAGATAATACTTCAGAATAAAACTAAACTTTAATAGAATTTCAGTTTACCTAGCCTGTTACTTTAAGATAGATTTGAAACTTATAAATTATTCCAAAACTTTATAGTTAGAAAGAATAGTAAAAAGTTCCACTATACTCTATAATCTTACTAAATATACCTTTAAGTATAATATAACTACTAATAGCTTTTTATTATAAATAATATAGTTTTACTAAGTTAAAGTTAGCTAAACTAAATAATAGGCTATTATCTGTAGAATACTCTCTTTATCCTTCTATAATAAGTAACCCCCCAATATTACCTCAGAATAATCTACCTCCACTATTATAAGTTTCATTAGGTTCCATTAGGCTATAAATAACTTTAATATAAATATAATCTTAAGGATATTAAATACCTTCTTATAAACTTTATTCCACTGGAATAGAATTTCCTTCTATATTAGCTATATAATAAGCTTTATTAGGCTAGAGAAATAATCTATTAGATTATAATAGAAGTTTGCAAACCTAAGGAAGTTTCAGACACTCTAAATATTCTTAGAAACCTCCCACTTCTAAATAGCCTTAATCTTCTTAAGGTTATATTGTATTCTCTTTTCCACCTTAATAATAAAACTAAAATATTAAGTTTTCTATATTAAGAATTTATATTTCTTTAGATTTAGATATAAGCTAGCCTCCTCTAGCCACTCTAGAATCTAAATAATTTTAGCTTTATAATTAGCCTATAACTTACAGCTATAGATAAGAATATTATTAAGATATACTATAATAAAGTTATTAAGAATATTCTAAACTATTCTATTAATATATTACTAAAGTATAGTAGATATACTAATTAATCTAAAAGATATAACTAGCTACTTAAATAAGCTGAAATATATCTAGAAGGCTATTTTATATTTATTCCTCTCTATAATATAGATTATATAGAAAGCTGCCTGGATATTAATTTTTATAAACTATTTCGCCTTAGATAATAAGTAAAGTATTTTCTTAATTAATAGTAAGAGGTAGCAGTTATAAATACTAATAATATTAAGAGTATAATAGTTAATATAAAATTACTATTTTCCTTCTAGCTTCTTAATTAGAAAGATAGATATTCTTATAGCTAAGAAACTAGCTTATATTTAGCTTTTATCTATTAAGTTAGTAACTTGATATTATATTTTAAGAAGATATATTTATAGTATATTATAGAGTGATCCCTAAGGTAGATTCAGTTTAATTCTATCTAGATTCTTTTTAAGCTATATATAATAATTAAGAATTCTTTAGTGGGATAGAAAGTTAGAAGCTTTTTCATTATTAAATAGATTTATAAAGGGGGTGTAAATTTTCAGTAAGGTAGATACTAGCTACTCTAGAGTTACCAGTAATATAATAGTAAAAACTATATTAATTTATACTAAATTAGTAGCTATCTATTTGTAACCTTCCTTTTCTATATTAGCTAATATATATACTAATAGCTTAATAAGGTTAGTAAACCCCTCTATATATATACTTTTTAGGATATTACTAATAATTAGTATTATAAGGCTGCTAATTATATTTATCCTTATTTTATTTCTTACGGAATTAAAAATAATCTCTTAGTATCATAATTATAGCTTCCTAAAAATAGCTGGCTATACTATATTTGGAATAATATAAAATTAAACCTTAAATATCTATCTATTTAGGTTAATATAGGTTTTAGCTATTCTGGTAATAGCTATAGCCTTACTAGTATTCAGAATAATTTCTAGTTAGTATAATGATAGAAAGTTAATAATAGTAAGATCCTACTATTTTATAAACTTCTTACTAACTACTTTCTAATAGTTGCAACCACTCTTAATCTAGATAGAGATAACAAACTTATTATTTATTAATATAGAAACCAGAAAGAATAGTTTATCTATTTAGCTTTATATCTCTCTAGCTTTATCTGCTACTATATTAATATTACTAGTAGTTATATTATTTTACCCCCCAGGAAGTTCCTTCTGGAAGGTTATTCTTTTTCCTTATTATCTATAATTTCCTTATTTAACTATAAGGTCTGAATATTAGTATTTAAAGCTATAGGAGGATAGGCAGAATATAGCTTATATTTAGCAATAAAATAGTTCTTAATACCATAATAAATATAGACACCAGCCTGTATATAAGCTTGCAGAACCACTAAGTTCACCCACTAGATTCTATATATATCCGCTATAGCAGCTAATAAAAGTTTAGCTAATATAAAGCTCTAGCTGCCTAACTTTCCTTAGTGAGAATAGTTAATATTATAGCGGTATTATATTAGTATTAGAGTGACGTAAGTTATATTTATACCAGTTATCTATATATCCTTATTCTGGTTAACTAAGAATTTTTTTTATAGTTGGAATTAAGGTTAGTTATAACCTTATAACTTTATATCAAGAATTTTAAAGTCTATAGTAATTACGTAGTAGTACTAGACTGCAGTATAGTAATTTATTCAGTTAATATTATAACTAATAGTAGCTATCTAAATCTAGTAGGAGAAGTTTAGCTATAGGTAGTTTAGTTAAGTATTCCCTACCTGAGTATACCTTTCTACCTAATGTATAACTAATTTAAATTTAATAAAGAACTCTGTAAATGTTTACTTAAGTTCTTATTAGAGGTATTATATCTTCTTAAGAGCTTAGATATTATAATGGGGGTGTTTATAGTATTCATTAAGATATTAGAGGAAGATATTAATATTCCAGCTATATAGAAACTTCTAGATTATATAAAAGTTACTAATTTATATCTAAGCTTTTAGTAAGAAGTTAGTCTAAAGAAACTACTAAAAGTCCTCCAGTTTTCTAATAAAAGTCTAGTTAACTTTAAGCTTATATTATATAGTTATCTTTTATACTAGAAAGTAAAAGATATTACTATTAAAGAAAATACTAATTAGAAGAAGCTTCCTCTTAATAAAGAAGATCTATATAATCTGTAAAACTACTCTATAATTCTATTAAAGTTATATAAAAGCCTCTCAGAAAGTTTAGTTCTTATCTATAATTACATTTATCTACTATTAGTCTATTAAAATCCCTATTAAGGATTCTATAATATTAATATCTACTATTATCTTTATTATCTTCTATATTATCTATTTAGCCTACTGTTTACTGCTAGGTTAAACCTAGGCAGAAAGTTTATTAATATTAGAGACTAGCTATAAGAGATACTTTAGTAGTATCTAAATAATATTATAATAAACTTAAAAAGTTTATACCTATAGTGAAAACTTTTTACAAAACTATAGGGGTAATAGCTCTGTGGAGCCTTTATGGCTGTATTTTATATAAACCCTAAAGCTTCAGTCTGTAATATCTATTATTATAATATTACCCTCTATATTATGAATAGTGGGTTTCTAGTGGGGTAGCTGGTAGTAAAGTGATATTTTCTTTATATACTTAAGCTTCTAAGCTATATTCTAAATTTTAAATAATTAGAATCTATATTCTATAAGAAAGTTTATTATAATAAATAACTTCTTAAGGTAGAGAAGTAGAATAGCCTCTAGTAGAGAAATCTAAATTATACTCAGCTATATATATCCTCTAGTGTTAGCCAGAATCTTTTTAAATTAAGGTAGAAAGATAATTAGGTATTTGTTTTCCTTCTATCTGAGACTTTATAGCTAGGTAATAATATAAGGCTGGCTATTTAGATTTAGGTAAGTTATATTTAGGTAACTTATAAAATTATTTAGATTATAGAAGTTTTTTAGCTCTCCCGCTATATAGAAGGTTTTAACTATCGACTAAAAACTAGAGTTTAAGTAGAAGTAAATTAGATATTAATATTTCTAATTATTATTAAAGAAATAGTAGTTAATCTTAAGTTTAGCTTTTATCTATTAGATTTATACTTAATATTCCTTCTACTTACCTAAAGACTTTGGGAATAGGGAAAAAAGCTTCCTTTAGTAGTTAGCTACTAATGGAAGTATAGTAATATTATTAACTCTAAAGGTTATTATTCTAATAGATATTATTCTGGAGGTTACTAAAGTATTCTAATATAAGCTAAAGGTATCTATTATAGTAGCCACCTGGAAATTACCGCCTACTATAGTATCTTATCTTACTAACTTATATGAAAGTTTATTAATCCTCTAGTAGAGAGAGCTTAAAGTATACTGTAACTACTATTAAAGTAGTTTACTTATAAAGTTACTACCTGTAGAAATATTCTGGAGGACTTTAATACTCTTTATTTTTCTTTATATTAGTTAGTTAGTTACCTATTATATAGTATTATATTTTAGAAGCTATACTTAACTAAATTATATACTTAACTAGTAGGAAGCTGCAGTTTATTCAGTATTATTTATATAATAAATAAAATTAAGTTCTAAATATATAAAAGGCTGAATTGAAGCTTATTAAACTGGAAGGTGGCGTAAAATACTATTTATTTAGAATTAAGAAGTAAAAGAGAAGCTTTTATAAGTATGTAGAAAGGTTTATATATATAGTGCCATATAGAGCCTACCAGGCCCCACCCGGGCGAGGGGGTTAGCTTTAAATACCTAGGTATAGCCCTGGCCGAATATTCAGATATAGCTTATAATAATAATAATCTTAGGATAGAGATATAAATTATCTTTACAGACTATTATAACTTTAAAAATATTTTAATTTCACTATTCTAAAATCTAAATAAGTAAAAATAGTATAACTGAAACCTTACAGCCCTTAAGTAGAATGATATAGCTATATACTATATAGCTAAGTTAAGATATATTTATACTAAACTTAACTATATTAACAATACCAAAATCCTTGTATTTTACTAAAGGCTGAAAGAAGATATTAAAGATAAACTTATTAAATAAGGTAGATCTAGTAACTTTATTATATATGCAGAACTTACTATTAAGATCAACAACTAACTCTTTAAGTGTTACTATAAGAAAGGTAAATAGTAATAATCTTAATAACCTAATAGTATATATATGTACCAAGAACTATTATATAACTACTGGAATTAACGTAATAATTAGGAAACTAGATAATAATTTCCCTTATAAAAAGTATATATTACAGTTACTATAGTAAATCTATAAACCTTACTACTAAAGCTGCTATTAAAGACAATAAATAATAGAACTTTCAATACTACAATTATAATAAACTAGAATATATAGCTAAAAACTGCCACTTACCTAAATATTAGTAATAAGAATAATAATTTCAGCTAGTATCTAAATAAACCTAATAGGTTAATATTGCTAAAAAGAAAATACCTTATATCTCTCTAACTTAAATAGCTTATTTTAATAATACTTATATCATATACTAAGAATCTACTTCTCCGCTGTAGGGTTAAATATTATAACCGGGGCCATAATTATCTATAATTATAGGTAATTTTATTACTATTCTAACCAGTTATAAGCTAGCATTAGCATAAATGCTATTGCCGGATATATTATATAGTTAGAATTATATATAGGGTAAGAAGCTTATATACCACTATACCTATAGAGTAAAAGTAACTAGATACTAAGAATCTAAGGATAATATAAGATAATACCCTAAGAAATCTTCTGGATAATTAGAATACTATACCAGAAAGATACTAATAGTAGCTAATATTAAAAAAGAAAAAGACTTTATATTAGTTTCTAAGTAAGATTAGATATAAGAAAATAAAGTAGTAATTCTATAGCTACAGGTAGCTAAAAGAGAACTTTACCATAAAATTAGTTAGAAATCTAATAGGTAACTTTTATAGAGAATTCAGTATTAAATTTAGCAGAAGGTTAATATTAGAGGAAACCTCCCTCTTACTTAAGCTTTTGCATAACTACCTAAAGTAAGTAATAAGATACTAATAAAGATTCTCGCTATAATTAAACACTATAAGCTGGAATATAAGGTTAAGAAATAACTTAATAATCTCTACCAGGAAGGATATATTAAAGTTAGTCCGGAAATTTATATTAACCTAAGCAACCTATTTAAGTCAATTAATAATAATACTAAGTTAGATAATAATAGTATGATAGACTCAGGATCCTCCATTTTGCAGTAACTATATGGTAATAAAGGCGAATAACTTAGAATTAAGAAGATTTACCTAACTTAAAATAAGTAATTCGTTATATTCTATAGAGTTCCAGGCAATTAAACTCTAAACTACCTAAAGATAATTCTCTATAATGTAAATTACAAGCTTTTACAAATTAACTACCTAGCTTACCAAACTATTTTTTGGGAATACTATATATAAGATATTTATATGCTACACCTTAGCAGTAAGTTCAACAGATAATCCTTCCCACAAGAATTTCAATATAATTTAATTCCGAATATATATCTTAATATAGATTTATTATTTTGGGAACTTTAACATTTTAATAAATAGAACTTTATAATGTTTACATTCAGCGAAAACTACCTTATAGTATATATAAATAGTATTATTAGTAAATAGATAGACTATAAATCAGACCACTATATAATCCACTATATTAATAAAGTAAGAGAATGGCGTTATTGACTTTTCAAACTAAGGAAATAAGAAAGATATACTGAAGATAAACTAGTATTACTAACACTAAAATATAGAGAACTAACATTTAGTAAGATACTTCAAGAAGGAAGAATTATAACCTACTATTATAAAGACGAAATAATATTACAATAGAGGCATTATAAGTAGTTAAAAAACTAAACTTACCTACTAAATATAAATAGAAAACATTATTTTAGATAAAAGTCTTATATATAATAATAGCAGATTATAATAATAAACACCTTCACCTTAATATTATAGTAAATAAATATAGAATATAAGCCCTAATTAATTATGGCGTTTAAGGAAACTTTATACTACTATAAGTAGTAAATAAGTAACAGATTCTATAAATAATGAAAGCTAAGTTATACCAGCTGAATACTATTAAAGAAGAAAGTATTAGGTATAGCGGAGGTATGATTAATTTGGACACTATATATCTCCCTTTAAACTATTATAGCCGGAATGAAGACTATATTTTTAATATAATAAAGATAGGTAATTAGAAGACTATCTTGGGAATTCTATAGTTATAAAAGAATAACCTATAGATAAATTAGAGAACTAGCTAACTTTAATAGAAGGATTTAGTTTCTGAGAACCTTTCAGATAATAAGATTCTATGTAACTTAGGTATAACTTTAAAAGTATATAGATTTATTACTTACGTTAAGATTAAGAATACAGTAGCCTGAATATTAAATATTATAGAAGTAGTAATAGTTAATAATAAGATAGATTAACTTTAGACTATTTCTAATAAATACTAAATATATAAGATATTTTTCGTAGAAGAACTTAAAACTAAACTACTAGAGTATATAAGTGTTAAGTTAAATAGGTATTAATATAGCAAAAGTTGTGGCGGTAGGTAACTTCTAAGTTAACCTACTTATTTAAGTTAATTAGATAAGAGGAATAATCCTATAGATTAATTCTAATAGTATATAGTATATATATATATACTATAATATTACTTAGATATAAATACTTAAAGACTACTAGTTATAACTAAGTTATAATATAGTTACTTTTGCTTTATACTTATGGTGGTATCTAAGCTCTTTACCCTATATATAGTTCTAACTGTAAAATTTACCTAGCAACAGCATTTATGCTAATACTAGCTTATAACTAGTTTAAACGATAATAAAATAACCTATTGTCGTGGATAATTATACCCCCGGTTATAATATTCAAGCCTATAGGGTGGTGGGAGGGCTGAAGTTATACTTTAAGGCTAATATATCCACTAATAGTCACAATAGAGAGTAAGCTATTAGCCTCTCCTATAACTAAGTTATAATAAATAAACTAATTATAATTATTTACTAATTATAAACTAATATTAATTAGTAGTTTAACTACTACTTATATCTATTACCACTACTTAACTGTAAATTAGTAAGGAATACCTAAAGAGATAAGATTATAATATCTTCTAAGGAACCTTATAGATAACGTCCAAGCAGAAATAGGTAACGTAAGGCTATTAAAATTATATACTACCCTAAGAAAATTATTAATATACTTATAATAGAAATAGAAGTAAAGATAAACTTGCAAGAACCTATTTACTTAATATTATATTATATTTAATATATAATAAACTAATAACTTAAAGTAAGGAGGGGGCTAATAGCTTACTCTCTATTGTAACTATTAGTGGATATATTACCCCCTGAAGTATAACTTCAGCCTTCCCACCCACCCCTACTAACTGCTGCAGCTAGCCTTAAGTTAATCTGGGCCTAAACCCCTCGCGGCTATAGTAACTGGTATACCCACCTTACATTAACCTTTTTAATAATAAATAACTAATAACTCCTTCTATATTAACCTTACGCTCTTACGCTCTTATATTCTTATACTATATATAATTTAAATATCTTAAGAAATTTAATTACTGCTAACTACAGCTACTCTATTTAAATACTTATTATAACCTTAATATCTGCAACCTTAATATCCTCCAGACCCCCCAGATAAAGCTTCACGCCCCTAATATAAAAGTTTTCCGCCACTAAAACGAAAGCTTTCCGCTATTAAAATAAGCTAACTTACAATCTCCACGTAAGTATAGTAGAATTTAGCCTGCTTTTATTAGTAAAAAATCTTAGTATTTTAATTAAATACAGCTAATATATAAGTAATAATAATATAGATACAGATATATTTAATATAGCTATATAGTATCTAAAGTTCTATTAATTATAATATTATAATATTTCAGGGTATCCAGTAACTAATATAGTATATTAATATTGGGATACTATCTAATTAATAACTAGACTTCAAAATTATTAGCTTAATATAGTATATTATAGGATAGCTAGATAATTTCCTTCTGAATTTCTAAAGTCTGCCTATTAATATAAATACTTATAATATTACTTAGGCCCTCTGGGAGATATTAATACCTCCAGTTATAAAGATTATAATACAATATATAGTTCCTACTATTATATTCCTTTAGTTACAGATAGCTATATAGATTTAAGGGGAATTTCGGTTTTATTATAAAGAATATAGAAGAGCAATAAATTATAGAATACTTACCTTTCAGCCTTCTGTTTTATTTTATCTTTAAGAGGTTTATAAGGATCCTTAACCTTATAACTTTAGTAGTTATTTTCAGCTATATACGTTTAGCTTTAGCTTTACTGAGGCTTTTGCCAATTATTACTATAAGGTCTTCCTCCGCTGTAAAGTTAAATATTATACCTGGGGGTATAATTATCTACGATAATAGGTAATTTTATTACTATTTAAACTAGTTATAAGCTAGTATTAGTATAAATGCTATTGCTAGGTAAATCTTACAGTTAGAATTATATATAGGGTAAAGAGCTTAGGTACTACTATAGATATAAAGTAAAAGTAACTAAATAACTTAGATTAACGCTAAATTAAGATAGTAAGCGCCAAAATAAAGTAATACGATTAATATAACTAAAGAAAAGGAATCTATAATAAGATTACTATTTCTTACCACTACTCTATAAAATCTTATATATATTTAACTAATAGGAAGTAGGAAACCACCTTAATAACTAAAAATATAATATACTAATCTTGTCTCTAAAATAATATAAGGAAAAACTAATAAACCTAACTAATATATCTATATTCACGCTATATTAATAAGTTTATATCTATAACGCAACTTACCCAGAAGTTAGATTTCTAATACTAAAAAGTAAAAGGAAAGAAAAGAAGATAATTATTTTATATAGTAAGAAAGCCCCAGAAATAATTATAAAGGTATAATTAATGATATAAACTAATATATAAATATTCCAAACTTTAAAATCAGATAACAAATATTAGCTTATGATGTTTTCCCCTATATATTCTATAAATAATTAGAGCAGAAAGATATCTAAGTAAGGATATCCTGATAACCGGCAGTTGTTTTAATAATATCTTAAATAATACTAAAGCTGGAGGTATTATAGAATTACTATCCACCATCCCTACCAGCAAATATCCCCAAGATATTTACTAAAGAGGCAAGAGGTTGAAGATAATATTATTTAACTATTTTGCAACAAGAAGAAAAACCAAACTAATATCCACCTATTAACATTATATACTTACCTAAATAATTAAATTATTGGGAGAATTCTTCTAATAACTTTATAACCTAGAAGATAATAAGAAAGAAACAACTTTATATTAACGGCAGAACTAACGAAATAAGAAGAGAAAGAAATTATAAGCAATATTATGAGAGGAATATTATTTATATGAAAGGTAAGATAATATATTTAACTAGCTACTTGCTACAGCTTGTTTTTAAACCCTTCCTCTATAGTAATAAAACAATAGACATTATAATAATAAACAGTCTAAATGTATATAGCTAATAATATCCTTATACTATTAACTATTATTTCTATCTACTATAGGTAGTATATTTATATTTTTATAAGTAACCTAAATTAGGTTAATAATAGTTTCTTTAATAATACCACCCAATAACCCCCTATCTATATATTCTAAGTAAGCCCCCATCAGATTGTCAATAATATATACCAGCTAGGCTACTTACGCTACTGCTAAAGGTATTAGTTTGAAGAATATTAGAAACTTTAAGTTAGAAGATATTTATAAGGTTTTCAGTAAAGCAAGATATCTACTTAATAGTTATAATTTATCTAATAAGTATATATACCTCTAAAGCTATAGCCTTTAGAGAAATACCTGCAATTAGGATATAGTAAAGCTATATTAACTATAGATACTCTCCCAGCCTAATACCTTAAATTTATCTTCCTCCCCAGATTTTATTAACAGCTCTTATATGAATATAACTTATAATAGTATTCCTATAATCAGAATTAATAAGTATAAGAAGGTATTCTAATATATAGAAGTAAAAATACTAATAGAAATATACTGAAATGTTATATCTTAATAATAAAGTAAAGATATTAAACCTTAAATAAGTATTAATAGCAGGATACTTAATAATATCTTTATCTACTACTATATTTACCTATAGAAGAAGTAAAGTATCTATTTTAATAAAGTATAGAAAGTTTACTATATTAACTTTAAAGAATAAACTCTAGATTACTTTACTAATACAGAAAGAGTATTAATATAGGCTCTTAAAAACTATCTTATAGGGAGAAGTATATACTTCTCTATAGATAAGAATATAAAAAGAAGAAAGCTACTAGAAATCCGTAAGAAGGAGATACTAATATAATAAATAGTAGAAATTATTAAAATTAACTAATAGAAATATCTAGCCTTTACATATAAGATTATAAAAAGTCCCAGCTTTATTAATAACCTCCTAGAGGTAGGAGAATTTATTTCTATTAATTAATAACTATCTATACTAAAAGGCTTGATAATAAATTTACCCTCTCTATAATTAACATTATTAATATTAATAATAAAGATAATATTAACGTTAAGCTTATAACTAATAGGGTTAAATATTTATAGGAGTATTAACTTGCTAAGAACCAAAAGGATAATAAATAATATTAATAAGAAAGAGAAATATCTAAAGCTAACCAGACCCCTAAGATTCTATACCTACCTTAGAGAAAAGTATCAATTAATACTAAAATACTATATCCTATTTAACTAACTTTATAAGAGAGTTAAGTTATTATTCAGCAACGTATAGAGAATAAATAATAAATATACCAGAGAGAAGTATAATATCTTTAAGAATAAAATATAAATATTTATTACTAAATATACTAGTTATAATATTAGCTAGAATATAGCAGAAGAAATATATAATAATATACTGACAGAATAGGTATACTTATACTATAAGATATTAATTTTGCTAATCTAAAATAACCTCTTTATTACTTAAATAGCTAGAATAGTTAAAGATACGTTTAAAATACCTAGTGTCCACTTTGACTACTTCAGAAAATAGAAGAATATAAACCTTAAGGCGTTTACTATAAACTATAAATATACTAATATAATTACGATATTTAAAGTGAATATAATATAGATTAACCTTCTTTAATATATCTATCTTAATCTATAAGATTTAAAGATGATAGCTAATAGGAAAATATATATAACTATATGCTAAGTATATAATATAATTAATATACTTTATAATATTATTATTAAAGCTAAACTAACTATTAATAGGCTATATAAATAGATAACAGAAATACTTAAAAGCTAAAAGAGATAGTTAAAGTAAAAAACCAGTTATATAATAAATTATAACTAGTTTCTTGCAAACTATATATATAATAGCTAAGGGTGAAGCTAATATTTTAACCACTCTTAACTAGCTTATTTATAACGTACGTAAGATAATAACGCCACCTTACAATAGCCCCACAAGAGAGTATAAGGTGGAAATATATAAGGTATATACTGGGTATACTTAAACCTGATAAATAAATATTAGTTAATAACGTATACCCCAGAGAAATATAAGGCTGCCACCCCGCAATTTAAGGAAAATTCTATTATTAATATTATATTAACGGAGGAGATTGCAACATACCTTAATACCGTTAATCCTACAGAAAGAATAACAGAGAAGGTAAAAAATAATATAAATTAAATATTAGAGAATAATTTTATAGCTATCTACTTTACTATAGTAAATAGTAAGAAAAAAACTCTTAACTTTATAAAACTTATAAAGATTCTTTAAAATTATACATTTTACTACTTAATAACTACTAATAAATTAAAAACCTTCCTAACCTTATAGTATTTATAAGTTATTTTCAAAAGTATCCTTCCAGATACAAAAGTAGGTAGACTTTCCACTAGAGGTATATAATAACTTAGAGCCCTCTAGAGAATTCTCCCTAATATCTTACTAAATAAAATAACTCCAAATATAAACGTTAAATTCAGAGATAAATAAAGCTTTAAAAATCTTAACGTTACCAGAATACCTATATTCTTTAGAGATAATAACTTTAATATTATACTTACAGCTATAATATTTCTACTAAGTCTCCCCAATATAAATTACCTCTAAATATACCTTAATAACCTTAATAATAAGATTAAGTGGAGGGAGGTATTACTACCTATAGAGAGATATAATAGAAACCTATAGTTTTCTATATAGAAGAATCCCTATAGTAAAGTTATTAACTTTCTTACCAAGATAGAGATATAGTAACTTCTTAGGAAGTTCAGCCACCCTAGTATCTATATGTTAAATAATATACTTAAGAAAGTAAATAAAGCTATAATAACTAATAAAGTTAAGATAATTACCAAAAGCTACTATTAATATCAAATAAATAGTAAAATACTATACTAGTTTAAGTTCAACCTTAAAAATAACTATAGATTTACTATAGAGATTATTATTAATATTATATACCTTAATAGTAATAAGCCTATACTATATATAGTTAACACCTCTACAGTATTTACAGCTACAAAATTCATAAAACGTATCTCTATAGAGAATATATAATATACACCAAAAATACATTAACTTAATATATACTAGAAACCTCCTGATAAAGTTATCAGTAATATAGAATATAACTTTACAGCTGAAAGCTTCAAGAAGGAAGCTAACAGTATAGATAGTAAGGTTGAAATTATACTAATTAAAACCTATAATAGTATCAGTAAGATAGAATATTACTATATTCCCCTATATAGAATATATAAATTTATTTGAGATAAAGTACTAGAGATTAGTAGAGAGTAGATACTGCAAAATACAGTTAAGATAGTTAATAATACTAATAACCTAAATAGCCTTATGCTAACTTTACTGGTTTTAAGAGTATATCTATATCTTAATCTAACGTTACTACTATCTCCAGATATTATAAAATAAGTAATTACTATCCACAAGGTATTAAAAGAGGTATATAAAATTTATACTTAATAATAAGTCTCTAATATTCTAAATATATATAATAGCCTTTCCACAACTTTAGTTTACTATTAAACCCTCTAAGAAGAGACAAATATCTACTATAAACACTAAAGTTAAATAGAATCCTTTAAGCTGATTTTTTTTAATAGTAAGATATATATTATAAAGATAAATAGCAAACTTAATATATTATTATAAACCTAAGCCTTAGGACTTATATAGGATACTGCCACGCAGGCTCTATAGAGCTGCCACCCCTATAGTCTAGTGAAAGGTTTTCACTATAAATATAAACTTTTGAAGTTTATTATAATATTATTTAGAAGACACTAGGTTACCTCTTATAGCCAGCCTCTAATATTAATAAACTTTATACCTATATATAACCTAGCAGTAAATAGTAAACTATAGATAATATAGAAGATAATAAAGATAATAATAGATATTAATATTATAAAACCTTTAATAGAGGTTCTAATAGACTAATAGTAGATAAACCTAATTACAGATAAGAACTAAGCTCTCTAAGAGGCTGTTATATAATTTTAATAAAACTATAAAGCAGTTTTATAGACTATATAAATCTCCTTTATAAAAAGGAAGCTTCTTCTAATTAACATTTCCTTTAATAGTAATATTCTTTACTTTTTAGTATAAAAGATAACTATATAATATAAGCTTAAGATTAATAAGGTTTTTATTAGAGAACTAAAGAACTTTTAGTAGTTTCTTTAGATTAACCTCTTACTAAAAGTCTAAATATAGATTAGTAACTTCTATATAATCTAGAGGCCTCTATATAACTAAAGATTTATATCTTTCTTTAGTATCTTACTGAATACTATAAAAACTTCCACTATAATATTTAAGCTCTTAAGAAGATATAATATCTTTAGTAAGAGCCTAAATAGATATTTATAAAGTTTGTTATGAAATCTAAATTAGCTATAAGTTAGATAGGGGGGTATATTTAGATGGAAGATATTTAACTAAACTACCTATAGCTAGCTTTCTCCCACCAGATTTAAATAGCTGCTATTAGTTATAATATTAACTAAATAGATTATTATACTACAGTTTAGTATTACTGTTAGTTTCACTAGGGAAAGGTACGTTATATATATTATTATATACAGTATACCGATAGGGTTAAAGATATTAATATTTATAGTATGTAGCCTTTAGGCTATATATAAGCTAAATCTAGATACCCTAGGCAATTAGTTACTAATTACCTAGCAGCTGGTAATAACTGGTAGCTAGTTATCACTAATAGCGATAATCTCCACTACTAAGCTATGCTATATAGTCAGTATACTATAAAGCCCTAAAAGCTTTATAAATATTATGCTACCAACACTAGCAAACTTCCTTTTTACCTATTAATTATAGTATACTATATCTCTATATATAAGATAAAATCGGTCAAATAACTTATATCTTTTAACTAAATAACCTTCCGAATTTCCTCCTTTTATTCCAAATAAGTAACCTATTCCTCTATATAAACTATTATATTATTTATATTAATAAATCTCTCTAGGGTATAGTTTAGAGACCCTTTAGTAAAAGTATTGGTAAGATTATCCTTACCGTTAATTCACTATTCCTTATAAAAGTCTTAATATTTATATAATTACCTTAAAGCTATAATATTAATTTTAAGCTTCTTCTCTTTTATAATACTAAGCTTTATAAGATACTTATATAATAAGTATAAGTTAGTATAAATAATTATAAAAACGGAAGGAAAATTATAATAAGCTATAATCTTTCGCAGAAATATAGTAATAATATATATAAAATCTACACTAGTAACTATAATATAGATCTCTAAAATAAGTATACTTCTGGTTACTTTTTTACTTTTAGTTAAAAAGTAATAAACTAGATTACCCTAAATTATAGACTTACCTTTACCAGTAACTATCTTTTAGCCTAAAATTATTATAAATTGTAATTAAGATAATAAGTTAATATTATTAGTAAAAACGCTATCTAGAAAAACGTAGAGATATACTTTAAAGAGGTTAAGAGGGATAAAAGTTAACCTTTAATCTAAATATTCTATTTACTATTTAATATACTTATTAAAAGCGGTAGTATTATTACTAGAAGGTTATTCTTTCTATACTGTATGCGACAGGTTAAAGAATACTTTAGGCTGGCAGATTAAAGTAATATATACTTCATACGCATATTATTCAATATAGCTCTTTTTAAGTATCTCAGGATTTATAAGTATATTAATAATAGTAAACTTATAGCCTTAATTCCTTTACTTAAAAAGGAGGTTTTCACTTTAAAGGGAGAATATACTACTATTAAATACTAGTAGTATTAACTTTATAAGGAAGATCTTAGACTTTACTATAAGGAAAACTTTTGCTAGTTTTTTATCCTCTTATTAAGTAAAAACAGTATTAGAAAAACTAAGGATATTATTAGTTTATATATTAATTACGCTAAATACCTTATTATTAGATTAAGAAAAAAGAAGGTAAAAGCTATAAGTAAATATCTTTATATATAACTATTTTTTATAATACTTTAAATATATTACCTACTAATAAATACTAACTTTAGCTAAACTGTAAAGTAGTTCAATAATTATTATTATATATTCTGGAGAATATTAATCCTTAAGGTAAGTAGGTAACTTAGCTATAATATATCTTATAAGTTTAATTTTAATTTAAATATAAACCTAAAAATATCTTTTAGCTAGAAGAGGAAGCTTTTATCTTTTATTAATATAGAGGTAATAACTATAATTAATCTTTAGCTGCTTCTCTAGATTATAGAAGACTAAGTAAGAATTATAAGCTTTCTATAATCTCTAAAACCTTAAACTATAAGCCTTAACTTCTTATATACTTAGTTACTATCTTTATTCTTAATTTTATTAATACTTCAAAACTTAAAAATAATGTAATTTTTATAGAGAATAAAATTATACTAAATAATCTCAACTATATTATTATTAATAATATTTCCTACTTCCTTCTTTATTAACTCTTTAAAGGGGAGGCTAAAAGTAGTAATAATCTCCTTTTAGTGAAGAAATCTAGAAAAGGTTAGATTAGCTTCTTTCTTAACTATAAGGAAAGCTTTGAATTAATCTTATTAGTTACCTTCTT
This sequence comes from Colletotrichum lindemuthianum, assembly GCA_001693025.2. NCBI lineage: Eukaryota > Fungi > Ascomycota > Sordariomycetes > Glomerellales > Glomerellaceae > Colletotrichum > Colletotrichum lindemuthianum. The sequence goes on along the minus strand of MASP02000242.1, from coordinate 79,371 downwards.
ATTATATAGAGGCAATCTAATTAAATAAAGCTCATAACGGTAAGATTTATAAGAATTTAAGAAATAGTATTGTTATTCTCTAACGTTTAGTATACTTATTCTTATTAGGGGGCGGCAGTATATTATTTTTAATATAAAGAGGAAGAATATTATTATCTTCTGGCATCTTTAGAGTATTTAGAGGTTTAAGAATAATAGAAGATAAAATTAAGATAGATAAGGTTTCTTAAGAGGAATCTCTAGCCTTATTGATATTACTATTATTATATTTATAGCGGAAATACTCTTATATATCTATTAGAATATAGAATTAAGAGGAAATATTATCGCACTTATAATATACTTTTATAGTAGTTAAGTGAAACTTTTCAGAACTATAAGGAAAGTTAATAATATATATCTTACTATAAGTAGTAAGTAGGCGGATGAAGCTTTACTAACTTTTCTTTTCTTACTATATATATATAAGAAGTTACAGTAGGAAGCTTATAACTTATAATATATTAAAGTTATCATAAGTAGCTAAAGTAATATTAATAATTCTTTTATATATTTATAGTAGATAGGTTCAGTTACCTATTAGACTGCCTATATCTATAAGGTTATCTCTAGAGATAAAGTAGAATCTTCAGTAAGCTAGAGGTAGACTCTAAAAATAAGAAGTATAAATATAAGACTATTAAGGCTAGCAGTATTATTTATTAACTTATAAGCAGCCTGAAGGTAATACTCTCGTAATAATAATAAATATTCTTAGTAGTAGATTTTATATATATAATAGAAGAGAGTATAGTGATATTCTACCTTACTAATAATATTATAAGTTTTAATAGATATAATTCTAATAATTAAGCTTATTGTTTTAACTTCTAAATTGAAGTTTTTAAATTAGAAGTTTATTTCAGTGTTAATAAAGATAAAATTAGGTAAACCTAGGTAAATATCAATTTAGTATACCTTAAACGCTTCCTATATTAATTTCGCTGAAATATTAAGTAGGAATTGAGTAGTATTAAAACCTAAAGCTATATTAATAATATAGAGAATAAGGTAGTTACTCTTAAGGTAAATAATATTAATAATAACTTTAAAGTTAAAGTTAATATTATTATAAAAGGTAAATCTAAATTAAGAGGAGGCAGCACTATATATTTAGTATTAGTAATAGTATTTTTCGAAAGCTATAAAGGTTTTTTAATTAACTAAATATCCAGCTTTATAGAGAACGTCTTAAAAATATATAATAAATAAATATCTAAAGTAATAATAAAGTCTCTAGATCTTAGTTTCTATTAGATATAAGGAAGTAAATATCTCCTCCTTATCTAATAATATCTATAAATATCCCTATTTATATATAATCAGAATAACCTTTTTATTTTAATATAACTAGTTGCAAATATTATTAAAGATAATATCTAGATAATCTATATTAGTAAGGTATAGTAGAAACAGAATCTTGCAAGAAACTATATAGAATATTATTATATTAAGTGAAATAGATATAATAACTATACCTATTATCTTTATAGATTTACCTCCTCTAAAATAAATAGAAATTAATTCTCCTCTGGAAGCTTTCAAGAAAATAGAGGAAAGAATAATTTATTTTAAAATATTAAACTAAAAGTAGCTAGCTATAAAATAGCTAGTAGTATTTATGTTAGGTAAAATCCCTTAGAAAACTATATCTAAATAGTATTCTTTAGGAATAAAAATAAACGCTAGAATAGTAATCTCTTTAGTTTTATTATCTTCTTTCGTTAGAATATAGATTACTATTTAGTTCTAAAAGATCCTTACAATCTTTCAACTATCTAGAGGTATAAATTATTCTTTAAAGTAAGATATTATAAAGTTATTTAAAAAGTTACTTAGAAAACTTAATATTTTAAGTTAATTCTCAAGCTAAGAATCTTAAAAGTAATATACTACTATATTATCTTCAATAGTAATCTTATGAATATCTTTATAGTTATTACTTAAACTTTCTACTTCCTTATATTATATAAGAAAATAGTAATAAGCAGATACTAATATATCTACTATATAGAAATTAAACTTATATTAGTTATAGAAGTCTCTTCTCTCCTTAAGAGAGTATTTTATTAACTACTAACTAGGTTTACTATATATATAACACTTTTTACTAAATTAGCTATATAAGGTAGTAGGAATTAAGTAATATTCTCCTCTAAATAATATTCAGAAGTATTCTTAAGAGCTATATTTATATTCTTAGTAAAAGCTTTAAGGTAACTTATATATTTAGTTAGTTTAGTATTAATTTATATTAATTAATAAGGATTTCTCAGGATTATTGGTATTTTTAACTATATATTAAAATATTGTGGGAGGTAAGCTTATAGCAGTACTAATAGTAAATTATAATTAGTTATAAACTCCCTAGTATAATACTATAAAGCTTAAGAAAGCCAGCTAGCATTCTAATACCCCTTAGTATATACTAAAGAGGTAATTTTAGAGGCTGAAAGTATACTATTCAAGAGGGAAGATTCCCTAAATATATATCAGCTTAGTAAAAAGGATTTTAAATACCTTCTTTTTTATCTTATCTAAATTATCTATAATAATATTTCTGAATATTATATTATACCAATTAGTAAGATAAAGCTACTAACTTTTATTACTTTTAAAGTAATTTTTAATATAGTAAGCTATATTATAAAATATTATAAAATTAAGGGAATTACTAAGGTAGTTAAAGTAGTATTTCAAGGCTTAGTCTTTCAGCATAATTTAGAAAACTCCAGCCTATATATAATGAGATATTCCTAACTTCAGATAATAATCTCTAAAAATATAAATCTTTAATTTAAAGACATTATAGAGGGTTTCTCTATATTCTATCTTAAGATTATATACCTTTATTAGATTAGTTACATTTTTAGCTATTAGCATATTAATAGCGGGAAGTTTACTCTCTTAATAATTATTTATAAAATCAATATATAGGAGAGATACCGCCGGAAGTAAAGTAGAAAGTTTACACTATTAATTCTAATTATAATAAGATTATTATTCTTATTAATCTTAAACATTTTATCGTTTAAGTTATCCTTATTATTCAGGAGTTATATATATTACTAATAAAAGTAAATTAACTATAAACTTCTCTATTTATTAAAATACTTCTTAGGACTGGTTCCTTAAGGCAGCTAGAAAAATATTAAGTTTTATAAGATCTTAATAAGTTACCTTTTATTATTACTTCTAGATTATAAAATATATCTACTAAGTAAAAATAATATTATTAAGAAAGCCTAATTAGTTATTAATAAGTATCTTAAAGTTTCATAACTTTATAATTATTTCTTAAATTCCTTCCTTAGTCTATAAGATAAACTTATCTTACTTTATTAGATTTATAAGAACCTAGTAGATTTATTTACCTTTTCTATTAACCTTAATACTATAAATAAGGAGAGTACTCTATGAATACTGAGGCATTTATTTATCTGCAGCAGCCTATACCTCCTCTAGCTACTCCTTAAAGTTATCTTTAAAGAAATTCAGAAAGTCTTTACCGAAAAGGTAATTACGTATATATATTACTATAATCCACGCTATTTAGTTATTAATTTAGTCAGAGTTACACTTTATAATAGAATTAAAAACCTTTTATTTATTAAATATCTTATTACTAAGAAGGGGCTTCAGTTTTATTAATATTCTTACTCCTAAAGGAATTATATTACTTATTATACTAAGGTTTTTAAAAAGTCTTCTAAGAAATTCTACTAACTTAGATATGTTACTAATTATTTCCTAGCTATAAGGAAATTATAAAAAGGTGTAAATTGAAAGAAGGAAGATAGAAGGAGATAGAAGATTCTATTTTTGCTATTTACTAATTCTATTTATTAGTATTATATAGATAATATTTAATTTCAGAAAGAGGGAAACTATCTACCAGTTAAGTAAGGAAAGAGAGGAAAGAGGGTAGAAGAATATAAAAAAGAAAAAGAAGAAATTTAATGAAATTTAGAGAAACTTAAAATACTATAAATTTCTTTACCGCAGAAGTTTAGTAAATTTTATAATAAAGATATTTAATAAATATACTTATATAAAATACCCTTAGTACCTCTTCGGTAAGTTGATTTTAAATATAGGTAGGTATCTAGCTACTAGAATTAAGATATATTAATATAATTATTAAAGAAACGTCACCTTACCTTAAGTTAGGCGAGAGGTTATTATTAAAAATATCCAAACGGACTAAGAAATTAGTAGCCTTACTTTGAGTTAAGCTTAATAATCTTCTATTACTATTTCTACCTAAATAAGTCTTACTAATCTACAGTAAGTAGTAATAGTAAGGTTAACTACTAATTAGTATTAGTTTCACTAGAGGAAGGTATATTATATATATTATTATATATAGTATACTAATAAGGTTAAAGATATTAATATTTATAGTATATAGCCTATAGGCTATATATAAGCTAGATTTAGATACCCTAGGTAATTAGTTGCTAATTACCTAGCAGCTGGTAATAACTAGTAGCTAGTTGTCACTAGTAGCAATAGTCTCCACCACTAGGCTGCACTATATAGTTAGCATGCTGTGGAGCCCTAATAGCTCCATAGGCGTTACGCTACTAATAGTTACTATATAATTACTATAAATCTTAAGATTCTTAATATAAAATTGTAAAGCTATAGCTAACTTTAATTCTAACTATAAATAAAACTTTTAGTTAATTAGAATAGAAATATATAAATAACTAGCATAAATGCAGCTTATACTACTTTAATATTAATATAATACTACTATAATACTAACTATTCTTACTAAGGGAGATTAGGCAGCTAGAACTTTATATGAGCTAAACTTTTATAAGCTGCTATAGTAAATATATATAAAGCCTAATAGGTAAATTTGGCAGTTCTATAAGCTTATATACAGACTAATACTTATATTTACTGCAGTATTGAAAACTATTTTATTACTAAATATAAGCTATATTCTACCTACCCTCCTATAGCTTTAAATATTAATACTCAGATTTTGCAGCTGAATAAGGAAATTATAAATAATAAGGGAAAGGAATAACCCCCTATAAGAGACTTTCTGGGGGGTGAAGTAGTATAACTACTAGTAATACCAGTATAGTAGCAGATAAAATTAGAAAGATATAAAGTTAGATAGATATACTATTCTTTCTAGTCTCTATATTAATAAATAATAAGTCTTTTATTTCTATCTAAATTCATAGCGGTTATAACTATTATAAAGTAGTTAGTAAGGAATTTATAAAGTAGCGGGATTTTACTATTATTAAACTTCTATAGCTTTACTAACTAGAAACTATTCTGGATATTAGTAAGATTATAGTTATTATTAGGATAGCTAGAGTCTATATTAATTTAGATAGATAGATATTTAAAACTTTATTTTATATTATTCTGGATATAGTATAGCTAGTTATTCTTAGGAAGCTATAATTATAATACTGAGAGGTTTTTTGTAATTCTGTAAGAAATAAAATAAGGATAGATATAGTTAGCAGCTTTATAATATTAGCTGTTAGTAATATTATAAAGAGTATATATATAGAGGGATTTACTAACCTAATAAAGCTGTTAGTAATTATATTATTTAATATAGAAGAAGAAAGTTATAAATAGATAGCTACTAACTTAATATAAATTAATATAGCTTTTATTACTATATTACTATTAATTCTAAAGCAGCTAGTATCTACCTTACTAGTAATTTATATTTTCTTTATAAACCTATTTAATAAGGAAAAAGCGTCTAGCTTTCTATCCTACTGGGGGATTCTTAATTACTATATATAGCTTAAGAAGAATCTGGATAAAATGAAGCTGGATCTACTTTAGGAACTACTTTATAATATACTATATAAGTATCTTCTTAAGGTATAATATTAAATTACTAACTTAATAAATATAGGCTGAATATAGGCTAGCTTTTTAGCTATAGAGGTATTTATCCTTTTAATTAAGAAGCTGGAAGGAAAGTGGCAGTTTTATATTAATTATTACGCTCTTAATACTATTAGTATTTATAACTAATACCCCTTATTATTAATTAAAGAAATACTCTACTTATTATTTAATGTGAAATAGTTTATAAAAGTTAATATCTGGGTAGCTTTCTATAAAACTTATATTATAGAGGAAGATAAATATGAGATAGCTTACTGGATATATTTTAGCTTATTTAAGTAGCTAGTTATATCTTTTAGGTTAATAAGTATATCTACTATATTTTAGTAATATATTAATAGGATACTTTAGGGTATATTTAATAATTTCGTTATAGTATATCTTAATAATATTCTTATTTATAGCTGCAGGTTACAGGCTAATTATAAAGCTCAAGTTACTTAGGTTTTAGGGTAGCTAAAGGAGGTTAGCCTATATCTAGATCTAGAGAAATATAAGTTTTTAGTGTAGAAAACTAAGTATCTTTTTTTTATTATTAAGGTAGGAAGGGGGATATAATATAATCCTAAGAAAACTAAAATTATCTGGAAGTAGAAGATATTTAAGAATATCTAGAGTATCTAAAGCTTCCTTAGGTTTGTAAATTTTTATTATAACTTAGTAGATTACTTCTTTAGCCTAATAAAATCTCTTATATAGCTAATATAGAAGGAAGTTCTATTCTAGTGGAATAAAAATTACTAGGAGGTATTTAATATTCTTAAGATATATTTGTATTAAAGTTAGTTATAGTTTAATAGAATTTAGAGAAACTTATAGTAGTAGAGGCAGATTATTCTGAGGTAGTATTAGGAGGTTACCTATTATAGGAGGATAAAGAGAATATTCTACAGATAGTAGCTTACTATTTAGCTTAGCTAACTTTAGCTTAATAAAACTATATTATTTATAATAAGAAGCTATTAGTAGTTATATTATACTTAAAGGTATAGTAAGTGAAGCTATAAAGTGTGGTGGAACTTTTTATTATTCTTTCTAACTATAAGGCTCTAGAATATTTTATAACTTTAAAGTTTATCTTAAGGTGACAGATTAGGTAGACTGAAACCTTATTAAAGTTTAGTTTTATTCTGAAGTATTACCTAGACTATTCTATAGGGTATCTGGATATCTTATTAAGATAAGGATAAAATAATACAACTAAGCTATAGCTTCTAATATAGATTCTCTACCCTCTATAGGTTAATATAATAAATATAGTTGGGTTACTTTTTATAATTTTAATTTAATAGATAGAGATAGATAGAAAAAGGAAAGAATTTATACTAGTAGTTAATAATTACTAGTAAAATACTGCTAAATTACTAAGTAAATATATAATATTCCAGAATACTATACTACTAATACTTTAGAACTAAAGAATTTTAGTTATATTAATATATAAAATCCGCCAGAATATAGTCTAATAAGTAATATAGATATTCCCCCCGGAGGTAGATATAGGAATAAAGATAGCTAACTACTTAATAAGGTTAGATAGTATACTACTATACTAAAGTAGAATTTAGATTTCTAAGTATAAACTACTAACTATAGTAATCTTTTAAATAGTTTATAACTTTCCTATCTTAGGTTACCTCAATATTAACTTAATATTTATAATATTATTATAGAATTAGTATTAGGATGGAATATTAAGGAATATTAAGTAATTTATTAAGGTGATTAATATCAACTAGCGTTTTTATAAAGATTAGAGACGCTACTAGGAATTTTTATAGCTTTTTCTGATTCCTAATAGATTCTGGTTCTAAATATTAATTAACTTTATACTAAAATTACCTTCTATTATAGAGGACAATTTTAGGTTTCTAATAGTTATTACTAACTAGCTTTCTAAATATATTTAGTTGGAAGCTATGATATCTATATTAGCAGAAGTATATATAGAGCGTTTCTGGAATATATAGTGGCGGTTCTATAGTTTCCCTATATTAATTATTATTAACTGAGAGTCTAACTAAGTTAGTATCTTTTGGTTAATATTATACTAGCTTACAGAAGTTAAATAGCTTTTTCTAATATTATTCTACCTCTAGATAGATAGTAGAATAAAGTAAGTAATATTTAAGATTTAAATATTTCTATAAGTATATATTACCTTTTTATAGATAGACTAGCTATTATATATTACTATATACTAGCTAGTACTTAATAATAGGAATTAGTTTATAATTATTATAAATTCTAATAAGCTTCTTAATAGCTTTAAGGTAATATCTATTTTATATATTATAGTAGAGGAGTTCTCTATAAATTTGAATTTAGAGTAAGCTTCTATATTTCTTACTTACTTTAAGGAGGGTATAGCTTTAGCCTAAGTTATAATAGCTTATAATTAGTAGTGTAATAAGATAGAGGCTAATAGAATATAATAGGTAGCAGAGAGATTTTAAATAAGTAATAAGGTTTAGCTTTCTTTATAATATATTAAGATAAACTGGCTAAGTAAGAAGCTTAACTAAGTAGCTTATAAATACTATATTATTAATATACTAAGCCTACTTAATATTATATTGGACATTCCCCCCGGTATTTATTTAATATTCTATATTAACTCTATTTAATAGGCTGAAGGTATTTTCTTACTTTTATAATATTATATAGATATCTATTTTAACCTTATTTTTCTTTCAGTAAGGAAAGATAGTAAGGTTTAGGAGGAGTATAAAGCTAAGGAGATTCTTATAGTAAAAAATACCTTAGAGTAGAGGTAAAACTGAAATATATTGGTTAAATAGAGGGATTATAATATACTAACCTAGAAACTATTAGAAAGTCTTATTAATAATAAGGTAGTATTATATTTCAAGTTGTAATATAGAAATATATACGAAACTAATAAACTAATATTAATTTACTAATAATAGAAGGCTATATAGGCTGCAAATAGAATCCAAAATAGCCTCTAAATTATATAAATATAGAATTATAAAATTACTTCTTATTAAAAGAATTATTGTTCTTTTTTTCTTTCTCCTCTATATCTATTAATATATTTTTATCCTCTTCATCCTCCTTATTATTATTCTTAATAGGGATAGATATAGCTAACTAATAGCTGAGATATAATTAGCGGGGGCGGAGGCTAGTAAGGATATAGAAGTAATAAATAGGTAAACTGGCTTCAGTAAAGCTAAGGATATAATTATAATAGTTACGGGAGGTAGTATAGCTACTAAAGTATATAATATTATTCTGCTGGAAAAGGGTTAGTAAGATAGTTTAGAAAAGAAAGAAAAGAAAGAAAGGAAAGGAAATTTACTATTATCTATATAATATAACTAAGGTTAGTAATTACCTACTTAGAAATAAAGATTGTAGTAGGTAAGATATTACTTTTAGTATAGAAAAAGGGGGTAGTAGGTATAGTAATATTATAGACGGAAGGTACCTACTGAATATAATAAAGATATTTATTATAATATTAAACTATAGTAGAGATGTTAGGCAAAAAGATAAATATATAGCAGCTTTTAGAGTTATCTTCCTTATTACTAGTGGGAATAGTAGGAATAGTAATATAATTACTATAAGTAATTAGGTAGTTAATTTAGTAACTAGTAGTATATAACTTAAGGCTAGCGGCAAAAAGATATAATTTCTACTTATACTTTAACTTGTTGCTAAATATTTACAGTAGAAGTAGCTTTAACCTAAAATATAACTTTAGGGAAAGTTACTTTTATTATACTTAGAGTGGCAGTTAAGGTAGGTAGATATAGCTATATAGGAAGGTTAGTTTTCTTTATTATTAGAATTACTTTTAATAATATAGCTACTATAGATATAAAAGGTAAGCTTGCGGGGGGGGAAGTAGTTATTAGAATTATTATTAGGGGGATTGGCGCCAGTAGAAGTAGTAACTAATATAATAGAAAATAGTAATAATAATAGGAAAATAGAGGTAAAATAGCAGTAAATTAGCGGTATTATAGAGGATATAGTAAGAAGGTAGGTAAGTTATCTAAAGAGAGGAAAGAATAGTTATAATATAGAAGGAAAGAGTATATCTTATAGTTATAGAGGGAAGAGAAATTACAATATAGAATTACTTAGAAAGTAATTTAGAGGATAATAGTATAGATATTTTTATTAGCTAAGCTATTTAATATTAGAGAGATATATTTTTCTTATTAGCTGAATATACTTAGGTAATTAGGTAACTGGTAATATAGCTATAAGGCTATTAATAATTACTACTACTATAGTAACAGAGGGAAAGTTAGCGGAGAGTATATTATAAACCTAAGCTTTAGAACCTATATATAATACTGCTATATAGGCTCCATAGAGCTGCCACCCCTATAATTTAGTAAAAGGTTTTCACTATAGATATAAACTCTTTAGGTTTATTATAACACTATTTGAATATCACTAGGTTACCTCTTATAGCTAGCCTCTAATATATATTTAGATTAATAATAGTTAAGCTATATTATTAACTATATACTAAAAGGATAAAAGCCTAGAAACTATATACTAACTAGCTACGAGATAAATATCTAAAAGAAGAAATATTAATAGCAGTCTAAAAAGAAAATAAACTAAGGTACTAAAGGTATTTATATAAAAATATAATCTATATTATAAAAGCTAACCTTATAGATAATACTTACTATAATATCCATCTAATAACAAAAAAGATAAAAGTATTTACTAAAGCTATTACATTTTACTAATATAGCCTTATTTAAATACCAGGGAAGCTATTTCAGAAATTATATACTAAAGTGGAAAACTCTACTAACAAAAGATATACTTTACCTTAAGCATTTTAACACCTAAAAACATCATAGCATAGAAATCTTCAGCCTCCACTTTATTAACAAAATCACAAAAATAAATAACATACTATATAAAAAGTCACAGTTAGTTATTAAGAACTTTAACAATTAAGAAAAACCCAATATCTTTACGCAGTTACTAATAGTCTAATAGATTAGCTATTATCTAATATCAACACTATTAGTAATATTTAAAGAGGTAACTTCTATAAAAATCTACCTTTAAAATATAACCTAAATATATATATAAGTAAAGATAATATTAAATTACCTTATACTAATAAAGCTACCTATAAGCCTATATAACTTATATCCGGAGGGCATAATTATTATTATAATTTAACTATTATATAACCTTACGAACTTAGGTATCTATTAGTATATAATATACTTTAGCCACTATAAAAGCTAACTGTAAATAGAAACCTTATTATATAATCTATACCTTATAGTCTCCAGACTAAATAATCTATACTTTAGTATTATAAATATATAAATAGATAATACCCTCAGTTTCTACTTACCTAAATCTAATAATAAAGAAGAGAAGAAGCTTCAGTAAGCGGGATTTGCAGCTAAACTAAAGTTAATATTTACAAAATATAAACCTCTTATATTTAATGGAGGCGTAATTACCCTAAATAATAACGGCAATATTACCTTCACCTAAAAGAGGTAAGAAACGAAAATCAAACTTATTAACTATATATCCAAAACCGCAAAATTAATATATATTAAATAATAAATATAAGAAATATATATAGTATCTATATACTAACTGAAGATATACTTTAACGTCTCTATTGCAGTTTAATATTAAGATTAAATACTAGAGGATATTAAGAAACTTAATAAATACCTAATATAGCAAATAGATAACCCTGAGAGAAATCTAATATTTATTCCCACTAGTATTAAAGTAATAAGACTATATATATTTATTAATAAATCCTTCACTAATAATAGTAATATAATATTCCAGCTTAAATGTATTATTATCCTAGGAACAGAAAATATTAGTAAGAATAATAATACCTTCCGACTAAGAGGTAATATTATCTACTTCTTCTCTACTAAGTTAAAGAAAGCTACATATAATATATTAGTATCTAAAATCTATAATATAACTACGAAAGTTGATATAGAATATATAATATTCACCACCCTTAGGTAAGTAACTAAATACCTTGAGATACTAATAGTACTAATAGTAGTTTATACTAACTTCTACTTCCTCTATAAATACCTTATCAAACTAAGTATAATAAAAGAGAAGTAACTTAAAAATAATATTATAGCATGATAATAATTATAATAGAAACGGAAGATTTTTAAGATCTAATAGATTAACAGTAAGAATGATATTATAGATAGTATAACTAAGGTATCTAATAACTAAGCCCTTAAAGTATTTATTACTATAAATAAAATAATAATAAGGATGGAAGAATATGTTATAAAGGCTATGGAGGATAGAAAGAGGAGAATATAAAAGTAAAGAGAGCGAAAAAGGAGGTAAAGAGGATAGAAAGAGGTTATTACTACTAGAAGGCCTTAAGGTATCTAAGTAATAATAATTAAAAGATGCATTTTTACAGATAAACGCTGTTTTACAGCATTTAGCTAATTTTTAATATCTCTAAAAGGATGTATATCACTGGAGGCTATCTTTACGTTTTTTACGCTATTTTTACATTTTACTCTATTTTTGCATTTTACGTTATTTTACGCTTTTGCTACAAAAGAGAATACTGCTAATATTAAATTAAATAGGTATCAATATAGTAAAAGCTATAGGGGTAGGTAAGTCCTAAGTTAACCTACTTATTTAAGCTAATTAGATAAAAGGAATTATCCTACAGATTGATTCTAATAGCTTGCGGTATATATACGTATACTGTAACGTTACTTAGATATAAATAATTAAAGACCACCAGTTACAATTAAGTTACAATAAATCAATCAATTATAAGCGTTTACCAGTTGTAAACTAATAATAAGTTATAATTATAAAGCTTCTTTAAAGGAGGGAAAGAAGTCTAAATTCAGCAAAATCTACGAACTTAATTAAATAGAAATGGAAGTACTTAATAGGTATATTAATAAATACCTTAAGGAGGATTATATTAAATATTGAATATTACCAGCAGAAAGCTTAATTCTGTTTACACCTAAGAAAACTAGTAAGCTATAACTTTATATGCATTATTAATAAATTAATAATATAATAATCAAGAACTCATATTTATTACTACTTATATTAGAATTATAATATCAATTTTATAAAGCTAATTAGTTTACAGCTTTAAACCTTAAAGAAGCTTATAATCTTATTAAAATTAAAGAATGTAAAGAATAGAAAACTATTTTCAGAATGAGAAAAGGTTTTTGTAAGTATCTTTTAATATCTCTCGGACTTACTAATATATCCATAATATTCCAATTTATAATTAACTATATACTATATAAATACTTAGATATCTTTTATATAGTATAATCTAACGATATCTTTATTTACTCAACGATACTTAAAGAATATAAGGAATATATTTATGAAGTATTTTAGAAACTTCAGTAGACTAAACTACTAGTTAAATGAGAGAAACGTAAAGATTATATATTATAAGTGGAATAGTTAGAATTAAAGATTATATCAGATATAATTAAGATGTTAACTAAGAAGATTCAGGTAGGTAAGAATTAATCCAGGCTAATAAATATTAAGAAACTCTAAGCTTTCCTTAAATTTACTAACTTTTACTGAAAGTTCCTTAAGAATTATATTAAGAAATCCATTCTACTTACTAAGCTTATATAGAAAGATACTAAGTTTAATTGAAGTAATAGATAAAAAGAAGTATTTTAAGATATTAAGATTTAGGTTATTTTGGAATCTATTCTTGTAATTCTAGACCCTAATAAACTATTTAAAGTTAAGATTAATATCTCAGATTATATTATAGAAAGAGAACTAGAATAATAAAATATACAAAAAATATTATATTTTTATACTTTCTATTTATATAAACTTAGTAAACTAAAACCTAACTACCAGATTTATAATAAGGAACCTATAGCTATTATTAAAGTATTCTAAGAATAGAGATTATAACTTTCAGAAACTAAATATAAATTTTAGATTTATATAAAGTATAAGAACCTTATATACTTTACAATATCCAAAAACATTAATAAGTAATATATTAGATAGTTAGAATTTCTTTTAGAACTTAAGTTTTATATTATCTTCCCTAAAGAAATAAAAAATAGAAAAGCTATTACATTTAGTTAAATGTTAGACTATAATATCCCGGTACCAGAAAAATATAAATTATTCTCAAAATAAATATAAATAGAAACCTTATATCTATATAGAAGCTACTTTTAATTATTAGATAAGTTAATATTAATATAACTGGAAGAATAATATATCAGATAATTAGAATTATTTATAATATTTTAGTATATAGATATAAAGAAGCTACTAAAATATTTAAAAGAATCTAATAATATTCAAAATAAAGGATTATATAAAAAGATATAATTAATATAATCAAGAATTACGAAACTTATATTAAAAGTAAGTCTAGCTAATATAAGCTTTACAGTAAATTATAACCTCTACTAATATCTTAAAAAGTCTAGAAATTAATTTGCTTAAACTTTATTATTAAGTTACTAAAGTTATAAGAATTATTTACTAGAGTATATTATAACAGTATTCTTATTATAGTAGAATAACCTACTAAATATACCTACTTTATTTCCTATAAGGAATTAAATATAGTAAAAAGACTTATATATATTTTCCTCAGAGTTATTATTAGTTAATAAAAGCTACCTTAGGAAATCATATCTAATAGAAATAAATCTTTTATATTTAAGTTTTGGAAATCTCTAACTTTGCAACTTAGACTGAAATACTATCTATTTACTATTTTCCACCTATAAATTAATAGCTAGACTAAATATATTAACTAGATTCTTAAACTCTACCTTAGATATTATATTAACTATTAATAAGATAATTAAGTTACCTTACTATTAACAGCCTAAAGTAGCTATTATAATATAGTAGGAGAAAATATTAAAGAATTATCTTTTCACCTTAATTATAAACTCAACCTTACTATAAATAGAGAATCTTAATAGGAAGAATAAATAGTAAGAGTAATAGTAAACATTATAAAGCTTTATAAACTCCAAAATAAGCTTCCAAAAGAACTTAGATTTATTAGTTAATAAGTATATAAGTATACTAATACTTTCAGAATTAGAGAATTAATCTTTAAGGAGGGAAATAGTATTTACCTTACTAAATAAAATATTAAGATTAAATAACTAAGTAATAAATTAGATTTTAAGAGACTTAAACCTTTTCAAATTATTTGCAAAGTTTTAAATATTAACTATTAACTTTCACTACTAAACACTATAAGATATTATCTAGTCTTTTATATTTTACTTCTTAAACAAACATTAAACGAATTTTATATATAAGATTATATTAAAGCTAATTCAGAATAACAATATAAAGTAAAATAAATTATTAACTATATTGATTAATAAGATACAATAGAAATATAATATTCTATCAAATAGAAAGAATATAGCTATATAGAAAATATATAGAAAGTAGTATCTAACGTTAGATATTCTAAAGAACTTTAAGAATACTGGGAATAATAAGCTGATAAATAAACTATAATATCCATAATCCAGATTAATAAAGCAGTTTATATTTAACATTTTTAAGCTAAGTATTAACTAACTAAAAGACCCTAAGGAGATAAAATATTTTTGTATTTAGAAATATTATATTCTAAAAGTTAAGAATTCTTAATTATTATACTAGAAATACTATGAATCAAAGTTCGCTAAGTTAGAACTATTTAATATAGCATTCTAATTAACTAACCTAAAAATACTATTTAAATAAGCCTCCAAAGATGCTTTATTCTTATTTATCATCAAAATACTCTCTTTAGAATTCTCCTTATATATTAAGCAACCCTACTTAAATATACTTCTTTTTATTTTATAAATATAATTTAATTTATAAGTAACTTATCTGTTTTAGTTTAAGTTTTTCTGAAAGCCTCAGACTGGCTATATAATATTTCAGCTTTCTTTTATAAAACCACCTTAGCAGCTTCTTTTTCATTATCTAAATAACTAACCCTATTTAATAAACAGTCTACTAGGTAAAGATATATTAATGTATATAATAAAAATACCAGAACCTACGCATATTTATAGATGGCATTTTAGGAAGTATTATATAATTTTCCAGCCTATATATAAATATTATAAATATCTATTTCCTAAAGTATCTTGCAATAAAAACCCTTACTATAATAATAAGTATAAGATATAATCTTAAAACTAAGCTTAGTAATTTACAGAATATAATAATAATAATATATAATAGAAGATAGTATAGAATTAAGAAAGAATTCTACTATTATATTTACATTAAGAGAAATATAAATATTAATATCTAGTTTAGAAATAATATTTACTTATATAGATTTAGAAACCAGACTTTTAGAAGGAAAACCTAAGATTATAATTTATTGAAACTACAGAATTAAGGAATACCCTACAGAATGCCTGGCAGTTACAGAACCGTTATATATAAGATAATATAGAGATAATAAAGACTTCACTTAATTTAGAAGAACTATAGTATAAGTTACGTAAAGATAATAATAAGGTAATTACTTTATATTTACAGAAGTAATTAGTAATTAATTATCAGTAAGTAGTAATTAGTAATTACTATATTGTAAATTAGAATTTATATATAGAATAAACTTAAGTTCGCTAAAGGTTAAACCTTTATAGCTTTTTAGTAATTAACTTAAAAGTCTTGCTAGAGACTTTTAGCCTTACTTTATAATTATCCTTGGATACTTCCAACCTTATCCCTTAACCCTCTTATTAGACTTACATCTAATTACTGTAAGCTCTAAAACCCTAATCCTATCAGCATCACGATAATACTATTACCTATATATTATAGCCTTAACTTACTACTAACAGACTTACCTCTACTAAACCTAAGGCTGGCTGTAATAGTAAGTAATATAAATTAGTAATTTGGTTTTTAATTACAAATTAAACTAATACCACCAACTTTATTAATATAAAGATCTATAAAAGAAATAACAAGAGTAGTAATAAATACTATAATCATTATAGAAACTATAGAAATACAATGGAAAATGATATTATTTAAGAAGTAAGTATAGAAATATAATCCTTATTATATATATTAGTAATAATATTATCAAGCTCTTGGTACTTAATAGCCTTTATTGAAAAATATATAAGTTAAAGATTAATATAGAAACTTTAGAAAGAGGTATTTATTATAAGTCTAACTATCTTTTTATTATAAATAGTAGATAACTATTTTAGATATAAATAGTTACTTCTATATCTAAGATATAATTACTATTAGATATAAAGTATTTAAAGTATAATTAGAAGCTTGAGTAATAAATATTAAATTTACTTTAGCTTTAAATAGAAAAAGAGAAGTAACGAAACTAGAGACTATAAAGCTTATTATTATTAGTATTATTAATATATTTATATTTATAACTAAGTAAAATGAAAGTAACTTTAGTAAATTTAGTAGTAGAAAAGCTCTTTGTAGTAGAAAGATATGTACAGATAGTAGCTTTCTTAGCTTCTCAATTTAAACTATAGGAGCCTCAGAAGAAGCATAATGTATTTTACTATATATTTGAAATAATAGCTAACTTCTTCTTTTGCCTCCCGAATCTCCTTATAAATAGATAAAAACTTTCTATTGGAAATAATAACCTTATTAGTAACACTTTTACTAATAGTAGGCTTAGTAATACTTTTAATTACTTCTTTGAAATATTTAGTATTTATGAAGAATATATAGAGTTCGATAAGAGTTACTTTAGGAGAAACAACTAAAATAAGAAAATATATTTTTAAACGTCTATATAAAACTAGTAAGATAAAAGTGAAAAGAAAACTTACTTATGAAGTTATATATTATTTACTGAAGATTGAAAGTTAAAAGAAGAAGAGTAAGATATATAGTTACATTATAAGATATATAATTTTTACAAAGGCTTAAATACTTTAATTTATTAGAAACTAAATCTAGGAAGTAAAATTAGCATTCTTCTAACTAATAAAAACTTTATTTATATACCTTATAGCTATTACTTAAGAAATTATGAAAACTATTTAGAGATTCTATTGCTATCTTAGAGAACGTTTAAATAAAATAATTTCTTTCTAGATTTAATTATAAGGTATATATAAATAGAGAGAAGCTTTAGAGATCTCTTCCTAAGGGGATATGTTAAATTAAGAAAGATATACCTCTAGTATATACTTTATAAAATTATATTTATATACTCCTAAGATATTCTTAGTATATCTATAGTCTTATATGCCGTTTTTAGTTTAAAGAATTTATTAGAAATAATATATTCGAACGTTAGAGTTTATACTATTCAAGCCTTAGGCACTTATAGCGTCTCCACAGGCCTCGCCCCACTGAAGTTAGTTAAAATAGAGCCTCGCGTAGTGCGCGTGGCTATTTAGTTACATATAATATATACCAGATTTTGCCTCCTAATTATATATAATAATTAAAAGTCTTACGATACTAAAGAGCAACCAGGCAAAAAGTATATATTACAACGATTTTATATATCTCAAACGCTAAGATATCTACTAAAAATACCCCTATATTAATACTTAAGGAAGCTAATTAGTAAACTACCTAATATAACATCTTTAAGGTGGAGGCTAAGTTTTATAATCTATGGAACTATCTTAACCCCAAATTGGATACTTAATAAAGCTTCCTTTTAGTAGCCTCTTAAAAGCCTCTTATATATAACTTTCCTAAGGTAAAGAAAGGTAAAATACCTACTGTAATACCTAAAACTGACACTTTTGAAATCTAAACTACTTCTAGTATTCTTAATAAATTTACCTCTATAAAGCTAATCTATCCTGAGGAGGTTTAACTTCCGCCTGATGTTTCTAATAATATTTATATTTAGAATATTATAGACCTTATAGAGAAGAGCCTAAAAATCTATATAGTTTTTTGTAACCTCTATAATATAAGGATTCGAGAGTATAAATATAAGTAGTTAAACTAAGCTTATATATTATTATTAATTCTTAAGTATATTAGTAATATATTTAAACGCTAATATTATAGCTTGGAGGTGGATCCTACTATATAGTTAATAACCTTTTATAACTACTTTAGTATCATAAATAACCTCTATCTCTACTAAGTAGCTACTATATATTATAATATATTTTAGTTCCCCAAAATTAAATATCTTACTATAAAGGTAGTAACTAAAATATAGTTTTAAAAATAGTAAGATACTATATATAAAGCTTAAATAGTTAGCTACGCTTCCTTACTTATAGGGGCACTTTAGACTAAGAACTTTATACTCTTGCTAACTTACTTACTAATTAAATTATATACCTAAGATTATATATCTATAGTTTATAGTTAATTAAATATAATACTACTAAATAAAATTATTGTAACTATTATAGAGGCTATATAGTAGCTTTCTGAAGCTTTCTACGAAGGTAAAACTAGCTATAAAGTATTTAATACTACCTTAGAGGCTACAGATAGTAGCTTAAACCTTCAAGGTGGTAAGAGATATTTTAATAGTTTAGATAGACTTTTATACCCTCTCAAGTGCAGTAAAAACTACCTACTTTTATATTATTATTATATATACCTATTACTTATATATAAAAGCTAAATACTAAATAATATAATTAAGAAGAGAATAAAATAATAAATAGCTTCAGATTTAAATCTTTCAAAGAAAGTTTAAAGCTTTAGATAATAGTAACTATATAGCTAGAATTCCAGATAAAGTACCTATAATACTATATAGTAAGCTTACTATATAGAGGAACCTTAGTAGTATCCTCTTTAAAACTTATTTATTCTTAATTTAGATATTTTAGTTTATATCTTTTAAGATATGAAATATTTTATAACTCTCTAAGAAGCTTCCTCTAGAGATTATATTTAATATAGTATTAAGTTAGTATCTATTAAAAGCTATAGAGATATTCAGATTAATATTATAACCTTAGAAGGTAAGATAGTTAAGCTATATTTTTATAATATTACTTTCTATATCTCTCTAGCTATAAACTTTATCTTTTTTAGCAGTTATAAAATTAAGGTTACTAGTAAAATATTAAGTTAAATTACCTCTCCCAACTGCAGAGAAGTAACTACTTAGAGATTATAGCTATTAATATTTAATATAGTTAGTAAGTTCTTAAATACTATATATATTATAAAAGGTTCAATACTTTAGTAGTATAGTTAATATAATATAAACCCTCTTCTAGATATTAATACTACTAAAGTGTTGGTTTACAACTGGTAAACGTGGTAATCGATCGATTGGTCGTAACTGTTACGTAACTGGTGGCTCTATTTCTTCATGTCTAAGTCTAAGTTACGGCACGCGCGTGTGCGCCACGCACCGTTGGGATTAATCCGTAGGTTGACCCCTCTAATCCTATCAGCCTAAATAAGTGGGTCAACTGGCATATCGCACCTGCTATAGCTTTTGCCATATCGGTGCCCAGTTAACTTGACACCGGCAATACTCTCTTTTATAGTAAAAACGCAAAATAGCGTAAAACGCAAAAATAGCGTTAAATGTAAAAACCAGCGTTAAACGCAAAAACCAGCATTAAACGCAAAAACCAGTATTAAACGCAAAAACCAGCGTTAAACGCAAAAAACCCAGCGTAAAGGTGCCTCCAGTCACATACGTCTTTTTGGGTGCGCCAAAAACCGCATAAATACTGTAAATAGCGTTCATCCGTAAAAGTATGCTTTTGTTAGTTATTATCACTAGTTACCTGAGGCCTCTAGTAGTAATATCTCTCCTCTTCCCTCTTCACCCTTATATCCTCCTCTTATTACTTTCAGAGGCTCTCATAACTTATTCTTCCATCCTTATTATTACTTTATTTATATTAACGAACGCCTTAAAAGCTTAATTATTAGATACCTTAGTTATACTATCTATAAGGTTATTCTTACCGTTAATTTATTAGATCTTAAAAATCTTCCTCCTTTTATATAATTATCGCAGCACTATAATATTAATTATAAGTTACTTCTTTTTTGTAGTATCTAGTTTAATAAGGTATTTATAGAGGAAGTAGAAGTTAGTATAGACTACTATTAGTATTATTATTATTTTAAGGTAGTTAGTTACTTACTTAAGAGTGGTAGAAATTATATAGCTTATATTAACTTCTGCAGTTATACTATAAACCTTAGATACTAATATACTATATATAACTCTTTTTAACTTAGTAGAGGAGAAGTAGATAATATTACCTCTAAGTCTGAGAATATTATTATTTTTACTTACATCTTCTATTTCTAAAATAGTAATAAATTCTAACTGGAATATTATATTATTATTATTAGTAACAAATTTATTAATAAAAATATATAACTTTATCCTCCTAATATCTATAAGTATAAATATTAGGTTATTTCTAGAGTTATTTATTTACTATATTAGGTATTTATTAAGTCTCTTAATATTCTCTACTATTAGATCTTAATACTAAGCTATAATAGAGAGGTTAAAATATACTTCCAGTTAGTATATAGAGGCTATATATACTCCTTATACTTATTATTTAATATATATTAACTTTATATTCTTAGATATAGAATTAATAAGTTTGATTTTCTTACCTTATCTCTTTTAGGTGAACGTTATATTATCATTATTTTTAAAGATTATTATACTTTTATTAAATATAAGGGGTTCTTTTTATATTAGTATTAACTTTAACTTAACTATAAATTCCACTTACTGGAGCTTCTTCTCTTCCTTCTTATTAAATTTAGATAAATAGAGTCTAAGGATATTATTAGTTTATATACCTATAATACTAAAGTATAGATTATTAGACTTAGAGATTAGAAAGTATAGATTATATAATAATATCTCTATTTACAGTTATTCTTTATAGTAGCTGGAATATATAGTATATTAATAGATACCTAACTCCATAAGGCTATATAATAATCTAATAATAATAATAATAATACCTTCTGGATATAAGCTATATAACCTTAGTGGCAGTCTCGCTAAAATAAGGTAATTTAGTATTATCTCTACTTATATATAAGTCTTAGTAATATCATAAAAGTAAATCTCTATAGTAGTCTCTCCTTTCAGTATTACTAATAATATTATTATAAGGTAATAGCTTATCTATTAAATTATTAGTAACTATATAAGGATATTAGTTTCCCCTTAGTTATTAAAGCTTTTAATAACTAGCTGTAACTTCTTATATAGTATATTATCTATATCCTTAACCTTATTAATAAAATAGAGGCTAAAGATCCTTATATTATTATACTTTTAAGTATTGAATTATTTCAAGTGGAGTATATTTTTCGCTAGTAGAGTTTCCTATTCTATAGTATATAATCTCTTAAATAGTATTTCTAGTATTTTAATAAGATCTTATTAGTGGAGGTTAATAACTTTAATAAGTACCTCTATTTCTTTTACTATTAGGTAGATATTATAGTAAATCTTATCTATTAAGTTTATCTCTATAAAGAAGGTTATTATCTTACGTGGCTAGCTTCACTATTTTAGTTTTTCTTTAGCTGGTATTACTGCTATTATCTCCTCTCTTTAGCTTTCTCTTTATATCTTCTTATTATATAAACTTTTAGTATCTTCCTTCTTTTTATTTAGTTAGTTATATAGCTTAACTATTATTAAGCGAAAAGTATTTAGTTTACCCTCTATCTCTATAATATATATTTTACTGTTGATAGAGATAAGTTTATATGGTTCTATTTATTCTTAGTTTTTATAATAGATATATATATCTAATTATAGTGGTAGGCAGTATAGGGAAGTAGTAGAGAGGCTATTATATATATTTAAAGTGTTAGATATTTACCGTTAAGTATGAATCTTATATACTTCCTCTATTACCTTTTAGATTACTATAGCATATCTTATAATATCTAGAGATAGTAGTAATATTAAGTTAAGATATAGATATACTCTAAAAACTAATAGAGTTAGTATAAAGCTATTAGAGCTACTAATATTATTAACTACCTTAACTATATTTTATAATATATTTGGTAATAAATATTTATATTTTATCTTTAAAAATATTATATTTCTCTTTAGTATATTTATTATTTATTTTATTTATTTTACTGAAGGATACCTTAACTTTCTTATAAAGTTAGCTAAAACAAATATAGTATTTTAGCGTTATTTAGTATATCCCTCTGAGGTATATCTAGAATTTTAGTAGTTTACTTACCTCTAGATGTTTCTCCTCCTTATTAAGAATACTTATTATCCTCTTAGTTCTTAGTGAGGTATTATCCATCTGAATGTCTTACTTTATTAGTTATAGGCTTAATGTTAATATTATCTTTATTATTATTAATTTTATAGATATTAATTATAATGTAATTATCTTTATTATTAAGTTTCTAAATATTAAAAGTTATTAAGTAATAAGGATAAATCCTCCTACTTTTAGTAGGTTATTAATAAAGCTAAAGTTATTCATAATTTCTTATCTAAAGGTAAAATATTCTTATTAGTTAACTTTAATATTCTCTACTATTTATCTTATAGGCATCTCTTTTTTAAGGATCTCTACTAGTCTTTTTCTTATTATATTTTTGTCTATAGAGAAGTATATATCTCTCTCTATAAAGTAATTTATAAGAGTCTATATTAACATTCTCTCTATAATATTAAAGTAATTTAGAATTTATCTTTGAAAATTAATATAGTAAGCTTTCTATACTTTATTAGAATAGATACTTTATATCTTCTATAGGTAAATATAGTAGTAAATAAAAATATCATTTAGTATACTACTATTAAAGTTTATTTAAAGTTTAATATTCTCACCCTATTATTAAAATATAACTTTTAAGTATATCCCCACTAATATCTTTATTTTTATATATTAAAATATCTTTTTATATTTATTAATATTAATTTTAGGGATATTATTATTAGTTATATCCTTTTAAAGGCTATTAATAAGGTCTGGAAAGGAAAATATATCTGAGGTATCAGGCTGGGAGAATATCTATAATTAGTATAACGTTACTATATCTTAATTACAGGTGTTTCTCTAAAAACTGCAGCTTTAGAGGTTTTATTTAATTAGATAAATTATAACTACTAGGTAGATATCTTCTTTTAGTAAAAACCTTATAAATATCTTTTAATTTAAAGTTTTATAAATTCTTTAGACTATTTCCTTTATAGTAATATAAATAGTCTAATTAGTATATATTAGTAGTAATTTAATAGAAGCTTACTTTAGATATATATAGGTAGGAATTATAAAATATTATTATTATAAGGTAGATTTATTATTAACTTAGTTAAATTAACTTATTATATAAATATATTACCTATAGTAGAGAAAGATAACAGACAACGGTTTTTAAGAATATTATTAGTATTACAGACTTATATTTCCTTATATACTAGCTTTTACTTTTTTATTAATATAGAAGGCTACCTTAAGATTAGACTGCAGCAGTTAGCCTATTAAACTTATTATCTTTATTATAGCTAAATATTTCTCCTTCTTAACTATTTTTTATTATTCCTCTAGTTCTACTATTAGTATAAATATCCTCTTTTCTTTATTTATCTTTAGAATATTATAGTTATTAGAAATATTCTCCTAATAAGAAGTTTTAAGTGGATCTTAATACTAATAGTAAATATTTTAGTTTCTCATATTTATTATATTATTATTCATTATATATTATTATTTTTATTCTGATAATATCTTATCAAATACTTAGCAGGCACTTATAAGTAGGAATAAGAAATAATAATTTTTATAATACTTTCTATATTAATATTAATTATAAGATTTAAAAATTCGCTATCTCCTTAGGTATTCTAATAGATATACTCTATTATTATAGTTACTTACGAAATATATAGTTAGAAATATTATAAGTTAATATTATTATCTTATTTTAAAGATTAGAATATTTATATATTACTTTTAAATTATGAATTATATTTTTATGATTATCTTAAGGATCTCCTTATTATATAAAGTAAATATTTCTTTTTAATATTATTACTTCTTTATTAGTAGACTTCTAGCCTCTAGGTAAGTTATATAAGTAGATATAGATATATTAACTATAGTTTTCTAGTTTTTCCTTATAATCTTATAGATAGAAGGTTAGTATATTATATTTTTAGTTATTAAGGTAGATTCTTATCTTTTATAGTTTAAATATATATAAGATATTACAGAGCAGTAGTAAGGAATAGCAGTTTTATTCTAGGTTCCTTCCTTCCAGTAATATTAATTTTATTATTTTATCTTAGCGCTTACTATCTTAATTTAATATTAACTTAAGTTATTTTTTATTATATAGTAGATGTAATATACTATTAAGTAAATAGGTTATTATAAGTTTATTTCTACTTTTATTTCTATTATAAACTTATTATTAATATTCTTAAGGTAGTATATAGTCGCGATAACTTTAAGTTACCTGTTTCTACTTAGAAGCTATCTATAGGGTCCCTTAGGAGGTATTATAATTTTATCTTTTTAGGTATTCCTTACTAATCTGCAGTTAAGTAGTAATAATAGATACCAGTAGTAGTTAAACTACTAATTAATATTAATTTATAACTGGTAAATATAGTAATTAATTAATCAGTTATAATTATTATATAACTAGTAGCTCTATTTCTTTATATCTAAATTTAAGTTACAGTATACGTATATACGCCACGCACTATTAGAATTAATCTGTAAGTTAACCCCTCTAATTTTATTAGTCTAAATAAGTAGGTTAACTAGTATGTTGCACCTACTATAGCTTTTACTATATTGGTTAACCTAATACTAGCAACACTCTCTTTTATAGCGAAAATGCAAAATAGTATAAAATGCAAAAATAGCGTTAAACGTAAAAACCAGCGTTAAATACAAAAACCAGCATTAAACGCAAAAACCAGCATTAAACGCAAAAACCAGTATTAAATATAAAAATTAATATTGAACGCAAAAGACTTAGCGTAAAGGTGTCTCTAGTTATATATATCTTTTTGGATACGCTAAAAACTGTATAAATACTGTAAATAGTATTTATCCGTAAAAGTGCGTTTTTATTAGTTATTATTACCAGTTACCTGAGGCCTCTGGTAGTAATATTTCTCCTTTTTTCTTTTACCCTTATATTCTCCTCTTATTACTTTTGGAGGCTCTTGTAATTTATCCTTCTATCTTTATTATTACTTTATTTATATTAATTAATATCTTAAAGGTTTAGTTATTAGATACCTTAATTATACTGTCTGCAAGATTATTCTTACTATTAATCTATTAGATTTTGAAAATCTTCTTCCTCTTTTATAATTATTATAGCATTATAATATTAATTATAAGTTACTTCTCTTTTATAGTATTTATTTTAATAAAGTATTTATAGAGAAAATAGAAGTTAGTATAAACTACTATTAGCATTATTATTATCTTAAGGTAGTTAGTTACTTACTTAAGAGTAGTAGAGATTACGTAATTTATATTAACTTCTATAGTTATATTATAGACTTCAGACGCTAATATACTATATATAACCCTCTTTAACTTAGTAGAGAACAAGTAGATAATATTATCCCTAAGTCTAAAAATATTATTATCTTTACTTATATCTTCTATCTTTAGGATAATAATAAACCCTAACTGGAATATTATATTATTATTATTAGTAAAGAATTTATTCATAAAAATATATAGCTTTATCTTCCTAATATCTATAGATATAAGTATTAGATCTTATTTAAGGTTATTTATTTACTATATTAGGTATTTATTAAGTTTCTTAATATCCTCCGTTATTAGATCTTAATATTAGGCTGTAATAGAGAGGTTAAAATATACTTCCAGTTAGTATATAGAGGCTATATATACTCCTTATACTTATTATTTAATATATATTAACTTTACGTTCTTAGATATAGAATTAATAAGTTTAATCTTCTTACCTTATTCCTTTTAGGTAAGTATTATATTACTATTATATTTAAGGGTTATTATATCTCTATTAAATATAAGAAGTTCTTTTTATATTAATATTAACTTCAGCTTAGCTGCAAATTCTACTTACTGAAACTTCTCCTCTTCCTTCTTATTAAACTTAAACAAGTAGAATCTGAGGATCTTATTAGTTTATATACTTATAATACTAAAATATAGGTTATTAGACTTAGAGATTAGAAAGTATAAATTAAATAATAATATCTTTATTTATAGTTATCTTTTATAGTAGCTGGAGTATATAGTATACTAATAGATATCTAACTCTGTGAGGTTATACAATAATCTAATAATAATAATAATAATAATACCTTCTAGATATAAGCTATATAAACTTAGTAGTAGTCTTACTAAGATAGGGTAATTTAGTATTATCTCTACCTATATATAAGCTTAAGTAATATTATAGAGGTAAACCTCTATAATGATTTCTCCTTTCAGTATTACTAATAATATTATTATAAGGTAATAGCTTATCTGTTAAATTATTAGTAACTATATAAGGATATTAGTCTTCCCTCAGTTATTAAAGCTTTTAATTCCTAGCTGTAACTTCTTATATAGTATATTGTTTATACTTTTAACCTTATTAATAAAATAGAAGCTAAAAATTCTTATGCTATTATACTTTTAAATATTAAATTATTTAAGGTGGAGTATACTTTTTATTAGTAGGATCTTCTATTCTATAATATATAATCTTTTAAATAGTATCTTTAGTATTTTAATAAGATCTTATTAGCGGAGATTAATAGTTTTAGTAAGTACTTCTGTTTTTTTTACTATTAGATAGATATTATAGTAAATCTTATCTATTAAGTTTACTTTTAAAAAGAAGGTTATTATCTTATATAGCTAACCTTACTATTTTAGTTTTTCTTTAGCTAGTATTATTATTATTATCTTCTCTCTTGAGTTTTCTCTTTATACTCTCTTATTATATAGACTTTTAGTATCTTCCTTCTTCTTATTTAGTTAGTTATATAACTTAATTATTATTAAGTGAAAGGTATTTAGTTTACCCTCTATTTTTATAATATATATTTTACTGTTAATAGAGATAAGTCTATAAGGTTCTATTTATTCTTAATTCTTATAATAAATATATATATTTAATTATAGTAGTATGTAGTATAGGGAAGTAATAGAGAGGCTATTATATATATTTAAAGTGTTAGATACTTACCGTTAGGTATAGATCTTATATATTTTCTCTATTATCTTTTAGATTACTATAGCGTATCTTATAATATCTAGAGATAATAGTAATATTAAGTTAAGATATAAGTATACCCTAAAGACTAATAAAGTTAATATAAGGTTATTAAGGTTACTAATATTATTAACTATCTTAACTATATTTTATAGTATCTCTTTTCTACTAACTTCTAATATCTTATTATAAATAATATTATATATCCTCTATAGGGAGGTATAGTAATATTCTACCTTACTGATACTATTATAAACTTTAATCAGTATAATTTTAACTTTACTACCTATATTATTAACCTCTCTTTTAAATTTTTCAGCTATAAAATTATATTTTATATTAGTAATAATTCTATCTGGGGGTTCTTAGTATATATTAATCTGATATACTTTTAGTATATTCTAAATATCCTCTGTAGAGATACTTTTTAAGAACCTTACAGCTGTAAATACTATAAAGATATTAATAATATAGAGGATAACCTTATTACCATTAAGATATATAATATTAATAATAATCTCTATATTAAAGTTATAGTTATTCTTAAGGCTGAACTTAAAGTAGTATAGTATCTTACTATTTATCTAATATTAGTAGCAGTTATTTCTAATTACCTTAATTTTAGTAGTTATTATAGTTTTACCTACTTTCTTTAGTATATCATTTAACTTATAGACGCTAGGGTAGCTAAATCCCTTATAAAATTATTATATTTCTATCTCTATAAGAAAGTTAATAACCTTATTATAGGAATCCTCTTATATAGAAAACTATAGATATTTATTATACCTTTCTATAAGTAATAATACTTCCTCTTACTTAATCCTATTATTAAGATTATTAAGGTGGATTTAAAGGTAATTTATATTAGGGAAACTAAATAGAAATAAGGTAACTATAAGAATAATATTAAAATTAATATTTCTAAAAAATATAAATACTCTAGTAATATTAAAGCTTATAAAATCTTAGCTATCTCTAAACTTAATATTTATTTTTAAAGCTATCTTATCTAGAGAGATATTTAATAGGATCCTCTGGAGGGCTTTTAGTTATTATATACCTTCCGTAGATAGTTTACCTATTTTTATATCTAGAAGGATATCCTTAAAAATTACCTCTAAGTATTATAATATGAGGAAGATCTCTAGCTTATTAGATATTAAGAAGTAGTAAAATATCTTATTCTGAAAGATCTCTATTAGTTTAACAGAATTAATAGTTTCCTCTCTGCTGTCTATAGTAGTAAAGTAAATTATTATAAAGTTATTATTAGATACTTTACTTTCCTTACTATATAGTATCTCTATTACTTCTTCTGTTATTATTATATTATTAAGATATATAATAATCTCCTCTACAGATATAATATTAATAATAAATACTTTCTTAAACTATAAAGCTGCTATTTTATATTCTTCTGGAGTATATTTTATTCACTAATATTCTACTGCTAGTTTTAAGTATATTTAGTATTTATTATATATATTTCTACTTTATACCTTATTATAAAGTTACACTGAGGGGGTATTATTATTCTATTAATATGTAGGTTAGGATTATTAGGGATAGTTAAACCATTAGTTTTATTCTTAACTATTATAAGTAAAGTCCGCAAGAAATTAATTATAGTTAGTAATATAGATACCTTTTTACTTTAACTATCTTTTTTAGCTTCTAAGTATCTTTATTATTTATTTATATAGTCTATTAATTATGAGCTTCACTTTATTAATAATATTATATAGAATATTAATAATATTATAGGTTTAGTAGACTATAGTATAAATTTCTTTATTAACTTTCTCCTAAGGATCCTGAGGGTTCAGATAGATATATTAGAGGAGGTTGATATATATTATTATTACTCTAAATATTTTAACGATATTAGTATATCTATAGTTTTTAGTAAATATCTAGAGGTTTATATTTTTCTACTCTCTGTAGTAGTTAAAGTGGACTATAAGTATCTTAAACTTATTTCTAACTATTATAATTATCTGGATAATTAAGAGGTTATTTTAGACTGGTAAAAAAG
Source organism: Colletotrichum lindemuthianum (assembly GCA_001693025.2). Lineage (NCBI taxonomy): Eukaryota > Fungi > Ascomycota > Sordariomycetes > Glomerellales > Glomerellaceae > Colletotrichum > Colletotrichum lindemuthianum. The sequence goes on along the minus strand of MASP02000242.1, from coordinate 49,142 downwards.
ATATCTTATAGTATAAATATACTTCGCCTGTTAGTATATTATTAAAGATACTTTCTGCTATATTCCAGCTAATATTATAGCTCATATATATAGTAATAAATATCTTTATCTTATTTTTAAAGATATTATATTTCTCTTTAGTATCCTTATTATTTATTCTATATACTTTACTGAAAGATAACTTAACCTTCTTATAAGGTTAGCTGAAGAGGATATAGTATTTTAGTATTATTTAGTATATCCTTCTGAGGTATATCTAAAGTTTCAGTAGTTTACTTACTTTCAGACGTTTCTCCTCCTTATTAAGAGTATTTATTATACTCTTAGTTTTTAGTGAGGTATTATCTATCTGAATATCTTACTCTATTAGTTATAAGCTTAATATTAATATTACTTTTATTATTATTAATTTTATAGATATTAACTTTAATATAGTTATCTCTATTATTAAGTTTCTAGATATTAAGGATTATTAAGTAATAAGGATAAATTCTCCTACTTTCAGTAAGTTATTAATAAAGCTGGAGTTATCTGTAATTTCCTATCTAAAAGTAAGATATCCTTATTAGTTAACTTTAATATTCTCTACTATCTATCTTATAAGTATCTCTTCTTTAAGAATCTCTACTAGCTTCTTTCTTATTATATCTTTATCTGTAGAGAAATATATACCTTTCCCTATAGGATAGTTTTTAAAAACCTATATCAACATTTTCTCTATAATATTAAAATAGTTTAGAGTTTATCCTTTAAAGTTAATATAATAAACTTTCTATATTTTATTAAAATAGATACTTTATATCTTCTATAGGTAAATATAATAGTAAATAAAGATATTATTTAATATATTACTATTAAAGTTTATTCAAAGTCTAATATTCTCACTTTATTATTAAAATATAACTTTTTAGTATATTCCCACTAGTATCTTCATTTTTATATATTAGAATATTTTCTTATACTTATTAATATTAACCTTAGGGATATTATTATTAGTTATATCCTTTTAAAAGCTATTAATAGAATCTAGAGAGGAAAATATATCTAAAATATCAAACTGAGAGAATATCTATAGTTAGTATAACTTTATTATATCTTAATTATAAGTATTTCTCTAAAAACTATAATTTTAGAGATATATATACTTATTAGATAAATTATAACTACTAAATAAATATCTCCTTTCAGTGAAAACCTTATAAATATCTTTTAATTTAAAACTTTATAAATCTTTTAGACTATTTTCTTTATAGTAATATAAGTAGTCTAATTAGTATATATTAGTAGTAATCTAATAGAAACTTACCTTAAATATATATAGAAAGAAATTATAAAACATTATTATTATAAAGTAAATTTATTATTAACTTAGTTAAATTAACTTATTATATAAATATACTACCTATAGTGGAGAGAGATAATAAATAACGATTTTTAAAGATATTATTAATATCACAGATTTATATTTTCTTATTTACTAATTCTTACTTTTTTATTAAGATAGAAAACTACCTTAAAATTAAACTGCAACAGTTAGCTTTTTAGACTTATTATCTTTATTATAACTAGATATTCCTCCTTCTTTACTATTTCTTATTATTCTTCTAATTCTGCCATTAGTATAAATATTTCCTTTTTTTATTTATCTTTAGGATATTACAGTTATTAGAAATACTCTCCTAATAAGAAGTTTCAAATAGATCTTAATATTAATAATAAGTATCTTAGTTTCTTATATTTATTATATTATTATTAGTTATACATTATTATTTTTATTCTGATAATATCTTATTAAATACTTAGTAGGCACTTATAAGTAAGAATTAGAAATAACAGTTTTTATAATATTTTCTATATTAGTATTAATTATAATATTTAAAAATTAACTATCTCTTTAAGTATCCTAATAAACATACTTTATTATTATAATTACCTATAAAATATATAGTGGGAAAGATTATAAACTAATATTATTATCTTATTTTAAAGATTAGGATATTTATATATTACTTTTAAATTATTAATTATATCTTTATAATTATCCTTTAGGTCTCCTTATTATATAAAGTAAATATCTCTTTTTAATATTATTACTTTTCTATTAGTAGAATTCTAGCCTCTAGGTAAGTCGCGCAAATAGATATAAATATATTAAGTATAGTTTTCTAATTCTTCCTCACAATATTATAGATAGAAGGTTAGTATATTATATCTTTAGTTATTAAGGTAGGCTTTTATCTCTTATAATTTAAATATATATAAGATATTACAGAGCAGTAGTGAGGAATAGTAGTTTTATTATAAGTTCCTCCCTTCTAGTTATATTAATTTTATTATCTTATCTTAACACTTACTACCTTAATTTAATATTAACCTAAGTTATCTTTTATTATATAGTGAATATAATATAATATTAAATAAATAGGTTATTATAAGTTTATTTCTGCTTCTGTTTCTATTATAAATTTATTATTAATATTCTTAGGGTAGTATATAGTTATAATAACTTTAAGTTACCTGTTTCTGCTTGGAAGCTGTCTATAGGGTCCCTTGGGAGGTATTATAATTTTATCTCTTTAGGTATTCCTTACTGATCTGCAGTTAAGTAGTAGTAATAAGTACTAGTAGTAGTTAAACTACTGATCAGTATTGGTTTACAACTGGTAAATATGGTAATTAATCGATTAGTTATAACTATTACGTAACTGGTAGCTCTATTTCTTTATATCTAAGTCTAAGTTACAGTATGCGCGTGTGCGCCACGCACCGTTAGGATCAATCTGTAGGTTAACCCCTCTAATCCTATTAGCCTAAATAAGTAAGTCAACTGGTATGTCGCACCTGCTATGGCTTTTGCCATATTGGTGCCCAGTTAACCCGACATAAAGATATACTATAGAGATTATTTAAAAACTTCTGAAAGAGGATAAATAGTTTTAATACTGGCAGTTAAGATATTCTAGGAGAAAGTCTCTTAACTACCTTCTCTTAGCTGTATGTAGTATTAAAATTACTAATAGTTACTTAAAATATAATAAATACTAACCTACTTACGGGGTATATAAAGCTTACAGGATTAGCAAAGTAAAATAGGTTATTTACCATATAAAGTGCGAGAGTACCTTATATACTACCTCTAGAGAGTATATTATATTTAACTTTTATCCTTATTACTAAAATTATAGTAGCTATATCTCTTCCTTAATATTTACAGATAAAGTTACTCATTACTCATACGACTTTTATCTTATAGACTATACTGAAGCTATTATAACTATAGTATTTAATAACTTTATCTTACTTCTTACATATTAGTATAATATTAATATTAAGATTTTTAAGTGTAATAATGAGATTCCTAAATATAAAAGGTTAAACGCTACCCTAAGTACTTAAAATATTTACTTTAAGCTATCTATATTATATATATAAAGCTAAAATAGTAGTATAGAGTATATTAAGGTTATTATTAAAATTTACGTAAAAGCTATAAGGTAAGGAAGTAAACTATCTTATAATCTCTAGTTTGAAATTTTATAAGTAGTGGTATTGTTTTATAACTATATGCTAATAAGCTTTTTAGGCTGGTAAATACTATACTAGAAGCTTTATGAGGTTACTTAAAAAGATAATATTATAAAGCTAAACTTAGCCTACCTTTATATATTTTATTCTTACTATAAACGTAGAACTTAAGTATAACTACCTTACTTACCTTAAGAGTTATACTTTTATTAGCTTTCTATTTAGCTATATCTTAACTACCTAGTTTCAAATATAAAATCCTTTAGAAAATGAAGTTATTATAACTTATAATATCTCTTTTAATAGAATAATATTTTTAATAGAAATCTAGCTTCTCTGTAAGATAAGTTTAAGAGGTTTAATTTTAATAAGATTTCTTATTAATTATAAAAGTAATTAGCTGCAGTAAAGCTATATACAGTTAGCTTGGATATTTACTTAAGGTTGAGTGAAAAACCTAATAAGGTAATTTATACTGAAGATATAGAAGGTAGCTAAAAAAGCTTAAGGTTTTATATTTATATTATAGTTAGCCTTAAGCTCTCTGAGGCTTTATATAAAACTGTAAAGTTTATATTATTAACCTCTTTAGAGTTACCTACTGTATTTCTTTATAATTCTATTTATATAAATAAGACTATAGGAAGGTAAAAAGATTAGATACCTCCAGAGAGGATTAAATATAAGGAATAGATAAAATATTATGCTAAAGTAGCTGGAAGATATTTATTTAAAGCTACTTTTTAGCTGGTATTCTTTAATTATTTTAAGATACTTCTAGATACTTCCACTTATAGCTACAGAATTATGTAAGTTATTAGCTGGAGGGGGTTCCTAAAGTTTAGATTTTAAGAGAACTCTAAAAGGTTATTATAAGTCTGAAAGATAAAGTTCAGCTATAAGGTAAATTAGATATTAGAGAATACTTAAGATATAGGGAAGTAGAGGTTTTTACTCTAGAAGTTATATAGTAAAGGCTATTACTATTACCTATATCTTACTTAGCAGTATTTACTTATTTATATACTAAAGTTATAATAGCAGCTGAAAAAGCTTATCTTAGAAGTTATATTAAATTATATTTCTAAAGTAAGATTAGTAAGGTTTTTATAAGAAGCTTAAAAGTTCTAAGTTACTATTAAGTTTATATCTATAAGCTTAATAAATATAGACGCCTCCTTAAAATTAAAGTTTAGCTTATTATTTATGGAGCCTAATAGCTGCAAGATAACTGCAAAATCTATATAGCTACTTTAGTAGGCATATTCTTTTAAACCTTCATAGTAATTACTAACTACTTTAATTTTAAGTTACTTTAGTATAATATGTTTAATATTTTTATTCAAGTAATATTTAATAAGGTAGTTTATATAGAGATACTATCTGGTTATTAAAAGCTTAGAAAGATCTACTATTTAAATTAAGTATTTTATAGCTTTTAAAGATCTTTCCTCCTTTAGCAGTACTATCTAGAGGTAGGCTTTAAATACTGCAGTTTTAAGCTTACTGTGGGAAAGTTATATTACTAGCTTAAGGGGTTTATTATCTTCTTCTTCCATATTAATAACTATATATTCTTGTTTCCCTCAGAAGATATATTTAAAGTATTTACGCTATTAGCAAACCTCTTAAAGAAATATTATTTTAAGGAAGGTAAAAACCTATAGTAGTTTCTTAATATTAATATTATTTAAAGTTAAATAATATAATAGCTATAGCTCTCTTAAGTAGTTTATATTGAAAAGCTTCCTAAGTCTCTTATAAAGTATATATAGTATATTAAATAGTTTAATATTCCCCTCAAACCCAAAGAATCTCTCTTATAGCTTAATTCAGCCTCCTACGTAGAAATAAGTACTACTAATAAGATATTAGCTTTATTAATTATGCTGCAGTTATAATAAAACTAGATATTACCTATATAGCCAGCTGATTATTCTATTTTAACTAGAATTCTGAAGATAACTACTAAGTCGAGGCTAAGTAAATAATATAGTATCTTAGTAAAACTAAAGACTTCTACCTTAAGTTTAACTATAAGGCTGATAATCTATAGAATAGCCTTATTATTACTATAGACACCAGCTTTACAGATAATAGTAAGAATTAAAAGAACTTTTTAGTATATACTATATACCTCTTTACTAGTCTTACAGTATAGCAAGCTAATAAATAAGATATATAAGAATAGCTATAGCATCTATTCTGCCGCATAGCTATTATAACTTATATAAGGTCTAACCAGCCTATTTATATGCTTTTAAGTATTCATTCTAGTTTAAATAGATTATACCTTTTAATAACCTATATTCAGACTATACACTATACTATTTTATTTATTATAGTTATAAGTCCAGATTTGTTTAATTATCCCCTGAACTTCTATTAATCTTTTTAGTATAAAGAAATAAATACCTTTTCAGATTTAATATAACTATTCCAATATAGTGTTTTTTACTGCCAGTAGCTTTAATATTAAGATCAAACTATCTAATAATACTGATTTTAACTGGTAGTATATTACTTTTTAATTTTATATAACCAGCCGAAATATTTAGAAGTATCTTAATCTAGATATTATACTAACTATTAATATTATAAAATTACTTAATCTACTAAATTCTAATATTTAGCTATCTATAGAAAATACTACTTAATAAAGTAAAAACTTATAATTTTATATAGTTAAGATAATAAGTATTTTTAACTGCTACTTTATAGATTTTAAGCTTTAAGTAGTTTGCAAATCTAACTGTAAGAATATTAAAAAATACTATAATATAATTCAGATATAGGTAAATATAACTATTAATAATAGTCTTCTTACGCTAGCTTAAATAAAGCTTCTTAATAATAATAATATATCTTTTTAAGTACTCCTTAATATTTTGAAATATTAATACGCCCAGAATAAGTTAGTTATATAATAGAAAGTCTAAATAAAATATAAAAGAATTCTAGAAAAAGTTAACTTAAATATCTCCACTTTAGCTTAATATAATAAGTAGTATATAATCTATTTTTAAGTAGTTATATTCAATATTCTTAAGATTAAAAATATACTTATAGTTAAAAAGTAGCTTTAAGTATTAAGCTACTATATTATATTCAGTTAGGCTTCTAGATATTACTAGAAGGTAATTAAGAATAAACTTCTTAACTTACTAATTTTCAGTCTAGCTTAATATAGAGAGATTTTTACCTTCCTAATATAAATTAAAAAGAAATTTACCTAAAAGCTAAGCTAAAATGCTGCTTATATTAGTATTATAGGCTATGTCTGGATGTCTGGCTAGGGCTGTGCCTAGGTATTTGAAGCTTACCCCCTCACTCGGGTGGGCCCTAGTAGGCTCTATATAGTACTATATATGTAGACTTTTCCACGCACTTATAAAAGCTTCTCTTTTACTTCTTAGCTTTAAATAAATAGTATTTTATATCACCTTCTGGTTAAATAAGTTTAGATCCAGCTTTTTATATATGCAGAATTTAGTTTTATTTACTATATAGATAATACTAAGTAGAGTGTTACTTCCTACTAGTTAAATATATAATTTAGTTAAGTGTAGCTTTTAGAATATAATACTATATAATAAGTAACTAACTGATATAAAGAATAATAGAGAGTATTAGTATCCCCCAGGATATTCCTATAGGTAGTAACTCCGTAAGTAAACTACTTTAGTAGTAGTTACAGTATATTTTAAGTTCCCTCTACTAGGGAATAAATGAGTTTCGAAATAAATTAGTAAGATAAGATATTATAGTAGATAGTAACCTCTAGGTAGCTACTATAATAGATACCTCTAGCTTATATTAGGATATTCTGGTAACCTCTGGAATAATATCTATTAGGATACTAACCCTTAGGGTTAATAATATTACTATATCTCCGCTAGTAGCTAACTACTGGAGAAAGCTTCTTTTTCTATCTTTGAAGTTTTTAGGTAAGTAGAAAGAATATTAAATGTAAGCTTAATAGATAAAAATTAAGTTTAAGATTAATTATTATTTTTTTAATAATAATTTGAAATATTAGTATTTAATTTACTTCTATTTAGATTTTAGTTTCTAGTAGGTAGGTAAAATCTTCTATATAGTGGGAGGGTTAGATAATCTTTATAATTTAGATAATTTTATAAGTTATCTAGATAGAATATATCTGGATTTAAATAGCTAGCTTTATACTGTTACCTAATTATAAAGCTTTAAGTAGAAGGAGAATAGGTAACTAACTATCTTTCTACCTTAATTTAAGAAGATTCTAGTTAATACTAGAAGATATATATAGCTGGATATAATTTAGATTTTCCTACTGGAGGCTATTTTACTTTTCTATCTTAAGAAGCTATTTATTATAGTTAACTTTCCTATAGAGTATAGACTCTAGTTATCTAAATTTTAAGATATAGTTTAGAAGCTTAAGTATATAAAGAGAATATTAGTATATTACTAGCTACCTAACTGGAGATCTGCTGCCTATAATATAGAGGGTAATATTATAATAATAGGTATAATTAAGAAGTAATAATAATACTGAAGTTTTAGCAGCTTCTCCTCTACCTCTAAGGAGCATTCTAAAGACTACTAGAATACCTACTAATATTTTAGATATAGTAAGAAAGATTATCTTCATAGGAATTATATAGCCTGAAAGTATAAGAAAGTTAGTATAAAGATTATAAAAGTTATAGCTACTCTAGATTATACTGAGGATAACTAAAGGGATAATACTACCCTACTTAGTAATAGTAAGAATTTAGAAAAAAGTAATTTTAGAGTAATGTTAGGTTTTAAAGCTAACTAAGGTAAAAGTAATAGGATAGAGAAAATAATAGGAAACGAAATAGATAAGTAATTAATAGTTAGTTACTATTTATTTAAGCTAGAATTAATAGAGATTATTTTATTAACATATTTATTAATATAGGTTATAATACTTACGTTATTATTAATACTTTCCTTATAAAGAAATTTTGCCTCCTACTAATTAATAAGTTAAAAAGATAGATAAGGGGATATACTACTAAGCTATTATTAAGTAATATTTAGAAGGTAGTTATTTTAATTTTGGAAGTTAGTAGCTATATATAGAAGATTTATATTTATATTATAGAGAGCCTCTAGTTACTATTATATCTTAGGTACCTATAGATAGAGAATAATTATATTATATATAATACTGAAGTTTAATAGATAACCTATAGGAAGAATAGTATAATAATATATCTGGAGTATTAAAATAAGTTAGTATAGCTTAAGGAGATCCAGTTAGCCTGCCTGCGTAATACTAATTCATTTATATTTAGCTATTAGTATGCTATATAATATACTAGTGAGATACTAAATCCCTACTAAATTATATTACTTAGTTTAGTAGATATTAAGAAAGTGTTTGTTTTAAAAGTAAAGGTAAATCTAAGAGATTATATTTCTATAAATATTTTAAAGGAATTTCCAGATTTCTGCTATTTAGGTTTAGTATATTAATTACCTTTTAGTTAACTCGAGATAGATTACTATATCCTACTAATTCCTAATAATAAAGAATAGAAACTAGATTTCTTATAGGGATCCCTCTATAGTATATTATAGGAGAAGCTTTTAATATTTAAGAAAGCTCTAGAGGATTTACTTAATAAGGAGTTTATGAAAGTAAGTAGCTTCTCTGCTAGTATTTTAATCTTTTTTATAAGGAAGTGAAGTAGACAGATATACTTCTATATAAATTATAGAGTTTTTAATATAATTATAAAGAAGAATTATTACTTCCTCTTTTTTATATTAGAGATTTTCTGGAGGGTTACTATAGCTTACTAGTATATTAAGTTTAATATTATTACTATATTCTATAAATTAGAATTAATAAAGTAGATTAAGAGAAAACAGTATTTTAGATATATTATAGTTTCTTTAAATAGATAGTATATTTTTTTAGATTTACTGATATCCCTACTATATTCTAATAGTATATTGATAGCTACTTAAGATAGTTCCTAGATAGATTTATTATAATATATATTAATAATATCTTTGTTTATATTAGTAGTTTATAAAAGAAGTATAAGGAGAAAGTCCACTAGGTATTTAGCTATCTTACTAATATAGATTTAAAGTTAAATCTTAAGAAGTATAAGTTTTCTATTATTATAGTTAAGTATATTAAGTTTATTATATTAGTTAGAAAGGGTTTCTCTTATAACTTAGAGAAGTTAGTAGTTATTACTAACTAGTTTTCTTCCAGCTTACTGAAGGATATCTATAGTTTCCTTGGGTTTGCAAATTACTATAAGGTTATTATATTTTAATATAATATTATTATATAGTTTTTAAATTATCTAACTTAAAAGTTTATTTCTTTCGACTGGGAACTAAAGTAGTAGGAGGTTTTTATTATACTAAAATAACTTTTTGCTATAAAGTTAGTTTTATAAATATTTAATTCTAATTTTTTAATAATAGTAGAAATAAACTATTCTGGATATACCCTAAGAGGTATATTAATTCAGGATAATAAGACTAAAGTAAGGTATCTAGTGGTTTTTTACTTTTAATATTTAACTTCTATAAAGTTTAATTATCTAATTTATAATAAGGAATGTTTTATAATGCTAGCTTACTTATAGGTATAGAGGGTGAAACTATAAAATATTAAGAAGTTTAAGGTTCTTACTAATTATAAGAGTTTTAAGTATTTTATAAAGAAATAATAGCTTATAGAGAGGTAAAGTTAATAGGTGGAGAAGTTATTTTAATATAACTTTTATTTTAAGTACTAACTGAATACTTAGGTGGTAGCTTCTAATATCCTCTCTAGAAGAGAATAGAATATACCTAAGGGGTGGAATAATAAGAGGTAATAGAAATAAGTAATATAAGTTATTCTAGATATTATTATTCCTGTGGGGCTCTAGGTAGAATATATAAGTATTATTAGTATCTAAATCTTTAAAGAATAATTAGATTTATAGAAGATATAAAATTATACTACTGACAGAGATTCTTTATATTAATAGGTTTTTATAGTAGTTTAGTAGGGAGAGTATAGTTTTCCTCTGAATCTATAAATTAAAATTTAAATTACTGAATATACTATTAATATATTAGAGTAGCTTACTTTTAGAGAGATATTTTAGATACTAAATAGTAAAGAGAGTAATAACTTTCTTAATAAGCTTAAAATTAGGTTAGTATAGAAGTTATATAACTTCTTCTCTATAAGCTACTTAGGGTATAATAGTATACTGGAGATTAGAAGTTAATATTTCTATTAGTCTGGATAGTTATAGAGTGTCTGTAGATTTATATAAAACTATAATATATATAGAGATATTTATATCTGGAGGTAAGCTAAGAAGAGATTTCTAAAGTTTCTATTAGTATCTAACTAGTTATATTCTAATTTATTAATAGATTTTATTACTAATTTACTTCTTTTAAAAAATAAGGTAGCTATTACTTCTAGATTATTATTAATTAACTAGGTAAGGTTTCTATATTAGAGGAGATAGATATAATAAAAGCAGAGGTATATACTTAATAGTTTCTTAGTTACTACTATAGGTTTTATAGAATATTATATTCTATTATAAGTAATAGGAAGTTTAACTAAGTAAGTTACTTCTGGAAGGAGTTCTATAGGTTAATAAGTATTATATATCTGTTAAATATTAGTTACTATTTGCAGACTAATAAGATTATAGAATAGTATAATTAGAAGATCTAAGTAGTTTTAAGGATATTTATATACTAATTTCAGAATAATTAGGATAATCTACTACCTATTATATAGTTAGCTTTCTGTAACTAATAGTATAGTATAATAAGGATAATACTTTTTTTTATAGATTATAGATATTATATTAACTTTATTCTGGTTACTAAAGAGCGTATAATACTGCCTAGTAGTAGTGAAGCTACTACTTACTAGCTAGTTGAGAGGATATAGTTAGTAATAATATATATTTATATAGAGATAGCTGCTATTTAGTAGAAGTTAGAAACTTAGGTAAATAAGATCTAACTTTCTGTAGATTAGTATTAAGTTAATAATAAGATATAGTTAAATATATTTAACTATAAGTTACTAAAACTAAGCTGAAAGCTAGCCTAGCTATATTATAAGTATATAGTAGTAAAGATATTTTTGCTATATATTATAAAGCTGGATACTCTGGGGTTTATTTACTTATAGTTTTATATAAATCTACTCTAGAGGGCTGCTACTAATCTGCTACCTAAGTAGGTTATAGTTAATAGCCAGCTACTACTATTAGTAGATAATAATAGGGAGGCTAAATAGCTAATTAAAAGTATTTTTACTATAAGGATATATTAGGTGGGAAGAGGATACTAATAAGAGGTTTTTATTAAATAGAAAAAGTATATAAATTCTATATAGAAGCTAGTTAATATTATTACAGATATAGGAGCATTAAAGCGATATAAAGTAATATATAGACTGATTATAGATAATAATAGTAATTTAGCTTATAGCTTCCAACTGGATAGCAGCTAGAGTGGAGGAAGGTAATATTATAGATTATATCTGGATATCTAGCTAGAGCTGTACCTAGGTATCTGAAGCTCACTTCCTTACCCGGGTGGGCCCCAGTGGGCCCTATATAGTATTATATAGAAAGATCTTTCTATATATTTATAAAGGTTTCTTTTTTACTTCTTACTTCTAAATAAATAGTATTTTACGTCACTTTCCAGTTAAATAAGCTTAAGTTTAGCTTTTTATAATTAGCTACTCTTGCAGGAAGATTAAATAATATAATGTAATTAAAATTAAAATATCTATATAACTAGAGGCAGTATTTATATCTATCTAAATATTATAGATATATTAAAGATATTATTACTAATACTTATAGTTAATTTCCGAATATTTATATACTATTTACTACTTAAAATATAGTAATTAATAGAATTAATAACTTTTAACTATATAAACTCTACTAGAAGCTAGTTAAAAAAGGATAGCTTAATAATCAGAATTATATAGCTAAAGCTAAAAAGCTTTTCTTAGATAATTTTAAAGTTAAAGTAATTTCCTTAGGTAGTAAATCTGGTGGAAGTAGTTAGTATCCCTCAAACTTAATATATATTAATATTAATTTCTCTCTTCTTAAATAGTAAAATATTAATATACCTCTTGGTATTCTTTTACTACTTAAGGATCATACTTACTTTCAGTAAATATAGTTTTTAATAGCTATAAAGTAGTTTATATTACTAACTTTATAGTATTATTTAAAGAGAAATTTATTAAGTTAAGTTAGGAAATAGATATAGTTTAGTGTAGCTTAGCTAACTTTCTAATTATTAAATAGAGTAAGTATAGAATTTGGAATATCCTCAATAGTCTAAAGGGGAAAAATACACTTAATTCAATATTAGATAATATTATTTATATTAAAGACTTTCATACTAATCTTAATTTGGAGGCTTTACTTCTTAAGAAAACTAAAATCTAATATATAGAATTTAACTATATACTTAAATATAAGCTACTTAACTACTTTATTATAATAGGATAGCTACTTAGAAAGTATAATCTTATCTTTCTTAAATATAAGCTTCTTTTTAAATACTTAATAGTCTATTTAAATACTTTTAGTATAATGTTAAAGTTACCTTATATTCTATTATTATAATTTTACATTTTAGTATCTCTGCTAGATAATAAGTTTAATAATATTCTAACTTAGTATCTTTATATAAGCTATCTAGATTTTAATACTCTTAAATATCTAGTTTCTAATATTTAGAGGGTGAAAGTTACAAACTTAAAGTAATTAGATTATTTATACTGTATAGAAGCTTATTCTTAATAAGTTATTTCTAGATAGTTATTTAAATTATATTTAGTTTACCTATTTTACAGAATCTCCTGGAACTTATTTAACTTTCCCAGAATATATATAGGTAACTTCTGGATACTTATAGTTAAGAATAAGTTTTCAGACTTACTTTTTATATTTACTTTTATAGAAGAAACCTATAACTTGATTCATTAAGTAATTATTATATTCGAAAGATAGATTAAGTGCCAGAGAGATTTCTTAATTTTGAAGATTCGCCAGAATATTAAGTAAGCTATAATAGTAATTAATAGAGAAACAGGTTATTAAACCTAGGTAAAAAAGTAAGATATTAATCTTAAGCTATCTTTATTATATATAAATAAACTAGTTAGAGTAAGTAAGTATAGAGGAAAGAAACTTATTACTTAAGATATTAAAATATAAGAAGCTGCAGGTTTACTATTTAAACTAAAGGTGGAAGTAATTTAAGTGGGAGCAGTATTATATAATATATTTCTAAATACTTAAAATAGATAGAAATTGATATATAAAATTAAGGAAACTTAATTTAAATAATATTTTCATTAGTAGGTTCCATAACACACTACACGTTTATACTAAAACTTATATTTCTATTAGAAATAGATTTATACCTACAGATATTAAGTATATCTACTTAAGAAACACTATTAATAAGATATTTCAAAAACGTTATTTAAGGTTAAACTAAGGAAATATATTTAATACCTAGTAGGATATATTTTAAATATCTATAATTTCTATTAAATCTAGATTTCCTATCTTTATAAGATTATTATTATCCAGAATATTAAATTTAATAAGAAAAGATTCTACTTCAAATAAAACCTACGTAAAATACTTACTAGAGAGGTTATAAAACCCCTAGTTAAGCTAATTACTAAGAAGGAAGAAAATCCTATTTTTAAGATATTTAGAAAATTTAAACTAAAGAAAATACCTAATAAAGAATTCTCTCTTTTATTAGTAATTCTAGCAGTATTAAAGGCAGCCTAAAATACTAAGTTAAACTTTAACTTAATTTTAAAAACTAATAAGAGAGGTTTAATAATATCTAAATTAACCTCTAAACTAATAGAATTAATATAGGTATCTAAAAATTGAAATTTAGAAAGTATACTAATAACTAGAAAACTAAATAGTATACTTAAAATATAGAATCCAGCTAGCTAAAAGAGTAAATCCACTTTAAACTAAAAGGCTGGAGGTAATTATATTAGGAATTCAGTTTAGCTAACTTAAGGTAGACTAAAATGTAGCTTTTAACTTTAGAATTATAAAACTTCTATAATCTAGAAGTTAGGCTAATAATATAAAAGTAGATAATAGTGGTAACTTAAGCCTAAAATTAATATTAATAACTATATAACGCTCTTAAAAAATATAATAGTAGTATCTTATACTTTATAGAGTATAAATAGGATAGTTCCATTAGTATCTATCTTTCTAATTAGCAGCAGAAGCTTAATAGTAATAGTTTCAGCTTTTTAATAGTTTTCCTTATTATTTGAAATAGAGCTCTAAAAGAGAAGAATCTAACTGTATAGATTTAAATATATCTTAACTAACTGGTAGTATCTCTCAAGATTTAGAAGGATATTGCTAACTTACCAGAATTCCTCTAAATATCCTTTATTAAAGCGGCAAAAGCTGAAATTATAAAGTTAAAGGAAAAGGATATCTAGTACGAAATAGATTACTAGAATATAAAATTAATACTTCTACTTTTAAAGTGGATTTTCACCTATAAGATAGATACTAATAGATTTTTAGAATTATATAAGGTAAGATTTTATATATATAGAGATATATAATCGGTTAATCTGCTGTAAACTATATATATAGTAATACTAGCTATTTAAACCTTTTAAGTGGCTATAGTAATTATAGTATAATATAATCTTGAAATCCTTCAGTTTAACGTTACTAATATATTTCTTAACACTATAAGGAATCTAAATAACTTTCTAATAACAGTTAAACTACCAGATAGATTCAAAATTGCAGGAAGATATATAAAGCTTAAATAAGCTTTTTATAGACTTTAAGATATATTCCTTCTGTAGTATAAAGCTTTCTACGCTATATTGAAATCTCTATATTTTATTTCTTATTTAGAGAAGCTTTATCTATTTACAAACTAGAGTTTAACTATTTATATCCTCTTTTATATAGATAATATTTTTCTTTTATACTATAAGGCGGCCGAAAAGAAAGTATTTAAGATTATTATTAATATAAAGTAAGTATATCAACTTAAGAAAAATAATTTAGTAAAGTACTTTCTGAAAGTTTCGATAGTTAGAAATTATAAGTATCAGAAAATGTACTTAGTTTATAATATATATATTACTAAACTCGCTAAATATTCTAATCTTAAATATAAATTAATATTAATAATACCACTTCTAATAGTATATTTTATTATAAATCCAGATTAAGTAACGCTAAAAAAGATTTATATAGATTAAACTAAAGTTAGTTTAATTCTCTATATATTAATTATAATATAACCGGATATCTTTTATATCTACTTTCTCCTATTAAGATACTTTATAAACTTTTCTTAAGTATACTAAGATACTATAAATTATATAATTTAGTATCTCTATAGAATAAGATTTATAGTATTTTAGTATAGAAGCTTAGGGGGTATAAATAAAATACTTTAGATACTCTTAATTACCAGAGATACTTCTTTTACAGATAATAAAAATACTTAAAGATTAAGTTACAGCTATATTATTACTCTATTTAGAGTATTAATTTAATAGAAGGCTACTTTATAAAATATTATTATAATATTAACTACTAAGATAGATTGTCTTAGTTTTAAATATACTTTAAAAGAGGCTATAGCTTTAAAAAGACTATTTTAAGATATAAAGTTAAACCTTAAAGATATTTAGAAAGTTTATTATAATAACTACTAAACTATTAAATTTATAGTTTCAAATAGTAAATATCTATCTACCAGACTTTAATATATAGATATTTAATAAATATAGATATACTAAAAATATTTAAAAGGAAGTTTTAAAGTTATTTATATACCTACAGATATAATATTAGCAGATAAACTTATAAAAGATATAACTTAAGTAAACTTTAAATATTTTAATATATTTCTTAACTTAATAGATTTTTAATTAATATTATTAGAACTATCTAAATTAAGTCATTTAGTTTCCTGAAAGCTAGAATTTAAACAATAATAAATAAAACCCTAAGTTTTAAAGGAAGACTTTAGCAGTATAAATATAAAATATAAATAGCCAGTGGAGTTTATTAACTCTCTCGCGGGAAATAAAGATCTCCAGTAAAGTTTATATCTAACTTAAGATAGACTAGTTAAACTTATTACCTTGGGATATAATTTAAGCTGCAGCTACTAGTATATAGAAATTAGGCTGAGGAGATATTAGAGCTAGATTAAATTCTACTGGAACTGAAGTTAGTTAGTATCTAATAGCCTTAGCCTGAAGCAGAAAGGTATCTAATAGAACTAAAAGTTAAATTACTATAAAAACCTCTAAAATTACTAGTAAATAGCTAAGAAATAGAATTCTAACTAAAAAGTAATTTAGTTATACTTATAGTTAGATAAGCTTAGGTAATAATAGATAGTTAAATAGATATTAAGATAGCTAACACTTTCGTAATAGTATACTTTAGAATAAATAGCATCTATATAGTAAAACTAGAAATTCTTTTTATTCTTAAAAGAAAGTTACTTTAAAATCCTTCTGCTAGCTTAAATTCAGCTTAAGTTAAATTGTTTATTTTTACGTTACTAACTTACTTATTCTGAGTTTATAAAATTAGCTTTAAACTTGTAATTTACGCTAAATTACTTATAGAATTATTATTAGGTATTTTAACAGCCTTAATGAATTTTTTAAATACTTTATATATTTACTTAGATACTAGAATATAGACTCTTTGAGAACTATTAGTATAATAATAGTATCTCTCCAAAAGTATATTAGTATCTTAAACTTTATTAGCGTAATAATAATAGCTGCAATTAAGAATAAAGCTTAAGATATAAATAATATAGAAAATAATTTAGAGAGGTTTAGCTTCTCTAATAATCTTAATTTCAACTAAATAGATTTTATATTCTATTTAAATCTTATATTTCTACTTACCCTTTTTAATAAATATAGCTTTCTTTAAACTAGTAGACTTATTAGAGTTAGTTAACTGATACTTTATACTTTCAAGCTGGCATTTTAGATTTTTAATGTTGAAAGATACTTTATAATTCTTAACTTAAGCGGACTTTCTTATAGATGCTAGTATATTCCTATAACGTTTCTTAGGATATTTAATAGCCTTTTTAACTTTATCTTCTTTCTCCTTCTTAGAATATTTAACTTTATTAGTATTCTCTCTAATAGATTTAAACTTCTTATTCTTATTGTTAACTAGCAGACTATCAGTAAGATTGTTTTTCTTATTATTAGCAGGAGGGATAATAACTTATATTTTCTTGAGATAACTATAATAATACTTAATAATAGTAAGAATAGCTAACTTCTTAACTAAGGTAGCTAACTTCTAAGTAATATTATCTTTAATATTAATAAATTTAGATATATTAAGTAATCTAGATATAGATAGACTAAGTGAACTTCTTAGAGATTAGGAGGCTTAGTAAAATATATTTTAACTAAAGCTTTTAGTTGAAACACTATAATTTCAGACTATAACTTAATAGTAAAATAAACTTTAAAAGAATATAGATACTCTATATTACTAACTAACTTTTAAATTATCCAAAAAGACTAAATTCTAACGAAATTAGTAAGTTTAATAATATAGTTTACTATTATATCCGTAGGAAATAAAACGTTAGTATCTTTAAAATAAATAAATAAACTAAGTAGTTACTAGATATAGTATACTTCCTTAAGAAACTAAAGAATAGAGGAATATAATAAGTGAGAATAGGAACAGGCTAGTTGAAAACTATAGTATCCAGATTAATATATAATAAAATACCACTATTAATATTAAATATAATATTATAAGTTACTTCAGCTTAAAAGTTAAATATTAGTAATAATTAAAATAATTTATATGAAATAATATATAAAATCTATAATAGTAATACTTATAGCTAATAAGTATAATAATAGTTAAGATTATTAGTTAGAAAGATAAAAAGGTTTAGTAAATATAAATAAAACTAAAATCTGTAATACTTATAAGCTTAAGATTTTATAATATCGGAAGACACTAATAGGTTACTTCTGCTAAATATTACTAATAACTATTTTAAAAAAGAATATTATGATAAGTTAGTTAAGAAATGTTATTTCTTTTATTTTAATATTTAAAAAATAACTTTTGATATCTATTTATAATATTTTATTTCTTAAATAAGCTATTTAAAGCTTAAAGTATAGAATTTATCTAGCAGTTATTTTACTGGGGGGGTATATAAAAATAGCTACAGTATTTATTCTGCTATATAGCTATTCTAGCTTATATAAAGCCTTACCAGCCTATTTATATATATAAGTTTACAACTGCTAAACGTAGTAATCAATTAATTGTTTGTAACCAGGTTGTAACTGGTGCTTCTATTTCGTTATATTTAAGTCTATATTATAGCGTATACGTACGCACTATATACCGTTAGGATCAATCTGTAGGATAATCCTTCTTATCTAATTAATCCAAAAAGTGAGGCATCTGGTATATTACCTACTGCTATAGCTTTTACTATGTTAATATCTAGTTAACTTAATACTAGCAATATTCTCTTTTGTGTCAAAAGTGTAAAATAGCGTTAAATGTAAAAATAGCGTAAAATATAAAAACAGCGTAAAACGTAAAAATAGCGTAAAATATAAAAATAACGTAAAACGTAAAAATAGTTTAAAACGTAAAACCCCAGCCACCAGTTATATATATCTTTTTAGATACGCTAAAAACTAATCAAATACTATAAATAGTATTTACTTATAAAAGTACGCCTTTTAATTATTGCCACTTAGATACTTTAAGGCCCTCCTTTAGTGATACCCTCTATTTACCCTCTTTACCTTTATATTCTTTTCTTATTACCCTCTATAGCCCTTATAACCTATTCTTCCATCCTTATAATTACTTTCTTTATAGTAATAAACGCTTTAAGAGCTTAGTTATTAGATATCTTAGTTATACTATTAGTAAGATTATCTTTACTGTTAATCTATTAGATCTTAAAAACCTTTCTTCTTTCGTATAATTATTATAACGCTATAATATTAATTATAAGATACTTCTCTTTAGTAGTATCTAACTTAATAAGGTATTTATAGAGAAAGTAGAAGTTAGCATAGATTACTATTAGCATTATTAGCATCTTAAGGTATTTAGTTACTTACCTAAACATAGTGAATATTATATATTCTATATTAACTTCTATAGTTATACTATAGACCTTAAATACTCATATACTATATATAACTTTCTTTAACTTAGTGAAGAAGAAGTAAATAATATTACCTTTAAGTTTAAAGATATTATTATTCTTATTTATCTTTTCTATCCTTAGGATAATAATAAACCCCAACTAGAATATTATATTACTATTATTAGTAAAGAATCTATTAATAAGAATATATAGCTTTATTATCTTAATATAAGTAGAAATAAATATTAAGCTTCTCTCGAGGTTATATATCTACTATACTAGATATTTATTAAGTCACTCAATATTTTCTATTATTAAGTCTTAATATTAGGCTGCAACAGAGAGGTTAAAATAAACCTCCAGTTAGTATATAGAGGCTATATATACTCCTTATACCTATTATTTAATATATATTAACTTTACAGTCTTAGATATATAATTAATAAGTTTAATTTTCTTACCTTATTCTTTTTGGGTGAGAATAATATTACTATTATCCTTTAGGGTAATTATATCTCTATTAAATATAAGCGGTTTATATTATATAAATATTAACTTCAGTTTAGCTGCAAATTCCACTTACTAAAGCTTCTCCTCTTCTTTATTATTAAACTTAGGTAAGTAAAGTCTAAAGATATTATCTATTTATATATCTATAATACTAAAATGCAGATTATTAAGCCTGAAGATTATAAGGTATAAGTTATATAATAAGGTTTCTATTTATAGCTAGTTCTTATAGTAGCTAAAGTATATTATATACTAATAGATACCTAACTTCGTAAGATTCTATAATAGCTAAATAATAATAATAATAGTATCCTCTGAATATAAGCTTTATAAGCTTAGAGGTAGCTTCACTAGTATAAGGTAATTTAATATTATCTCTACTTATATATATACTTACGTAATATCTTAAAGATAAACGTCTATAAAAGTAACCTCTTTAAGTATTACTAATAATGCTAATATTAGATAGTAGCTAATCCGTTAGATTATTAGCAACTATATAAGAATATTAATCTTCCCCCAATTATTAAAGCTTTTAATAACTAACTATAACTTCTTATATAATATATTATCTATACTTTTAACCTGATTAATAAAGTGGAAGCTAAAAATTCTTATACAATTATATTTTTAGATATTAAAATATTTAAGGTAGATTACACTTTTTGCCAGTAAAGTCTTCCACTCTATAGTATATAATCTCTTAATAGGACTTCCTAATATTTAAATAAAGTTATATTAGTAAAGATTAATAGCTTTAGTAAATACCTCTACCTTCTTTACTATTAAATAGATATTATAGTAAATATTATCTATAAAGTTAGCCTTTATAATAAAATCTATATTCTTACGTTATTATTCTTATTTCTTTAGTTTCTCTTTATTTAATATTATTATTTATATTTTCTTCTCTAGATATCTATCTGGCAGTTAGTTATTATACTAACTTTAATTCTCTATTTCCTTATTATATAGCTGGTAGTATAACTTAATTATTATAAATCTGAAGATGCTAGATTTACTATCTATTTTTATAATATATATCTTACTATTAATTAAGAGAAGTCTGAAGGATTCTATTTATTCTTAATATTTATAGTAGATATATACTTTTAATTATAATAGTAGGCAGTAAATAGTAGCTATTAAGAAATTATAATATATATTTAGAATATTAGAAACTTACTATTAAATAGAGATTTTATATACTTTCTTCATTACCTTCTAGATAGCTACTATATATTTTATTACATCTAAAGATAGTAGTAACGTCAGATTAAGAAATAGATATATTCTGAAGACTAGTAGAGTTAGTATAAAGCTATTTAAGCTACTTATATTATTAATAACTTTAATAGTATTTTGCAGTATCTTCTCTCTATTAATTCCTGGTGCCTTATTTGAAATAATTTTATATACTCTCTATAGGGGAATATAGTAATATTTAACCTTATTAATACTATTATAAGTTTTAATAAGTAATATATTTAACTTTATTATTTATATTATTAACTTCTCTCTTAAAACCTTTAGCTGGAAAGTTATATTTCATATTAGTAATAATTCTATCTGGAGGTTTCTAGTATATATTAATTTTGTATACTTTCAGTATATATTATATATCCTCCGCAGAAATATTTCTTACAAACTTTACAGCTGTAAATACTATGGAGATATTAATAGTATATAATATAAACTTATTACTATTAAGATATATAATATTAATAATAATCTCTATATTAAACTTATAATTATCCTTAAGACTAAGCTTAAACTAATATAGTATCCTATTATTTATTTCATATTAGTAGTAGTCTTTTATAATTACTATAATTCTATTAGTAATTATAGCTTTATTTACTCTCTTAAGTATATTATCTAACTTATAGACGTTAGGGTAGCTAAACTTGCTATATAGATACTATATTTTTATCTCTATAAGGAAGTTTATAACTTTATTATAGGAATCCTCTTATATTAAGAACTATAAATATTTATAATATCTCTCTATAGGTAGTAATATTTCCTCTTACTTAATCTTATTATTAAGGTTACTATGGTATATTTAGAGGCAGTCTATTTTAGAAAGGTTTAGTAGAAATAGTATAGCTATAAGTATAATTTTAAAGGTAATATCTCTAAAAGATATAAGTATTCTGGCGATATTAAAATTCATGAAATCTTACCTATCTTTAAATTTAATATTTATTCTTAAAGTTATTTTATCTAGTAAGATATTAGGAAGGATCCTTTAGAGGACTTTAAATTATTATATACCTCCAGTAGAGAATTTACCTACTTTAGTATCTAGAAAAATATCTTTAAAAATAACTTCTAAATACTATAAAGTTAGAAAGGTCTCTAATTTATTAGCAGTTTTTAGGTAGCAAAAAATGTAATTTTAAAGGATCTCTATAAGTTATATAAAGTTAATAGTTTCCTTTCTGCTATTTATTATAGTAAAGTGGATAGCTGCAAAATTATTCTCTAATATCTTCTCTATATTATTTTTTACCTTCTTTATTATCTCCTCTATAAGATTAGTATTATTAAAATATATTATAATCTTCTTTACTAACGTAATATTAATAATAAATATCTTTTTAAATTGCGGGGTAGTAACTTTATATTCCTCTAGAATATACTTTATTAACTAGTATTTATTTACTGGTTTTAAGTATATTTAATATTTACCTTATATATTTCTACCTTATACTTTCTCGCGAAGCTATCCTAAGGAGGTATTATTATCCTGTAAATATTATAGATAAGGTAGTTAAAGGTAGTAACAATATTAGTTTTACTTTTAGCTGTTATATATACAGTCTGCAAGAAATTAGTTATAACTTGTAATATAGTCAGTTTGTTATTTTCATTATCTCTTTTAACCCTAAAGTATCTCTATTATCTATTGATATAGCCTGTTAATAGTTAGTTTAACTTTATTAATAACGTTATAAAGTATATTAATTATATTATATACTTAGTATATAGTTATATATATTTTCTTATTAATTTTGCTCTGTAGATTATATAAATTTAGATAAATATATTAAAGGAGGTTAATTTATATTATTATTCCTTTAAATATCTCAACTATATTAGTATACTTATAGTTTTCAGTAAAAGCTTTAAGGTTTATATTTTTCTACTTCCTGCGGTAGTTAAAGTAGACTGTAGGTATTTTAAACTTCTTTCTAATTACTCTGGCTATCTGAATAATTAAGAGGTTATTTTAAATTAGCAAAATTAACATTTTATAGTATATATATACTTATCCTGCTAGTATATTATTAAATACTCCTTATGCTATATTCCAGCTAATAGTATAGCTAATATATTTAGCAATAAATATCTGCATCTTATTCTTCAAAATATTATACTCCTCTCTAGTATATTTATTATTTATTCTATATATTCTACTGAATAATAATTTAACTTTCTTATAAGGTTAATTAAAGAGGATATAATACTTTAGTTCTAATTAATATTCTCCTCTAAGGTAGATATACAGCCTTAGGGATCTAGTCAGTTCTGGATATTTCTCTTCCTTATTAGTAATACTGATTATTCTTTTGGTCCTCAGTAAGTTAATATTTATATAAGTATCTAGATTTATAGGCTGTAGGCTTAGTATTAATATTACTTTTATTATTAATATTATTAGTATCAATTATAAGGTAGCTATCTTTATTATTTAGCCTCTAGATATTAAGAATTATTAATCAATAGGAATAAAACCTCCTACTTTCAGGAGATTATTAATAAAGTTAGAATTCTTTATAATCTTTTATCTAAAGGCTAAATATTTCTATTAGTTAGCCTTAATACTTTCTATTATCTATCTTATTAGTATCTTTCTTTTGAGGGTTTCTACTAGCTTCTTTTTAATTATACCTTTATCTATAGAGAAGTATATATATTTTCCTATAAGGTAGTTCTTAAGGGTTTATATTAACGTTCTCTCTATATTATTAAAATACTTTAGAGTTTATCCTTTAAAGTTAATATAGTAAGCTTCCTATATTTTAATAAAGTAGATACTTTTTACTTTCTACAGATAAATATAGTAGTAGATAAAGGTATTATTAAGTATACTATTATTAATATTTATTTAGAGTTTAATATTCCTACCTTATTACTGAGGTATAATCTTTTAGTATATCCCTACTGGTATCTTTACTTCTATATATTAGAATACCTTCTTATATTTATTAATTTTAGCTATAGGAATACTATTATTATTTATATCCTTCTGGAAGCTATAAATAGAATTTAGGGAGGAAATTATATTTTAAGTATTAAGCTGGAAGAATATTTATAGTTAGTATAACTTTACTATATTTTAATTGCGAGCGTTTCTCTAAAAGCTGCAGCTTTGGAGGTATATATACTTATTAAATAAATTGTAACTTCTAAATAGATATCTTCTTTTAGTAAAAACCTTATAAATATCTTTCTATTTAAGATTCTTATTAATTTACTAGATATTATTTCTTACTAGCACCGCCAGTAATAAATTAGTATATTTTAGTTGCAACCTTATAGTAGCTTACTTAGGATATAGAGGTAGGTTATAATTTAATAATAATATTAGTAAAGTTTATTAGTATCTTAGCTTAGCTTCTTTGTTATATAAATATACTACCTATACTGGATAGTAATAACGGGCGGCAATATAAAGGCGTTATTAGTTACTTATACTTACGCTATCTAGTAACTATTCTTAGCTTTTTATTACTACAGAGGGCGGCTTTAAGAATAAGCTATAGTTATTAGTTAGATAGATATGTTACTTTATCTTAATTTAAATAATTTTCCTTTTATAATATTCCTTATTATTTCCTCTTCTTCTTATTTCTCTAGTTCTACTATTAGTATAAATATTTCTTCTTTTTATTTTTCCTTTAGGTATAACTTATTGGAAGGACTTTCCTAATAGAGGTTCTTTAAGTAAATAGTAATATTTTTAGTATTAATATTTCTTCTCCTTATACTAGTTACAGTATTCATTAGTTTAACTTATAGCTATCTTAGTTTTATTAATATTTCATTAAATACTTAGCCGATACTTATAGATAGGAACAAGGAATAGTGGTTTCTTAATACTTTCTATCTTAGCGTTAGTTATAATATTTTAATCATTTACCGTTTCTGGGGAATTTAAAGTGGAATACCTCTCTACTGCAGTTGCATATAAAATATATAGGGAAGAAGATTACAGGCTGATACTATTATATAATATTAAATTCAGAATATTTATATATTATTTATATTGCTAATTATATGTTTATTATTATTCGTAGGGTCTCCTTATTATATAAAATAAATATCCCTTTTCTTTATTATTATCTTTCTAATAGTTAAATTCTAACTGCCAGGTAAGCTGCATTTTAAATATAGATATATTAACTATAGCATTTTGCTTCTTCTACGTAATATTAGAAGAAGTATTTTTAGTATATTATTTTTAGTTGCTAATATATTATATTTACTATTATCAAAATATTTTATTATCTCTCGTTAGTTAAATATATATAAAATATTAGAGAGCGGTAGTAAGGAATAGCAGTTTTTATTATAGATATTTTTTCTTTTAGTTATATTAACTTTATTATCTTATCTTAATACTTACTATCTTAATATAATATTAATCTAAATTATCTTTTTATTACGTGGTAGATATAATATAACGTTAGGTAAATAGGTTATTATAAGGTTATTTTTATTTCTGTTTTTATTATAGATATAGCGTTAATAATTTCTCTTAGGGTAGTATATAGTTACAATAGCTTTTAGTTACCTATTTCTACTTAGAAGCTATCTGTAGGATTTCTTGGGAGGTATTATAACCTTATCTCTTTAGGTATTCCTTACTAATCTGCAGTTAAGTAGTGGTAATAGGTATTAATAGTAGTTAAACTACTAATTAATATTAGTTTATAACTAGTAAATATAGTAATTAATTAATTATTTATAATTAGGTTGTAATTAGTACTTCTATTTTATTATATTTAAGTCTATATTATGGCGTATATATATATACTATATGCCGTTAGGATTAATCCGTAGGATAATTTCTCTTATCTAATTAGTCCAAAATGTGGGGTATCTAGTGTGTTACCTACTACTATAGCTTTTGCTATATTGGTGCCCAGTTAACCTAACAATATACTTTTAAGCGTTTATTCTAGTTTAAATAGATTATACCTTTTAATAACCTACATTCAGACTGTATACTATACTATTTTGTTTATCACAAGATATTATTACTATTTTAATAACTAAAGTAAAGCTTTTAACGTTATTATAAGTAGTATAAGAAGCTATTTTCGCCATCCACCTTAATATTATACTATAAGTAAACCTTATAATAAATATTTTTTGTGGAGGTAAAGTATATAAGCTTTATCTAGTAGTTTAAATTTAGTATAATAATTAGTAAATAATATACTTTATAACTGCTAAAATAATATAACTATATATAAAATTATAATATATAGATATTTATAACTACTAACTATAATAAAAAGCTTAGTAAGAATACTTTAAAGTTAAGTATATACCCCCAGGAGACCTTATAGCTAATAACCTTATAAAGCCTCCCTGAAGCTGCTAGTTTAGTATTTTTATTATTTAAATTAATATAATAAACTAGTTAAATTATCTGAAAATATAGTAAGAGGAGAAGCTTTAAGAGAGACTATCTATACTAATATTTAAAGATTTTAATAAAGCTTTTAACTATCAGTTGGAACTTATAAACTCTAACTTAGATAATAATATAGTTAAAAAAAACTTAGAGGTAACTAAAATATATAAAATATCTAGAGGTATCCTCAGCCTAGGTAATAAGAATATCTAAATAGCCTATAAATAGTATTATTTTTTCTACTATAGGAGTGGAGATTTAATAAGGATAATAGGACTATAAAAGAAGTTTCTTATAAAATATAAATAGAGTATTTAAACTAGTATTATTTACAAAGGTTAGCTTATAGATACAGCCCTTAAGGCTAGAGGAGTATATTAGAAATAATATATTTAAGCGTTAGAGTTTGCATCGTTTGAGCCTTAGGCACTTATAGTATCCCTATAGGCTTCGCCCCACTTAAACCAGTTAAAATGGAGCCTCACGCAGTGCGTGTGGCCACGTTTGGTTACATATAATACACACCAGATTGCCCCCTAATTACATGCAACAGAATTACAACACAATTAATTCAACAACTCTCATCTTCAAGGAAGACAACTTTAACGCCGATTTCTCTCACTAAGCCACTGAGCGATACTAGTGGCGTTGGAGCGAAGTAGGGATGTTGACGATGGTACTTATACATACGCAGGACATGTCGGCGACCGGGCGTATAGGTCTCGTCTGCGAATTCATGTATATCTCTCTCCGTCCGTTATCCATTTCGACAGAAGCCGGTTCTCATAAAGATCGTAGATGGCGTAAGTTGCTGGTCATGCTAGAGATGTAGTCAAATTCGACTGACTTTGGTGGAATGGAGGGACAAGATAACCAATATTGAAGGAGGTTACCAAAAGACGTCCAAACTGCCCTGCCCTGCCTTGACAATTTGGTAAACTTCAACTTCCCTTCAAACCTAAGGTCGTTGAGCTAACAGAGGAGTGCCGGAAGAAGGGACCCATCGAAACTGTTCACTGAGCCAACCCCACACTTGCTAGAGAAAAGTCGAGGTGATCGAAGAAGCAAGCAACACAATCTGTGGGTATGATGATACTATCGTCGGTTTCTCCTTTCCTTCATCAGAAGCAGGCGATTGCGAGGGGTACCATTTCCATAGAACGTCACTTCGACATCCAAAAAAACTAGGCAAACGCTAATCCCGCACAATGTCTAGCTACAAAGCGACTTTCAGTATTTACCATTTCAATTTAAAGAGATACCTGATAGATTCTTCTACCTAAACTACGTTTCCGTCATCCTTTCAGCGTCGTCGCCGAAACAGTCAAGATTGCAAGTACATGAGGGCGTACGTTTTTGGGTATTTTTACAAGGTAAAAACCGTCCCTTATTATCTGTAGAAATACACTTAGGTGTATGAGGGCACCAAGCTGCCTGCGACCGAATACAACCCTTATGGTCTTGGTTTACTGCTGCTGTACAGAGAGTAAGGTGATGTGGGTTGATGCAAGCCACATGAATGCCCTTGGATATGTCGAACCGGCCTCGGTTACACCGATGAGAGCAGTGAAGCTTGCTGCCAATAGTATTGGTGCTGTTGTTGGTAGTATCGTTGGAGATGTGGTGTGGATTCTTCATATAGAAGGTAATGCGGTGGACCGCCCATTTATTTCTGTTACCACCAGCAGCAATCTTTTTCATGGGGTACCCCGAAGTATCTCCCAAGAATCCATTTATAAACCAACAATCATTGATTGATAGTGGCGAGTTATTAATTTTGACTGTTACTTCATGGATCCATTTTATCCAGCTCAAGGCCCGGCCATCGGTTGACATCATTGGCATCCTGAGCTGGATACCATTCTCACCACCTAGCGGGCCAATCATTTCCGAAGGTAGGGCTTGAACCCATTGGTTGAATTGGCTAAGGAGGAACTGGACTGAATCAGAGTGGCAGTCTGGCTCTGGAGATGGCGATGCAATTCTTTGGCGCTTATCTGCCTGGTCCGAAGGGCGGTACTTTCGGTGCATCTTCAAGACTGCCCATAAGGGAGGCGGGTAAGGGGAAAGATTGATACGAAGAAGTGCTGTGAGAAGGTGGGTTCCGCGAAAGATACTTAAGTGAGGCGTCAGATGTGGTGAGAACTTTCGAAGAGGGAAAACGGATGCGAAACGTGAACAGTCATTCAGGCCAATCATGTGAGACAATGGCCGTCAAAATCGAGAAGGCCAAATTTTGTCAGGAACAACGCGCTAAGCGGCAGAGTTTGCACCAGCTGAACCTCGGGCGGCTGGCGCTATTACATGTAATTTAGGGGGCAAAATCTGGTGTGTATTGTGTGTAACTAAATGTGGCCAAACGCGCCGCATGAAGCTCTATTTATATTGCACGTATTTAGGGGGCAAAATCTGTCAGAAATAATATATTCGAGCGGCAGAGTTTGCACCATTCGAACCTCAGGCACCCGCGGCATCTCTATAAGCCTCGCTCCACTTAAATCAGTTGAAATGGAGCCTTATATAGCATATATAGCTATATTTAGTTATATAGAATATATACTAGATTTTACGTCCTAATTATATAAAATAATTAAGAGTCTTATAATACTAAAAAGCTACAATGTAAAATATATATATTTAAATAGTTTTATATATTTTAAATATTAAGATATCTACTAAAAATATCTATATTTCAATACTTAAGGAAGCTAATTAGCAAATTACCTAATAAAATATCTTTCAGATGTAAGCTGAAGCTTATAATTTATAATACCATCTAAATTCTAAAGTAGCAACTTAAAAGAACCTTAAGTTAGAGGTTTCTTTTATAATACTATCTAAATTCTAAAGTAGCAACTTAAAAGAACCTTAAGTTAGAGGTTTCTTAAAAGCTTTTTATATAGAGTTTTCCAAAGGCGAAAAAAGGTAAAATATTTATAGTAATGTCTTAAACTAGTATTTTGGAGGCTTTAACTACCTTTAGTATTTTTAATAAATTATTTCTATAATGTTAATTTACCTTAAGAAGTTTTAACTTTTCCCTGAAGCTACTTAAAATATCCACACCTAGGATATTATAAACTTCTTAGAGAAAACCCTAAAAATCTATATAACTATTTATAATTTCGACTCTATTAAAACTTAAGAATATTACTATAAATAGTTAAAGTAAATTTATATAATAACTTAAATTTCTAATTATAATTATTATAGTATAAAGGAGAATCTTACTATATAGGTAACTAACCTCTGTAATTACTTTAGTATTATAAACAACCTCTATCTTTAGTATATAGCTACTATATACTATAATATACTCTAATTTCCCAAACTTAAATATTTTACTATAAGGATAGTAACTAAAATATAGTTTTAAAAATAGTAAGATACTATATATAAGATTTAAGTAGTTAGCTATACTTCCTCTATTATAGAAGTATTTTAGATTATTCATTTTATTCTTACTAGCTAACTTACTAAATAAATTCTATACTTAGGGTTATATAATTATAATTTATAGTTAATTAAATAAACTATTACCAAATAGAATTATCTTAGCTATTATAGAGATTATATAGTAACTTTCTGAAGTTCTCTATTAAGGTAAAATTAGCTATAAAGTATTTAGTATTACCTTAGAGGCTATAAATAGTAGCTTAAACTCTTAAAATAGTAAAGAATACTTTAATAGCTTAGATAGATCTCTATATCCTCTTACGTATAGTAAAAACTACCTACTTCTATATTATTATTATATATATCTATGATTTATATATAAAAGCTGGATATCAAATACTATAATAAAAAAGAGAATTAAATAGTAAATACCTTTAAATCTCAACCTCTTAAAGACAATCTAAAAGTTTAGATAATAGTAATTATATAATTAGCCCTCCAGCCAAAGTAGCTATAATATTATATAGAAAGCTTACTATATAGAGAAATCTTAGTAGTATTCTCTCTAAAGTCTTTTTATTCTTAATTTGGATATCTTAGTTTATATCTTTTAAGAAACTAAGTATTTCATAATCTTTTAAGACGTTTCCTCTAGAGATTATATTTAATATAGTATTAAGTTAGTATTTATTAAGACTTATAGAGATATTAAGGTTTATATTATAGTTTTGGAAGGTAAGGAGGCTAGATTATATCTTTATAATATTACTTTCTATATCTCTCCAGCTATAAAGTTTCTCTTCTTTTAGTTGTTATAAAAGTAAGGTTAGTAGTGAAATATTAAGTTAAATGACCTTTTTTAGGAATAAAAAAGTAACTATTTGGAAGTTATAGCTATTAATATTTAATATAGCTAATATGGTTTAAATACTATATATCTTATAAGACATTAAATACTTTAGTAGTATAATTAGTATAATATAAACTTTCTTCTAAATACTATTACTATTAGAAATATATTATAGAGATTATTTAAAAATTCCTAAAAGAAAATAAATAGCTTTAATACTGGCAGCTGGAATACGCTGAAACAAAGTCTCTTAACTACCTTATTTTAGCTATATATAGTATTTATATTACCAATAGGTACTTCAAATATAATAGATAGTAGTTTACTTGGGGGATATATAGAATATATAATATTAGTAAGGTAAAGTAAATTATTTCCTCTATAATATATAAGAATATTCTATATACTGTCTTAAGTAAAAGTTAGCCTAAGTATTCTCTAAAAGAGTTCCAGTAGTCTAGAAGAAAGCTTCCAGTAGATATTACAGAACTTAGTAGTACTTATATTTACTATGTAGTATTTCTTTAGATAGTTATAATACTATAGGCTTCATACTTCTAGTAGCTATACCTACTGAGAGAGATATATTTAAAACCTTCTTAATACTAACTATAGTAGTAATAGTAACCTTAGATACCCCCAGGTAGTAATAATATACTAAGTCCTGCAGCTATAGTAGCTACTATAGTAACTTACAGTATTATTTACCTTATAGTATACCCTATAAATACTATATTAATAGCAATAGTAATACTGCTATATATAGACTATAGTATATATCTATAAATATATATAACCTTAATTAATAAGTTAGTTTCTATAAGATAATGGTTTTATTTTTCTATATAAATTTAATTTAATTAGAGACTCTCTATAAACTAAAGCTAAATAATATAAACTCTTTATATAGAAAGTATCAGTAAGTTTATACGTAAAAAGAAAATGTAGCCTAATAGCAGTATAAACTCTATAACTTAATATTATACAATAATATACTAATATATCCTATAAATATTCTATATTCTGTAAATTATAGTATATCATTTTTCTATATACTTTAGAAGCCTATTAAAACCTTAGATATAGAAAGCTTATAGCTATTAGTTACCCTCTATAATATTAATTACCTAGATATATTAGTAAACTAAGAATTTCCCAAAAACCTTAATAACTTAATATATTACTATAACCTTAAAGATTAAACTTTATAGATAGATAGCTACTAGCTAAACTTACTAATTAGTATTAAAATTAAGATATTTATAATAAATACTAAATAGCTGAAAATATAAGGTTAAGTTATTTCTTCTACAATTCCCAAATTACTTAACTTACCTATAAATATAATATAGTAAGTAAATATTCTAGGGAATATAGAGAGTGAAAATAGAAACCTCCAGAATATAATAAGTCTAGCTAGTATATACCCCAGGAAATATAAATACTACTAAATATAAGTAATATTAGTAACTAAACTTCTTTACTATTTAAATAGGAGTATTAGCTAACCTTAGTATATAATAATTACCTAGTTAATTCTATTAGTAATTATATACTTATCTTAAGGATTAAGCTATTGTGATGGGCCTGGGGGCTATGAGGCTATGGGTGGCTATGGGGCTAACTGGGCCGTACGGAGAGGCTACGTGGCCACTGGCTGTACGTAGGGCTACAGCCCTATGTAGCCACGTATTTAACCGTAGCGTAGCAAGCTAGTTACAGCAAAGAATAGAAGCCAGTTTTTTCCCTTCATTTTATCCCTTTTAGCATAGCCATACGGCCACGGCTATATGGCTGTTATAGCCACTCTTTTGGAGAGTTCTTTTGTTTGTTTTTGTTGTTGTTGTTCCACCCTATTTCAATGGAGGTCTATCCAGGGTCTCACCCTATTTCAATGGAGGTCCATCCAGGGTCTCACCCCATTTCAATGGAGGTCCATCCAGGGTCTCACCCCATTTCAATGGAGATTCTATCCAGGATTCATGCCTTTTGCTTCCTTTTAGGTTGTGATAGACCAACGCCGTCAACTACGTTCGAATACGACTGTTTGTTCAATTGCTACAGCCCTACGGATGCCACGGATCCCACGGATACTATGGATCATGCGGAGGCCATGGCCATGCGGATGCCACGGCTTCTGTGGGCTACAGCTACAGCTATACGTACGGCGAAAGCGTCGAAAATCAACGAAAGCAACAAGAGGGCTGGCCACGTATGCTATAGCTACGTGGGCCACGAAGGCTACGGATCCCACGGATGCCACAGATGCTACGGATCTTACGGATCCCTCGAATAAACCCCCGAAAATCACAAAAACAACGGCTACAGCTATATTAATCAATTTATAAGACCTACAGTAACGCGTATGGCTATAGCTACGTTACAGCTATGCGTATGCCACTCTAGGGCCCTCGAGGCCTCACGAAAAAGAAGAATGAAACCCGACTGAATATGGCTCTACAGTTATGACGATTTATTGATTATTATGTATGTAAGACCACATCAAAAATATCTGGTTCGAAAGGAAAGACCACTCTGGGGAGGAAGAATACTCCCAGGGGTGGTATATGCTGCGTGTGGCGACTTTGATAGACCTCCAGCCAGGAGAGGTAATACTTATACATATAAAAGTGGTTTATTAGTATAAATAATAAGGGCTTTGTAGCTAAGAGGTTACGTACGTACGTACATATAGCCGAAAGCTATAGTTTGAATCTGTTTTTCAACTTTCTTTTTACCCTGCGGGGCTGGTTAGGTTTTGGTTGTTTTTATCTAGATTTTTGAATGCGTGGGGGCGTAAGCTTTCAAAAATGGGGAGGATTGTGATAGGCCTGGGGGCTATGAGGCTATAGGTAGCTATAAGGCTAACTGGGCCGTACGGAGAGGCTACGTGGCTACTGGCTGTATGTAGGGCTATAGTTTTATGTAGCTACGTATTTAACTGTAGTGTAGTAAGCTAGTTACAGTAAAGAATGGAAGCTAGTTTTTTCCCTTCGTTTTATCCCTTTTGGTATAGCTATATAGCTACAGCTATATAGCTGTTACAGCTACTCTTTTAGAGGATTCTTTTATTTATTTTTGTTGTTATTATTCCACCCCATTTCAATGGAGGTCCATCCAGGGTCTCACCCTATTTCAATGGAGGTTCATTCAGAGTCTCACTCTATTTCACTATATATATTTCAGTATAAGTAAATATATAGTAAACTTATTAATAGCTTATTAAATAAATTATAATCTATTTAATAGTATTTTATTATATAGATAATTATAATTATTCTAAAGGTTAATATATACTAAACCTTCTAATTTTTAAAGGAATATGTTTATGAAATTAGAAACTAAGATTCTTGAGAACTTACTAATAATTTATAATAACTTCTTAAACTATATAACCTTATATTAGTAATAGTTTATTTAAATTCGTTTTCTATTAACGTTTAGTATTAAACTAATATAATAATATAATTATAATAGGTAATATAGAATTAAAGTTTAACTTTAAAAAAGAAGCTTAAGAAATAATTACTATATCTAAGAAATATAATAAGTATATAAATTACGTAATTTCAGTATAGAAAGATAGTGATAAGAAGTATTAATATAAGGTTATTTAAAGTTTTATAATTATAATAAATATAATTTATATTTCTTAATAAGAAATAACTAGAAAGTAGGTTTAATATTAGTAGGTATAGTAATTCTAACTTTAATAGTATATATTGAAGTCATTATAGTTAAAAAGCTTATAGTAGAATCTTAGGTTTAACTAACTAGTTTACCTAACTAGTATTAGAGGCTGGCTATAAGAGGTAACTTAGTAGTACCTAAATGCTGTTATAATTAACTTGCAGAGTTTATATCTATAGTGAAAACTTTTTACTAAACTATAGGAATAGCAGCTCTATAGAGTCTGCATAGTAGTATTCTATATAAACCCTAAGGCTTAAGTCTGTAATATACCCCCCGCTAACTTTTCCTCTGTTACTATAGTAATAATAATTATTAATAACCTTATAGCTATATTGCCAGTTACCTAATTACCTAAGTAAATTTAGCTAATAAGAAAAATATAACCCTCCTAAGAAACTCTTATATTAGATAGCCTAGTTAATAGAAAGATTTATACTATTATCCCCAGATTACTTCCTAAGTAATTTCATATTAGAATTTCTCTCCTCTTTATAATTATAAAATATATTTTTTCCTTTTATATTATAACTATTCTTTTGTTTCTCTAGATAATCTATCTACCTTCTTTCTATATTCCCTATAATACCGCTAATTTGCCGCTAGCTTACCTCTATTTTCTTATTATTACTACTTCCTTCCATTATATCAGTTACGTCTTCTACTAACGTCAGTTTCCCTAATAATAATTATAACTGCCACCTTCTTCCCCATATATTTACCTTCTATTGCTATAGTAACTATATTATTAAAGGTAATTTTATTAGTAAAAAGAATCAATCTCCCTAAATAGTTAAGTTTACCTATCCTAACTGTTACTTTAAGTATAATAGAAGTAATCTTACCTAGAGCTATATTTTAGGTTAAAGTTACTTCTACTGTAAATATTTAGCGTTAGAGTTAAAATATAAGTAGAATTTATATTTCTTTGCTGTTAGCCTTAAGTTACATACTACTGGTTGCTAAGTTAACCACCTGATTGCTTATAGTAATTATATTATTACTGCTGCTATTTCTATTAGTAATAAGAAAGGTAGCTTTAAGGGCTACTATACTTCTATCTTTTTATTACCTTTTCTGCTGCAGTTTAATATTATAATAAATTTCTTTGTTATATTTAGTAGATATTACCTATTTATATTACTACTGTATTTACTATTTCCCTTTTTTATACTAAAGGTAATATCTTACCTATTACTATTTTTATCTCTAAGTAGGCAATTACCAGAGTATTATAATAATACAAATACATCTAATATAAATATAAATATATATATTTGTGATATATAATATATAGTAGCTAATATATATATTTATATTTATAATATTTGAAAATCTGATATATTATAAATATATTATATATACTTATATCTATATTATTTATAATATAATATACTAAATTAAGGTTATAGTAATAAGTTAAGTAAATAGTAATAATAATAGCGTAGAATCTAACTAATCTAAAACCGTTATAGGTATAGTTATATATTACTTGTTAGAGACTAGCTATAAGAAGTAACCTAGTGGTGCCTAAATAGTATTATAATAAAGTTAAAGAGTTTATATCTATAGTGAAAACTCTTCACTAGGCTATAGAGGTAGCAGCTCTAAAAAGTCTATATAGTAGTATCCTATATAAACCCTAAGGCTTAGGTCTGTAATATACCTCCCACTAAATTTCCCTCTGTCGCTATAGTAACGGTAATTATTAATAACCTTATAGCTATATTGCCAGTTACCTAATTACCTAAGTAAATCCAGCTAATGGAAAAATATATTCCTTTAATATTAGATAGTCTAGCTAATAGGAAAATCTATACTATTATTCCCCCAGATTACTTCCTAAATAATTCCATACTGTAATTCCTCTTTCCTCTATAACTATAAGATATACTCTTCCCTCCTATATTATAACTATTTATTTTTCTCTTCAGATAATCTGCCTGCCCCTTTACTATACCCCCCATAATACTGCTAATTTACCGCTATTTTACCTCTATTTCCCTATTATTATTACTTTCTTTTATTATATTAGTTACTACTTCTACTAACGTTAATCTCCCTAATAATAATCTTAATAATTACTTCCCCCCCTATAAGCCTACCTTCCACACTTATAGTAGCTATATTATTAAAGATAATTCTAATAATAAACAAAACTAACCTCTCCACGTAGTCATATTTACCTACCTTAACTGCTGCTTTAAGTATAACAGAAGTAGCTTTACCTAAACTTACACTCTAGATTAGAATTACTTCTACCGTAAATATTTAGCAATAAAGTTAAAGTGTAAGTAGGAACTATATCTCTTTACCGCCAGCCCTAAGTTATATACTACTACTTACTAAGTTAACTATCTAATTACTTATAATAATTAGATTACTATTCCCACTATCTCCATTAGTAATAAAAGAGGTAACTCTAAAAGCTACTATATATATCTATTTTTTTATTTAAATTCTCTACTGCAGTTTAATACTATAATAAATATCTTTATTATACCTAGCAGGCACCCCCCGCCTATATTACTGCTATATTTACTACGTTCTCTTTCTATACTAAAAGTAATATCTTATATACTACTACTTTTACCTCTAAGTAGATAATTACTAACTTTAGTAAGATTATATAGATAATAGTAAGTTTCCTTTTCTTTCTTTCATCCCTTTCTTTTTTAAACTATCTTACTAACCTTTTTCTAATAGGATATTATTATATACTCTGGTAGCTATACTACCCCCCGTAACTATTATAATTATATTCTTAATTCTACTGAAACTAGTTTACCTATTTATTACCTCCATATCCTTACTATTCTCTATTTCCACTAATTATATCTTAGCTATTAGTTAGCTATATTTATCCCTATTAAGAATATGTAAGAATAGCTACAGCATCTATTCTGCCGTGTGGCCGTTCTAGCTTATATAAGGTCTAACCAGCCTATTTATATACTTTCGAGCGTTTATTCTAGTTTAAATAGATTATATTTTTTAATAACCTATATTCAGACTGCATATTATGCTATTTTGTTTATTATAGTTATAAGCCTAGATTTATTTAATTATCCCCTGAACTTCTACTGATTAGTTTAGTATAAAGAAATAAATACCTTTTTAGATTTATTATAACTATTCTAATATAATATTTTTAACTGCTAGTAGCCTTAATATTAAGATTAAGCTGTCTAACAGTATTAATTTCAACTGGTAGTATATTACTTTTCGATTTTATATAACTAGCTAAGATATTTGGAAGTATCATGATTTAGATATTAAACTGACTATTAATATTATAAGACTACTTAATCCACTAGATTTTAATATTTAGCTGTCTATAGAGAATAATGCTTAATAAAGTAAAAACTTGAAACTATATATAGTTAAGATTATAGGTATTTTTGACTGCTACTTTGTAGATTTTAAGCTTTAAGCAGTTTGTAAATCTAACTGTTAGAATATTAAGAAATACTGTAATGTAATTTAGATATAGGTGGATATAACTATAAATAATAATCTCCTTACGCTAGCTTAAATAGAGCTTCTTAATAATAGAGAAGTATCTTTTTAAATACTCCTTAAAGTTTTGAAATACTAATATACCTAGAATAAGTTAGTTATAAAATTGAGAGTTTAAGCGAAATATAAGAGAATTCTGGAAAAAGCTAACTTAAATATCTCCGCTTCAGCTTGGTATAATAAGTAGTATATAATTTACCTTTAAGTGGTTATATTTAATATTCCAGAGATAAAGAGTATACTTATAGTTAAAAAGTAGCTTTAAATATTTAGCTACTATATTATATCTAATTAAGCTTCTGAATATTACTAGAAGGTAATTAAGAATAAGATTCTTAATCTGCTAATTATCATTTTAGCTTAATATAGAGAAATTTTCACCTTCCTAATATATATTCATAAAAGTTTAGCTAAAAGCTAAGTTAAAATGCTACTTATATTAGCTACTTTCGTAGGAAGATTAAGTAATATAATTTAATTGAAACTAGAGTATCTATATAACTAAAGATAGTATCTATATCCACCTGAAAATTATAAATATATTAAGTATATTATTACTAGCGTTTACAGTTAATTTCCTAATATTTATATATTACTTACTACTTGAAATATAGTAATTAATAGGATTAATAATTCTAAACTATATAAACTCCACTAGAAGCTAGTTAAAAAAGAATAGCTTAATAATAAGAATTATATAGCTAAGGCTAAAAAGCTATCCTTAGATAATTTTAAGGCTAAAGTAACTTTCTTAGGTAGTAAATCCAGTGGAAGTAGTTAGTATTCCTCAAACTTAATATATATTAGTACTAATCCCTCTCTTTTTAAATAGTTAAATACTAATATACCTCTGGGTGTTTTTTCTACTACTTGAGAATCTTACCTGCTTTCAGTAAGTATAGTTTTTAATAGTTATAAAGTAGTTTATATAGCTAACTCTATAATACTATTTAAAGAGAGATCTTTTAAGTAAAATTAGGAGATAGATATAGTTTAGTATATCTTAGCTAACTTTCTAATTATTAGATAAGGTAAGTATATAATTTAGAATATTCTTAATAGTTTAAAGGGGAAGAATATATTTAATTTGACGTTAAATTATATTACCTACGTTAAAGACTTTTATACTAACGTTATTTCTAAAGCTTTACTTTTTAAGAAAATTAAAATCTAATATATAGAATTTAACTATATACTTAAATATAGGCTACTTAACTATTCTATTACAATAAGATAGTTACTTAGAAAGTATAACTTTATCTTTCTTGAATATAAGTTACTTTCTAACTACTTAATAGTCTATTTAAATGCTTCTAATATAATCTTAAGGTTAGTTTATATTCTACTATTATAATTTTAACTCTCAGTATCTCTACCGGATAATAAATCTAATAATATTCCAACTTAGTATTTTCATGCAGGCTACCTTAACTTTAATACTCTTAAATATCTAGTTTTTAATATGTAGGGGGTAAAAGTTACAAGCCTAAAGTAATTAGACTGTTTATACTAAGTGGAAGCTTATTATTAATAAGTTATTTCTAAATAACTATCTAAATTATATTTAGTTTACCTATTTTACAGAATCTCCTGAAACATATTTAACTTTCCTAAGGTATATATAGGTAACTTCTAGGCGCTTATAGTTAAGAATAAATTTTCAGGCCTACTTTTTATATTTACTTTGTTAAATAAAATCTATAACTTAGTTTATTAAGTAATTATGACGTTTAAAAGATAAGTTAAACGCTAAAGAGGTTTCTTAATTTATAAGATTCGCCAGAATATTAAATGAGCTATAATAGTAATTAAGAGAGAAATAGGTTATTAAATTTAGGCAAAAAGGTAAGATATTAATTTTAAGCTATCTTCCTTATAGATATAAAAACCAGTTAGAGTAAGTAAGTATATAGAAAAAGAACTTATTACCCTAGATATTAAAATATAAGAAGCTACAGAACTAGTATCTAAACTAAAAGTAGAAGTAATTTAAGCAGTAGTAATATTATATAATATATCTCCAAATACTTAAAATAACTAGAAGTTACTATATAAGGTTAAAGAAGCTTACTTTAAATAGTATTTTTATAAGTAGGTTCCAGAATATACTTTAAGCTTATATTAAGATTTATATCCCTATTAGGAATAAATTTATATTTATAAATATTAAGTATACCTACTTAAGAAATACTATAAATAAGATATATTAAAAAGGTTATTTAAGGTTAAACTAAGGGAATATATTAAATACTTAGTGGAATATATTCTAAATGTCTATAATTTCTATAGAATCTGGATTCCCTATTTTTATAAGGTTATTATCACCTAGAATATTGAATTTAGTAAGAAAGGATTCTATTTAAAATAAAATTTATATAAAGTATTTATAAGAAAGATTATAAAACCTCTAGTTAAGCTAATTACTAAAGAGGAAGAAGATCTTATTCTTTAGGTATTTAGAAAGTTTAAACTGGAGAGAATACCTAATAAAGAATTCTCTCTTCTATTAGTAGTTTTAGCAGTATTAGAGGTAGCTTAAAATATTGGGTAAAATTTTAGCTTAATTTTAAAAACTAATAAGAGAGGTTTAATAATATCTAAATTAACCTCTAAACTAACAGAATTAGTATAAGTATCTAAATATTAAGATTTGGAAAGTATACTAATAGCTAGAGAACCAGATAGTATATTTAAAATATAGAATCTAGCTAGCTAAGAGGGTAAATCCACTTTAAACTAGAAGGCTAGAGGTAATTATATTAAAATTCCAGTTTAGCTAACTTAGGATAGACTGAAGTGTAGCTTTTAACGTTAGGATTTTAGAATTTTAATAGCCTAGAAGTTAGGTTAATAATATAGAAATAACTAATAATAGTAATCTAAGTTTATAATTAATATTAATAATTATATAATACTCTTAAAAGAATATAATGGTAGTATCTTATATTTTATAGAGTGTAAATTGAATAGTTTCGTTAATTCTATCTGCCTAATTAGTAGTAGAAGTTTAGGAGTAATAATTTTAACCTTTTAACAGTTTTTCTTATTATTTGAAATATAATCTTGAAAAAGAAGAATCTAATTATATAGATTAAAAAATATTTTAACTAACTAGTGGCACCTTCTAAAATATAGAAGGATATTACTAACTTACTAAAATCCCTCTGAATATTTTTTATTAAAGTAGTAAAAGCTGAAATTATAAAGTTAAAGGAAAAAGGTATCTGGTAAGAAATAGATTGCTAGAATATAAAATTAAAGTCTCTATTTTTAAAGTAGGTTTTTACCTATAAAATAGATATTAATAGGTTTTTAGAATAATATAAGGTAAGAATTTATATATATAGAGATATATAACCGGTTAATCTACTGTAAATTATATATAAAGTAATACTAGCTATTGAAACTTTTTAAGTAGCTATAATAATTATACTATAATTTAACCTTAAAGTCTTTTAGTTTAACGTTATTAATATATTTCTTAATATTATAAGGAATCTAAATAGTTTTCTAATAATAGTTAAACTACCAGATAGATTTAAAGTGGCAGGTAGATATATAAAGCTTAAAAAAGCTTTTTATAGACTTTAAGATATATCCCTTCTATAGTATAAGGTTTTCTGTATTATACTAAAGTTTCTGGAACTTATTTCTTACCTAAAAGAGCTTTATTTATTTAAAAACTAGAGTTTAACTATTTATATCCTCTTTTATATAGATAATATTCTTCTCTTATATTATAAGGTAGCTGAAAAGGAAGTATTTGAAATTATTACTAGTATAAAGTAAGCCTAAAAGCTTAAGGAATAAGGTCCAGTAGAGTATTTTCTGGAAGTTGAGATAGTTAGAAATTATAAGTGTTAGAAGATTTACTTAGTTTATAATATATATATCGCTAAGATTACTAAATATTTCAATCTTAAATATAAACTAACACTAATAATACTATTTCTAATAGTATTTTATATTGTAAATCCAGATTAGGTAATGGTAAAAAAGATTTATATATATTAAACTAAAGTTAGTTTAATTCTCTATATATTAATTATAGTATAACTAGATATTTTATATACTTGCTTTCTCCTATTAAGATACCTTATAAATTCTTTTTAAATATATTAAAATACTATAGACAATATAATTTAGTACCTCTATAGGATAAAATTCCTAGTATTTCAGTTTGGAAGCTTAGGGGATATAGATAAAATATCTTAAATACTCTTAATTACTAGAGATACTTCTTTTATAGATAATAAAGATATTTCAAAATTATATTATAGCTATATTATTATTTTATTTAGAGGATTAATCTGATAGAAGGCTGCTTATTAAAATATTATTATAATATTAACTACTAAGGTAGAACTTCTTAGTCTTAAATATATTTCAAAAGAGGCTATAGTTTTAAAGAGACTATTTTAAGATATAAAGTTAAACCTTGGAGATATTTAGAGAGTTTATTATAATAACCACTAAACTATTAGACTGATAGTTTTAAATAGTAAATATCTATCTACTAGATTTTAATATATAGATATTTAATAAATATAGCTATACTAAAAATATTTAAAAGGAAGTTTTAAGGTTATCTATATATCTATAGATATAATACTAGCAGATAAACCTATAAAAAACTTAACTTATATAAAGTTTAAATAATTTAGAGTATTTCTTAACCTAATAGATTTTTAATTAATACTATTAGAATTATCTGAAATAAGCTATTTAATTCCCTAAAAGCTAAAACTTGAATAATAATAAATAAAACTCTAAATTTTAAAGGAACATCTTAGCAGTATTAATATAGAATATAAGTAGCCTGCAGAATTTATTAATTTTCTTGCGGGGGATAAAGATTTGTAGTTAAGCTTATATCTAACTTAAGAGAGACTATTTAAACTTATTACCCTAGGATAAAGTCTAAGCTGCAGCTACTAGCGTGTGGAAATTAGGCTAAAGGTAAATTAAAAATATATTAACCTCTACTGGAACTAAGATTAAAGCTTAATAGCTTTAGTCTAAAGTAGAAGGAGGTTTAATAGAACTAAAAGTTAAACTACTATAAAAACCTCCAAAACTACTAATAACCAGCTAAGAAATAGAATTCCAGCTAAAAGGTAATTTAGTTATATTTACAGTTAGATAAGCTTAGGCGAAAGTAGGTAGTTAAATAGATATTAAAATAGCTAGTATTTTAGTAACAGGAATAGCTAGTATTTTAGCAATAGTATACTTCAGAATAACTAGTATCTAGATAGTAAAGCTAGAAATACTTCCATTCTTAACAAAAGTAATCTTAAAATCCTTCTGCTAACTTAAATTTAGCTTAAGCTAAATAGTTATCCTTACGTTACTAACTTACTTATTCTTAATCTATAAACATCAGCTTTAAATCTGTAATTTACGTTAAATTACTTATAAGATTAGTATTAGGTATTTTAATAACCTTAATGAATCTTTTAAATACTTTATATATTTACTTAAATATTAAGTTACAAGCTTTTTAAGAACTATTAGCATACTAATACTATCTCTCTGAAGGTATATTAGTATCTTAAACTTTATTAGTATAATAAAAATAGCTATAATTAAAAGTAAAAATGGAAATATAAATAATATAGGAAATAGTTTAGAGAGGCTAAATCTCTCTAATAATCTTAATTTCAGCTAAGTGGATTTTATATTCTATTAAAGTCTTATATTTTAATTTATTCTTTCTGATAGATATTACCTTCTTAGAATCAGTAAATTTATTAAAGTTAGTTAACTAATATTTTATATTTTTAAGCTGATACTTTAGACTCTTAATTTTG
Source organism: Colletotrichum lindemuthianum (assembly GCA_001693025.2). Taxonomy (NCBI): domain Eukaryota; kingdom Fungi; phylum Ascomycota; class Sordariomycetes; order Glomerellales; family Glomerellaceae; genus Colletotrichum; species Colletotrichum lindemuthianum. The sequence continues at coordinate 4,927 of MASP02000242.1, read as the reverse complement.
TATTTCTTAGGGTGTTTAATAATCTTTTTAACTTTATCCTCTTTCTCTTCTTTAGGTTATTTAATCTTTTTAGTATCCTCTTTAACAGTTTTAGACTTCTTATTCTTATTCTTAACTGGCGGATTACCAGTAAGACTATCTTCCTTATTATTAGCAGGAGAAGTAATAACTTATATTTTCTTAAGATAACTGTAGTAATATTTACTAATAGCAGAAGTAGCTAACTTCTTAACTAAAGTAGCTAACTTTTAAGTAATAATATCCTTAGTATTACTTAATTTAGATATATTAGGTAACTTAGATATAGGTAGACTGGGTGAAGATTCTTAGAGATCTGGAAACTTAGTAAAATATATTTTAACTAGAGTCTTTAGTTAAAAAGCCTTAAGTTCAGGCTATTACTTAATAGTAAAATATACTTTAAAAGGATAAAGATACTATATATTACTAACTTACTTTTAAATTATATAAATAAACTAAATACTAACGAAATTAGTAAGTTTAATAGTAGAGTTTACTATTAGATCCGCAAGAAACAAAAACTTAGCATTAATAAAATAAATAAATAAACTAAATAGTTACTAGATATAAGATACTTCCTTAAGAAACTGAAGAATAAGTTCTTAAGTTCCAGATAAACTATTGGGGATATTAGGATAATAAAAATAACGAAAAACGCCTATTAAGAGATTAAGTTCCTTTTATTAAAGGAACTCCAGTTTAGAGATATAAAGTGTCTCTTTTAATAGAGAAATATGATAAGTAAGAGTAAGAATAAGCTAATTAAAAACTACAGTATCTAGACTAAGATATAATAAAATACTACAGTTAATATTAGAGATAATATTATGGGTAGCTCCAGCCTAAAGGTTAAATATTAGAAATGATTAAAATAGTTTATATAAAATAATATATAATATCTATAGTGGCAACACTTACAGCTAATAAATATAATAACGTTTAAGGTTATTAGTTAAAAAGATAAAAAAGCTTAGTAAGCGTAAATAAAGCTAAAGTTTACAACACTTACAAGGTTAAAACTATATAATATTGGAAGAAACTAAAAGGTTACTTCTGCTAAATATTAATAATAACTATTTTAAAGATAGAGATTATAATAGGTTAGTTAAGAAGTATTATTTCGTTTATTTTAATATTTAAAGAATAGTTTTTAATATCTTTTTACAGTATTTTATTTGTTAAATATACTATTTAAAGCTTAAAGTATAGGTTTCATCCAGCAGTTATTCCGCTGGGGGGGTGTATAAGAATAGCTATAGTATCTATTCTACCGTGTGGCCGTTCTAGCTTATATATGGCCCAACCAGCCTATTTATACGCTTTTAAGCGTTCATTCTAGTTTAAATAAATTATACCTTTCAACAACCTACATTCAGACTATATACTATACCATTTTATTTATCACAAAATAATAATAAGAAGAATAAGAAGAATAAGAATATATTTATAAATGTAAAAAAAGAGAAAAAGGAATAATAATCTTTTTATTAGAAAGTAATTTTATAATTTTATATTTATATAGTTTGGAGGCCACTTTATATCCTATTTATAGCCTATATAACTTTCTATTATTAGTAAATTAAAATTAGTTTATTATTTTGATTAATATTCCCATACTATAACTTAAAGTATAATACCACCTTATTATTAATAAAGCTCTCTAAGGATTCTCAGGTTAGTATATTATAGCCTCTCAATTTAACTAATATATTTTAGTTTTACCTCCACCCTAAGGTATTCTTTACCATAAGAATCTTCTTAACCTTATACTTCTCCTGAAACTTATTATCCTTCCCTACTAAAATAAGAATAAAATTAAAATAGATATCAATATAATATTATAAAGGTAAAAAGATATTTTCAGCCTATTTAATAAGGTTAATATAGAATATTAGATAAATCCTGGGGGAGATATCTAATATAATATTAAGTAAGCTTAGTATATTAATAATATAGTATTTCTAAGCCACTTAGTTAAGTTTCTTACTTAGCTAGTTTATCTTAATATATTATAAGGAAAGCTAAACCTTATTACTAATTTGAAATCTTTCTACTACTTATTATATTCTATTAGCCTCTATCTTATTATACTGTTAGATATAAGGTATTATAACTTAGGTTAAAGCTATACTCTCTTTAAGGTAAGTAAGGAATATTAAAGCTTACTTTAAGTTTAGATTTATAGAGAACCTCTCTACTATAATATATAGAATAAATATTACCTTAAAGTTATTTAGAAGCTTACTAGAATTTACTTTAATTATAAAGAAATTCCTATTAGTAAATACCAGCTGTTATATAGTAATATATAATAGTTAGTCTATTTACAAAAAGGTAATATATATCTATAAAAATACTTAAATCTTAGATATTATCCACTCTGTTCCACTATCTATCTGGAAATAAAATAATATTAAAAAAAGCTATTTAACTTCTGTAAACTGGCATAATATTAACTAAAAGGCACTAACCTAGTTAGACCCTTAGTTAATAATAATTAATATAGAGAAACTATAAAACTACCACTATATATTCCAGAAGCGCTCTATATATACTTCTGCTAATATAGATATTATAGCTTCTAACTGAATATATTTAGAAAGCTAATAAATAATAACTATTAGAAACCTAAAATAATTCTCTATAGCAGAGGGTAACTTTATTATAAAGTTAATTAAAATCTGGAACTAGAATCTATTAGGAATTAGGAGGGGCTATAAAAATCCCTAATAGTATTTCTAACTTTTATAAAAACGCCGGCAGATATTATATACCTTAATAAATTACTTAACATTTCTTAACATTCTATCCTAATGCTAGTTCTATAAGAATATTACAAATATTAAGTTAATACTAGAGTAACCTAGAATAGGAAAGTTATAATCTATTCAAAGAATTACTATAGTTAGCAGTTTATACTTAGAAACCCAAATTCTACTCCAGTATAATAGTATACTATCTAATCTTACTAAGCAGTTAGCTATCTATATTCTTATATCTACCTCTGGGGGAAATATCTATACTACCTATTAAACTATATTCTAGTAGATTTAATATATTAATATTACTAAAACTGTCTAATTCCAGAATATTAGTAATATAGTATCCTGGAATATTATATATCTATCCGGCAGTAAAGCGGCATTTTACTGGTAATTATTAACTACTTATATAGGCTCTTTTCTATCTTTATCTATCCCTATCTACTAAATTAAAACTACAGAAAGTAGCCTAACTATATTTATTATATTAACCTATAGGGGGTGGAGGATTTATATTAGAAGCTATAACTTAGATATATTATCTTATTCTCACCTTAATAAAGTATCTAGATACTCTGTAAGGTAGCGTGAATAATACTTCAGAATAAAACTAAATTCTAATAGAATTTCAGCCTATCTAGCTTATTACTTTAAGATAGACTTTAGGTTTATAAAATATTCTAGAGCCTTATAGTTAGAAAAAATAGTAAAGAATTCCATTATACTCTATAACTCTACTAACTATACTTTTAAATATAATATAACTACTAATAGCTTCTTATTATAAATAGTATAATTTCACTAGGCTGAAGTTAGTTAGGCTAAATAATAAGCTGCTGCCTGCAGAATATTCTCTTTATCCTCCTATAATAAGTAACCCCCCAGTATTATCCTAAAATAATCTACCTCTACTACTATAGGTTTCTCTGGATTCTATTAAACTTTAACTAACTTTAATATAAATATAATCTTAAGGATATTAAATACCTCCTGGTAACCTTTATTCCACTATAATAGAACTTCCTTCTATATTAACTATATAAGAAACTTTATTAAGCTAAAGAAGTAATCTATTAGATTATAATAGAAATTTATAAACCTAAGGAAGCTTCAGATATTCTAAATATTCTTAGGAACCTCTTACATCGAGATAATCTTAACTTTCTTAAGGTTATATTATATTTCTCTCCCCACCTTAATAATAAAACTAAGATACTTAATCTTCTATATTAAGAACTTATATTTCTCCAGATTCAGATATAAGCTAGCCTTCTTTAGCTACCTCAGAATCTAAGTAATTTTAGCTTTATAATCAGCCTATAACCTATAACTATAAATAAGAATATTATTAAGGTATATTATAATAGAATTATTAAGTATACTCTAAAGTATCCTATTAATATATTACTGAAATATAGTAGGTATACTAATTAACCTAAAGAATATAATTAGCTACTTAAATAAACTAAAATACGTCCGGAAGGCTGTCTTATATTTATCTCCCTCTATAATATAGATCTTATAGAAAGCCGCCTAAATATTAACTTTTATAAACTATTTTACTTTAGATAATAAGTAGAGTATCTCTTTAATTAACAGTAAGGAGTAGCAGTTATAAATACTAATAATATTAAAAGTATAATAATTAATATAAAACCGCTATTTTCCTTCCAGCTTCTTAACCAGAAGAATAAATATCTCTATAGCTAAGAAGCTAACTTATATTTAGCTTTTATTTATTAAGTTAGTAACCTGATGCTATACTTTAAGAAAATACTCTTATAGTATATTATAAAGTAATTTCCAAGATAGATTCAGCTTAATTCTATCCAGATTCCTCTTAAGCTATATATAGTAATTAAGGATTCCCCAGTGGAATAGAAAGCTAGAAACTTTTTCCTTATTCAATAAATCTATAAAGAGAATATAAATCTCTAGTAAGGTAGATACTAGCTACTTTAAAATTACTGGCAATATAGCAGCTAAGGTTATATTAATTTATACTAAGTTAGTAGCTATTTATTTGCAACCTCCTTTCTCTATATTAAATAATATAATTACTAATAACTTAATAGAGTTAGTAAATCTCTCTATATATATACTTTTTAGAATATTACTAATAGCTAATATTATAAGGCTGCTAA